>CAJQZP010000585.1:9940000-10382500 GCA_907164705.1 Parnassius apollo
GACAATCACATCACATACTTGACTTTCCATAAAATATCTCAAGATAACATTGAAATATTTTTAGTAATATACGTAGTCATAGAAGATGCGATGATAACCCAACCATCAAGCTATTTGAATCAATATACAAGAGAATGCTATAATGATTTATTAAATTTACGCGAACACTACACATTGAATAAAACTAAATTTACGGATTCTATCGCGTTTATATAACTGATTTTACTTATTTTTAATTCCCGACGTTTCGGGTGCTTTACAGCAACCATGGTCACGGGGGGGACTGAGATGTTTGACGTCCCAATGTCATTGTTAGCCCGGCTACCTTCAGTTTTTGAATATTAATTTTTGATCCGATTTACGCAAAACGAACTTACAGTATCTTGAAGTCTTGCAGTGGTATGCTTGGGTTTGGGTTTAATTTTGTTAATTATAAGATCCCAAGCAGATGGCAGCACCCAACCATCTTCTCTATTGAAATTAGGATGTTTTTTAATTTCAATAGCCTCGCGTATCATCCTAGGTAGGAATCGGTGTTCTTTTGCGAGGATTTGTGGTTTATCAAATCTGATGTAATGGTGGGGACGATCTTGAACATATTCACAGACTGCAGACTTCCCGGAACGTCGGTGCTTCACGTCAGCTATATGTTCTTTCACGTACTGTAAGTTCGTTTTGCGTAAATCGGACCAAAATTAATATTCAAAAACTGAAGGTAGCCGGGCTAACAATGACATTGGGACGTCAAACATCTCAGTCCCCCCCCCGTGACCATGGTTGCTGTACAGCACCCGAAACGTCGGGAATTAAAAATAAGTAAAATCAGTTAAATAAACGCGATAGAATCCGTATCCTATTCAAAGAGAATGCTAGTTCACTCAGAACTTATTGATGTAGATTCAGGGAACTGTGTACCGTTGGAATCCATTACAATACTTAACTGCTCATCTAAATCACCTGTCGAGAAAATAAATACGACAACAGCGAGAAGTAACAGCGACAACCAAACTTTGCATTTAACCCCGGATAATGATGAACTGCGTCATGTAACTATGCTTTCGCCTTACGGACAAAAGGTGGTTGAATATATTGCTGATTTTGTAGTTCACAAATTTTGAAGTCATTAAAATGTGAAACTTGCACGTCTGCTCTCCTTCCTCAAATTGACACCAATGAAGGCAGTCTCATTGCCTATAAAGACAAGGGAAAACTGATACATCCCTCAAGTGACGCCATAGCTATTTGTCAGCACTGCGAACTCGACCTTAGGAAGGGTGTTCAGAATAAGAGACTAAAAAAAATTACACTACAGACTTTCTCCTGCCGAAAGTAACAGAAACAATGCTGCAACTTGCGTTGTACGAAGACATTCATTTCCACAAATTTGAAAACGACGACGTAAATCACGTCGAAGAATTAATGAAAGCCGTTGCTGAATATTATTTAAATATTAGAATTGCTTATATAAGAAAACAAGCCAACAAAACAAGTTCTAAGAAACACATTTTAACAAAGATGATACATAATCCTTCAATATTCTCTGTTAATCAACTTAATACATACTTTTCTACTGCACCACAACTGCATTCGTCAATTAAATCTACTACTATTGCCCATGTTAATTCTCTTCCAAAATTTTACAAAAGCTCTTTCAATTTTTCTCCCGTTACTGATGAGGATATAAAAAAGTCAATTTCTTCCATCAAGTCCGCCGCAGTAGGCTCTGATGATGTGAGCAGAATCATGATCAATCTCATCCTTGATTATGTCTTACCAGTACTTACCCACATAGTAAATTTTTCATTAGATACTGGGGTTTTCCCTTCACTATGGCGAAACGCTTTTGTTCTCCCACTTCCAAAAATAAATAATCCTAGTTCTGTTTCTCACTTTCGTCCTATCTCTATTCTACCTTTTTTATCAAAAGTACTTGAAGCTGTTGCTCACAGACAAATTTCTGACTACGTTTTTAAAAATAACTTTTTAAGTAGCTATCAATCAGGTTTCAGGCCAGGACATAGTACAACAACAGCCCTGCTTAAAGTTACGGAAGATTTACGTATAGGTATGGAGGAGTCAAAATTAACTGTGTTAGTTTTAATAGATTTCTCAAACGCTTTTAATGCTGTTGATCATGACACCCTTCTTACAATACTTTCTCACATTGGTTTCTCCTCATCAGCGCGGGAATGGTTCGCATCCTATCTTCAGGGACGTCAGCAGGCTGTTCGCGTGGGTCCAGTTATTTCTGACTGGTGCACGCTGGTTGCTGGCGTTCCTCAAGGCGGAATTCTCTCACCTCTTTTGTTTTCAATTTTTATAAATCTCATTACATCTCACATTCGCTGCACGTACCATCTCTATGCCGATGACTTACAAATATATGCTCAGTCTGATGTTAACGATATCGAAGATGCGATCACTGAGCTAAACTCTGACCTCACTCGTATCTCTGATTGGTCTAGCAAATTCGGTATTACTGTTAACCCTACCAAGTGCCAGGCAATTATAGTTGGAAGTAGCCGTCGCTTATCTACATTGGATTTTAATTCACTGCCACCTGTAAATTTTAATAATGCTGTCATACCTTATTCAGCTACTGTGAAAAATCTAGGACTTATCATTGACAGCAGTCTGAGTTGGCGGCCGCAAGTCACGGAAGTAAGCAAAAAAGTTATCAACACCTTGCGTTGTCTGTATCGACTCAAGAATTTTCTTCCAGTGAGAACAAAGGTAATGTTGGTTCAAACGCTCGTATTACCAATACTAGATTATGCAGATGTATGCTATGCTGATGCCTCTCAAGAACTTCTTAACAAACTGGATCGTCTTCTCAATAATTGTATTCGCTTTATCTTTGGCTTACGTAAATTCGATCACGTCTCTTCATTCCGTTCTCAGCTCAAATGGCTGCCTCTTCCACTTCGTAGATCTTTTAGAATCCTTTCTATGCTATTCTCTATTTTACACGATCCGTTTGTCCCTGCATATCTGAAATGCAAATTTCAGTATCAGGGCGATTCTCACAACCGATGTCTTCGTTCCGCGGAAAATCTAACTCTTCATGTTCCTTTCTGTCGCACGGGCTTCTCTTACAATTCTTTCACTTCAAATGCAGTAAGACTCTGGAACATGTTACCCAGAAATATAAAAGAAGCAAAAACTAAACCTATCTTTAAACGTTTACTCTGGGAATATTACTTAAAGAAGCAGTAGTAGTTTCGGATTATAATAAAAAATTTAAAAACTTCAGAAACTGTTATATTCTCAAGTATGTATAGTATAAAAATATCATATTTATTTATTGTGTATGTATTTATTGTGGTTATTTGTGTATATATATAAAATAATATTGTATGCATGTAAGTAGTAATGTAAATGTATATGTATGTGTATTGTTTATTATCATTATATTATAAATTTGTATTTTTTCCTTAAACCTTTAATTTTTTTTTAATTATGAGTTTTGCACCCATCACTAGATTCTCTGCACAAACCAAAGGTAGACTGGTAGAGAATGCCTTTAGGCATTAAGTCCGCCGTTTTGTACATTTCTTTTATGTGTGCAAATAAAGCTTAAATAAATAAATAAATAAATAATAAAAGTCAGTAAACCTATTTAAATAATTTAAACTTTACAAAAAAAAATTGACGTTTATAATAACTATGTATAAGTGAATAAAAAGTCCATAACAATGTCCTGCTTCTTTTATTTTAATTAAGTTTAAATATTTTAAGCTTACCTCACCTTCATTCTCCCTTTATTTCCTTTGTCTTTCAGCTTAGCTTATTTTCTGTATAAATTATAAAATATATCGATGAACGAATGAGAAATTGTTCATCGATATATTTTATCGGCTACGTTCAAGCACTAGAAATAGAGTTACGTTCTACGAATTTTGTATCTATGTTTATATTAACGTAATAAAATCTTTGTGTGGGTTATTCTCCACTTGGTTGAACGAGTTTTCATACATTTGTGTTTTATGTCGGGTCCAGTGGTTAATTCGTTCAAGTCTTATATGTATGGATGTCATAAGGACGTCGAATAACACATCATATCATTATTCTCGAGACTGCGGGTTCTGCAGTATACTCAAATTGTCGTGAATATAAATTAAAATAATTCCCACAAAATCCGTAATATACAGTAATACACAAGTATACACAAAATCCGTAAAATACCTTTCTATACAGTGGTAATTTTAACGTTAATATAAGAAACTATTTATATATGTATGACCATAATATGTATGAGGTAGGACATACGTAGCCGAAAATAAAAATGAAAAATGAAAGAACTCAAAATTCATATCACAAATTCGTCAATATTATTAACAGTTACAATTGAATTTATATTAATAATAATATAAATTTACGTTTTTCTCAGTGAAATTTCATACAGTTGTGGCCATGAAAGGAAAAGGGGAGATACTACACAGTTAATGAAATAAATGAATATTATAATATTTCAAGAAGGCAGGCGTCCCAGAGCCATATTTTGTGACAGTCTATGAAGTAAACTTTTGCTCAGCAATGGGCTGAATATATTAATTTTAACAAACATTACATCTTTGAACGTGGTAGAGCTATGCTGCAGGACTACGCTATCACAGGATACAAGCGTAAAATAGCAGCTCAATGCTGCTGTGTTTTGTGTAGTGTATGTAGAGCACCGGAGACCCTTTCTACTGGAAACGAGGCATTCCATCTTAGCCCTCAGGGGTGACAACGCATCCGCATCTTGATTCTTAATCGAGGATAAATGTAGATGTCTATGAGCCACAGCAAACACTTAACGTCGGGTGGACTGGGTGCTCGCTTGCCACCCTTTTACTATAAAAAAAAAAATCGAAATTTTTAAGTTCGATTTTTAGAATTCTATGGGCCCCAGGCATCACTTACCAACATTGGAACTGTAAGCTAGTTAGTCACATTTATTCTATAAAAAAAGAACATTATTTTTCTATAATATCGATTCACGCTCAATTTTATATCTTTTTTTGTGCACAACAAGCAATAAAAATCAACAATTGGTAAAAACAATTTTAGTTGGAGCACAAAATAGACAGAAAGCTCTCACGCTTAGTCACTTAAATTATTAACCTTTGTGAGGGCGATACGTAGAAAGGTTCTGTCTTGTTTACGCGTTAAGGGAGGCAGGGAAGGGAACTTAATACCCTATATCACTGTCGGGGTAATACAAACTAGCGGGGTCGCAACCTTTTCCACTAAATTACGTATCGGCACATAGGATAATACCAACTAAGTTAAATAACATTAAACAGTTAACTCGCCCAATAATAAGTGTTCTGAATTAATAAAGTCTCTCAATAAAATTTGAATAGGATGTTGAAGTAGATAGTGTTTTGTAAATGTTGATTTTATATTATGTAATATGATTCGAAACACATTAATGTCACTTTAGATGTTTGGAAAGTAACGTACACGGATATTACTAAATTAAGGATTCAACCATATTTGTTCGACATAATCATCGTAAGTGATATAATTTAGTGCATTTATATTAAGTTGAACGATTGAGTAAAAATAATAGAAGAATAAATATTACGACAATAAGTTAAAAGCAAGATAAAGTTACACAACTTAGATTGTACATCCCACAGCTGAACAAAGGGCTCATTTCGAACTTTAGTCACAATAAGTTAGATAAGCTTTAGACCATCCGCAAACATACAATTGTTAAATCGATCAAAGTGTTCAGTCTAATTATGTGCTCGTGATTATTTCATGACTAATAAACTGTTATTGGTTTTCTATTTTTCTTTATTTTCATCTAATGGCCGGCCGTGTTGTAGCACTCGATTAGGATTACCGGTACATTTGGCTGGGATAAAGTTAATAATTTAAATTAGTTACAACTCGCATGGTAAGTAAGAAAGTATTTACTTGTCCTTTGCTCTACAAAGCATAATAAAAACATGAAAAAGGTAAAGCGAACAACTTCTCTAGTGCACAACTAAATAGTCGCAGATAAACTGTTCAATCGACCATATGGGTGTCCCAATACTCGTTAATTTTTTGCGTTGCGCTTTTGGTAGATACCTTAGTATATGTAATGTAAAAAAAATAATAGTTCGACTGATTTATCAAAAGGCTATTAATATGTTTATTTTTTTAATTTTTGTCGGGCAACTATCGAGTTGATGATATATGGACCTCCATTCATTCCCAAAGACTTTTCACATACATCACAATAATATTTTTCAATTCTTTTAAAAAACTATGACATTAGGACGTCAAACATCTCAGTACCCCCCCCCCCGTGACCATACGTGCTGTAAAGCGCCCGAAACGTCAGGAATTAAAAATAACTTAAATAGTTAATTAAACGCGATAAAATCCGTAAATATTAGTAGATAGCAGAAAATGGTCAAATAGTTTTTCGATTGAAAAATATATTATAACTCATGTTTGTCACTGATAACTTAATTTCTGGCAATTTTAGAAAAATGGAACAATGATTTCGCAGAGTTGAAGCTCAGTCGACGTAGTTTTCGAGCTATGACTTACTATAACTATAGATAGATAGAAAATGCTTTATTGTAATCAAAAAAAAATGGTATAAAGGCTAACTCAATGCCTAAAAGGCATTCTCTGCAAGCTATTACTATAATTAATTCTCACCAAGTATCCAAAGGATAATTCCTCTTTGGATACTTGGTAAGAATTCTTGTTTACAAGTAATAGTTTTAAGTTGGTTTACTAAAGAGGACTGGGAAGTAGAAATTGAGCAGCCCTCGGATAGAGATACAAGTTATTGTTTTAATTTTATTTTAATAAGACCAATTCACAATATTTCTGTGTTTTAATTATGTGTTGTTACTATTCCATATTACAATAACCATTGTTAAACAATAATAGTTTAATAAACTAATAATTTAATAAATAATAGAGTAAGGTTATTAATACCGAGGTAATGCATATATTACAAGCTTATCTATTTTGGAAGATATTCGGGACTCTGGAGAATTCCACAGTAGCGGCATAACAGTTACGCGACACAGGACAGTACGCGTCGCCGTTAATAATTTATTAGATTGATAGAATCTCAGTATCGATTTCAATCGCCCTTTGGAAATTTCTAAGTAGAAGTATCAAATGTTGACCAAGTGTAAACATGTAAGGTATATTTCTGTTTTCAAAAGAGAGTTTTTTGTAATATTAAATATTTTAATTCATACTTTTACACTGATGATTAACTATATCAGTAATTTTCAAGTACTCAAATTACGCCAATAGATTTTTGTATTTTTTTTTTTTGAAAATATAGAAAATTAGTAAAAGGAATAGAGAATTATTAAATCATTCTGTGTTAAATTTTGACACTGTTTTCTGTCTTTTCTTAACATATTTTGATAGATTTAAACACTCTTTTATTAGGTCGACCTGTATGTAACTAACTATGTCGTAGCGTAATGAAAATTGGCTAATGTATATAGTTCTGATGACAATACAATAATATGGTACTGACGAACGGATCTGATGATGGAGCCGGAAGATATGAACTGGAATTTCATGATGGAAAATCGTATCATAGCTGTTTTGGGTTTCTTACAAAAGTCTTGTAATGAACTTTGACCACAATTAGGTTTCAAGGTCTGATGATGAAGCCGGAAGATAGGCACTGGCATTCCATCATGGAATATCGTATCATAGTCCTGTTTGCACTTGTGAAAAAAGCTACGTAATGGACTTTGAACACGATCAGGTTTCAAGGTTATAACACACCTTTTATATATTGAATCGTGTAAATATTGACATAGGTGCCTGTATAAAATGTATATAGACCTGTAAATGGAGAGTGTAATAGAATAATATTGATATATCTATATACGACGTATATTGACGTGTAAATAGGGTAGTAGGTTGTTAAATATCCCGTTCAAGCCAAGGTGAGAAACGTGCCGAGGGCTGAATGGCATGAGAGTGGTTAATAAATATCATTTCGTGTTAATAATATCATGTCACTAGCGTCACTTCAGGGCACCGGGCGAAATCCTGTTGTAAAAAGTCTTGTCCCTCTACACGGACCTCTGGGGAGATTGACCGTTTAATTGTTCACTACTCCTGGGAATAATGTGGAAAAAACTACAAAAAAGAAACAGCAGCACAAAGAAAACGGAGAATACAAAAAAGGAAAAGCGTGAACAAAAACCTCCAACTCCAAAAAACACCAATGAAAAATGTATATGTAACAATATAGAGCTAGAGAGACCAGAGCAACGGAAAACACGTTTAGAAAGTTTAAGACAATACGAATCTCAAGTTCACGCATCTCAATCTCAAGAAGAGCGATCACACAATCACAAGAGCGAGAGGGCCGTCTTCAGTACTTGCGTGAATATGACTCTCAAAAAAGATCTTCATAGTCAGAAGAAGAACGGACCGTGAGACTTCAATATTTGCAAGAACACATCACTCAAACAAGGGCTTTGGAAACGGAAAAAGAGCGTAATATACGGTTGTGGCACTTACGTGAGCTAGTACTTTTGAGAAAAATAATTATGTGTTTAGTGACAAAGTGTGTGAAATTTTCACAAAGCGATGCTATCAGCATTAAGTCTCACGATGGATAATTTTGATGGCAAATGCAACATATTTACCTGACGAACTGAAGCAGAAATCAACGTTAATTTTGTGTAATCGTGCAACGATTACACAAAATTAATGTTGATAAACATGTGAGTACAAAGAAGAACTTACCACCATCACCAGCATTCTGGAACAATCTCGATCCAGGTCCGATTCCAGAAGTAACCGCAGATTTATAGCAAGTCAAGCAAAGATTACTATCAAGAAAAATTCCCTTCGTCGAAGTCATTAAATTAATATGCATTTTGTGGCCAAGCTGTTCGTTTTGCTCAGGATATATGTGAGATAACTGAAAAACTTTCAAATATACTACCCAGATCGACTGACGATGCTGGAGTTATTGGTGTCAGCCCCAGAATGCGCTTTTCGCCTATGTCACCTGCCACTTCGTGACTGTGCGCCCCACGCTTTTACAATCAAGTATATAATTAAAAGCACAAAGTTTTCAGCCCAGAAATAGCGACAATTTGAACGATCCATATTTTATTTTTATATTATCACATAAATTAATACTGTGTATTTTTGTTTTGTACCGTAAAGTAGCGGCGTAAGACAACCTACTACCGCATATCATCGTAAGACAGATAGACAAAATTAACGGGACCTTAGTTTAGTGTATGAGGAATGGAGTGTTTACTTCATTAGACGTGACCTCTCAAACTTAAATTTTAGGTTCCGTATGCTCTTACTATTCAGTGGACCAGTCGATTAGCTGATTACTTAAAAGATCAGAAGAAAAGAACAGTTTACTTCGTTTCATTTAAATTAAAATTATGACATATCCATTGGGCTATGCTAGTTACTTTGGTTCTAATACGGATATACTCAATAAGAATTCTATCACGCAGAGAAACTCTAAGAACAATCCTGTCGCAAATCCATATGTCATTACAGACTGTTTGTAAGCTCTTGTTTACAAGTTTTGACTACATGATGAGAGAATGTGTTGTGATCTCTCTCTGTTTAACCAAGCCGGATTCTTCGATTGACCCTACATACGTTTAACTTAACAAAATGTTTGCTCGTGAAAAATTTAGAGCTTTTTTATTTCAAAATAGCAATGCTGCTATTAACATTACTAATATTCCCGTTAACTACTCTAGGTAAACTTAAAATACTTAGTGTTGGGAGTAGATCGCTTATATGTGGACCACACTACGTCAGGTTACTGTCGCTTATATATATATATATATATCATTTTTCTTCTCCATGTTCAACTTAAGATCTATCCGTTAAAGACACAACTGATATCATGGAGCGTATTTCTAGTCTTCCAGCGTATATTGCATAATCATAATATCGTCGACAAATTGTAGTAAATGATTAACCTAGTCCAGTAGCTTATAAACGTCTTCTTATGCAGCGGTGAACAGTATCGGATGTATAACGACACCTTGTCTTACACGGTGCAGAGAGCTGCATTTGGATAGGTTTCATACTCTGGTTCTATACACAGATAGTTATCGAAGCCTTACTGATACACAGTTTAGCACTTCGTTAGCTACCTTGATACTGCTGAAAAGACTATAGCAACGTCCAACTTTTGACAGAATCGAAGGCTTTCTCATAGTCCATATAAGCAAAAAAAGAGAAAGATTGTACTCTTCGGTCTTCTATACAATCTGCTGAAGTGACTGTATGTGGTTTATGGTACTAAAGTATTGAGTTATAGTGTAATATATAAATCAAGCTTAAAGCAGCTTTTTTGGTTGCTTGGAAATCGTAAAGCCTGGGAGCGAGACGATCGCATTTTTTTTCACTTCTACCCAATGTATTTGTTTTTTGATTGCATTAAAATTGTTTTCATTAATATTTATGCTACACATCTCCAGAATAGCGTCACCGTTGATGACTGGATTAAACTTTTTCTGAAGGACTTTATGTACTGTTTTTCTGTACGCTGTTATACCTCCGGTCTTGCGAAACTTAGCTCTCCACTGTATTGCAATATTATAGGTACTGAAACGAATTGGTATTACGAACTGAAAACTTTCAGGCCTTTGGATTAGAGCAATAGAGCGATGGAGCATTGACTTCGTCTGACTTGACCTTTCCAACTTATCATTAAGGTTTAGTGTCTATTTTACTATTCGACGATCGCTACCGTCTTCAGTTATTACCTTGTCTTCGTAATAAAGTGAATTCTAATTTCCTCGTCGTGACGACAAGACACAATCTTTCGTTCGTCAAAATAAATTTTATTTCATTGACTTTAATAATGTCTCAATCAATCAAAAAATTTAAGTCAAGCGTATTTAACAAAAAGCGACAAAGAATCAATTCATAAATGGAAAGATTGATGGACAGTGAAATTATTAAAGTAAACGTATCCTTCTCATAAATCTCAAAGAAAGATGGGCATAATATTTTAATACTTCCTTACTGACACGCTTTTATGTCTGTCTTCTTGTTTGTTTTTCTGCTTGTTACATTGTTGTTGTTTGGTTTTTGTACGGTACATATTTTTCTATTTTTCTTGAAATAACTTCACGATATGCTAACTTAAAACAACTTAAAACTTAATTAAATTAAAACTTTAAGCATAGCTCACAACTGGCAACGTGAGAAAAATTTTGGCTGATGTTATATTTGCACAAGAAAAATAACTATTTAAATGCCAATTTTTGTAATTTGGCATTTAAATGATTTTTCTTTTTATTACTCCTCTTGTTTGGTCTTTTGTCTTAAATAAATTATTTTCTAAGGCTTTAATTGAAATTTTTGACTGAAAGTTAATATTATTAATGGAACTATATGATCAGATTTAACATGTAATATCACTGTGAAATAAAACATTATACGATCTCATCATGACAAATAGAGAGAGCAGATTATCCCGGCCCCCATGGCGGCTGTAATGCGTGAGTGCCACTTACCTGTTACAACTTATTGCATTATTTATGAAACTACCCATTTTATTGGATTGAAATATTGTAGCCCTACTCTTTAGTAGGGAAACAATGCCATTAAAGTAAGAAAGCATACTTCAATTTAGAGTAATGGAAAAACGGATTTTTATACGTTAGTGAATTTGATTATAAATATAAATAAAATATATATGCTTTTGATAAGTTGTATGAAAATAAAATATGAACGTAATTTTTAATGCGAATTATATAAATTTGTGCACATAATTAAACACCCAATTCGAATAAAGACGAAGAATGATGTAGCCTACGATTAGTTGCAAATATACATTAAGAGTTATGTGTAAAAATACTTATTCGCGTTTATTGCTTCGCGTCCAGTCGTCTCCTCGGCTATTAAATTCGTCGGAAATGTCACATAAAATGTTCGAATCGATTTCGCATAAAGGATAGACGTGATCGGTTGGAAAAGCGTCTACGTAAAGCCCAATTTGATACCAATGGTGTACCAATCTTTTTATATTTCACTACGCTACAAAAATTACCTTGAAACAGTTTGTGTACATGCATTTTTTTCTGTATTCGTTTGTCACTTCGTTTAGACTATATACACAATGGTTACCTCCCTGTGTATCAATATGTGAACGACGTAATAATTTTTCTGGTTGCGGATAAGGTAATCAAATAAAGTTGTACCTCAATCGGAATTGTTAACTATTTACCGTACAAGTTCCTAACGTAATATTCTCCATAGTGTTCCATGAATCACTGCATCGTAATATCGTAATGTCAGAGATGAGCAAGTTAGTGAATATTCCTTAACTGAAATTCAATTACAAGTTTTGGGCGTGAGTGACCATCAGATTAAGGGTAGAGTCCCAGATCGAAATTAATTGGCTCATCCAGATATTGTTGTAGTCGAGAACCCTCATCTCTTAGGATTTATGTTCAAGAGAAACTTAGAAGGGATTCAAAGAATTTATTATTACAAAATATTATACACCACACTTTACGTAATACCTTTGTTTAATTAACAGATGATTTGATATGACCAAATCTATATACAAAAATATATTTATTTAAACTCACATACTATCTTTGTTTGCATGTTAATTACAAATAAAAAAGGTTATGTAAATAATGATACAAGTTTTTTTATTAACGTGACTTACTGATATTTCTGTCATTTTCTATTTTTACTCTTAGATTACTTTAAATTTCTAGCAACGTCAAGTAATTAACATTAAAATATAGGTAGGTTAAAATAAAAGTTCAGATGGTGCTCAATAGGACTATTACAAAGAAAAAGCCGTTAACAAAAATATTTTAATTATATAAAGTAGCTACGGCGCTGCTAGCAGACTACAGCCTTTAATTTGGTTTGTGATTAAATTATTAAGAGTATTCGGATAAGCTTGCTAATACTGTATTGAAATTCGAGGAGACAATTACAAAGGAAACATCATTTTTTAAATGATTACTGAGCTATATTCCGATGGTTGCCAGATTTACCTGACATTTAGCAAATATAAAGACTAAATAAATAATAAACTTCCGTTAATAAACACGTCAGGTGTAAGAAAAGTACAAAGTTTAGAGTTTATTTACGCTAGATTTAATATCTTCTGTTTTAATTCGACGTTAGGTGTGTTCTTAGGATAAAACAATATGTTTTTTTAAATAATAAAATGAAGAGAAAAAGATTTTATGTTCTGACTTATCAAATTATATTATAACTTTTAGATAGTCTGTAAATTAAAGGAACGCATATAGACCACGTCCCACTCCTGGACACAGGTTTCCTATTATTTCTAACAGGGTCTTAAGGAAAGGAAATTTGTCAGTGGATGAATATATGGGGGTGCCTGCCCGGGGGACATTTGTCCACCGCGCTGCCTCAATGCGTTTTGGCGAACTTCACATGTCTTAAAAATATTTTTTTTAAATTCTCAGGCATTCTTCAACAATAAGTATGTGGTAAATAAGGACCCTTTAAACAGCAATTCACACCTTTTTGGTGACGGCGGTGATCAAACCTGGGATGATCATTCACCCACTGTAATTTAATTATGTTTTATTAATCGACTTCGAAAAAGGAGGAACTACTCAATTCGACTGTATTCTTTTTATGTTTGTTATTTCAGAACTTTCTTCTAGGTGAATAAATTTTGATGATTCCTTTTTTATTTGAAAGTTGGTAATTGTCCTCTATAAATTTGATCAAGATCTGATCAGTATTTGAGTTATCCTTAACAATGCGTATTTAATTGATTATGACTACATTGATAACGTTCTCATTTTATTTATATTGAAGTTGGTTTTACATTTTATTTTATTTTACCACTTGCTTTAAATTGAAATTCATAGGAAACATGCATACATAAACTCTTACGCCTTGGGTAACGATCCATAGGCGTAGGCAGTGACGGTCTCCATTTCGCATGATCCTGCCTCACCCATTTCGCTTCTGTTAAGAGTACTCTTAATTTGGCCCATCTTCAATATATTACCAACTTGTTCGATAAACTTCCGTCTAGGGCATCCTTGGCTGACTCTGCCACTCACTTATGCAGCATAAATTTTGCTTTGTTTGCTTTTCTTTACTTTAAAAATTTTTGTTTATTTATTTGGTAGAGCCATGCTGCAGCTGTATTACTGGTATAGTTGTTGCATGAATGGGTTGACTCAACCAGGAAAGGATCACGCTCTCTTATTCTATGAGAGCGTGATCCTTTCTTACCAGCATAAAATACCGGAGACCCTTTTTACTGGAAGAGAGGTACATAATCCATCTTGGTCCTCACGGGTGATAGCGCATCTGCATTTTGATTCATTATCAAGGAGAGGTCTATGGACCGCAGTAACCACTTACCATCAGGTGGACCGTGTGCTCATTTGTCATCCTTATGCTATAAAAAAGCTTAAAAAATGTAATACTCAAGCTACGATCAGTTACATGTTCATTTTAACTTACACAAAATAAAACATTTAATTATTTTTATTTCTTTTGATGTAAATTGTATTTGATTTTAAGAGTTTGTTTCCATATTTTATAAATTTTGTAGATTTAGTTAGATTGTAGAAAAAAGTTGGTTAAAAAAGTTACGAGGAGAAAATATTAATTATAATTTTAATTAGAACTAAACCCCCGTATTTATTCACGTAATTAAGAAAGCTGTTGAAAAATCGTGAAGTATTTCAAGACGTCTGAGATCCGCAAGTCAAGTGGCACGTCTGTTACTGGTAGCTCGCTCTTCTAATTTGTAATTATGGAATTAACGAGCTGGTTATGAACAAACGGCGTCTTCATTTCAAGTAGGCAGTTTATTTCCCTTTGCTCTATTTCACCGCCGCTCCATTTCACCTAATGAAATAATGGACTCATTTGGAAGGTCCCGACGGCTACCGGAGGATATTGCAATAAGCGTTATGATGACAATTTTCCCTAAAGAGAAATAGTATGAGACTTACATTAATATATACTACTACTGCTATTATATACTACTTATTTTACGTTTTATTTGATTATGTGTAATATGTAAAAATAGACGTTCAACCGAAAATTTGTTTTAGTTTTTCTTCTTTATCAGCCTCTAAAAACAGGTATTGACAGAACCGGAGCGCTACAATTGTTAGTAGTAGTTAGTATTGTAAAAAGTTTTCTCCTTTCTATGGGAGACCACCATGCTTGGCAGGAGAATTATCGATTACGGGACCAGACGATCTGTACTTACCCTGCATCCTGTAGCTGGGGTAATCGGTTTGGGATTTTAGTGTTAACTCAGAATTTTTTTTAGGTGAACCGACTTTGATGATTATTTTTAATTTTGCTGGTGCTTCTCATGTGGTCCTAAATACATTTGATCAAGATGTGTAGATTTTTAGTTTTCTTTAATTGACTTCGACTACATTGATGAAGTTCTCATTTTATTTATACCTATTGAAGTCGGTTGCACAAAATTAGTTTAACGTAGGAACGGATCATTAGTTGGTTTTATACCGAAATAATGGTCTATTCAGATGTTGGTGCCATCAGACATCTGTGTCTACCACTACGTTACAGCGTATTAAAACAGAAAGGTTGCAAGATGAAGGTGAGAAAAACCAGTACAAATTTAGACTGAAAGAAAATATAAGTAGTTCGGATGAATTAAGTATGAATCGGTTTTACTTGCAAAATGTATGACAAAATGTTAAGAAAGGTTTAGTGTATGCAGCTACCGAAGAATGTGATGTTAGTAAGAGAACGAATGAAAGGAAAAATAATACGTTATGGTGGAACGATGAGGTACGTATGGAAGTTGAAGCAAAGAAGAGAGCATGACTAGCTTTACTAGCAACAAAGGCTGGTAATTCTGGTGGTAAGAATGATGATATTGAAAGAAAAAAGGCAGTCTTTAGACATCTAAATAAGAGAGTAAAAGGAGTAGTTGAAAGCAAAAAGCAAGAAAGAATGGATAAGAGTGATAGAAGAATATCGAATAACTTCCAGGCAAATATTAAAATGTTCTGGAAACTCAAAAGAACTCCCAGGAGACATTCAAAACAGCCTATAATGAATGCTATAAGAGACGAGAATGGCTATATTCAAAATGATGAAGTTTTGAGTTTGAAGTGATCGAAGGAATATTTTGAAAGCGTGTTTATGAGTGAAGGGACTATGTATGAACTAAATGAATTAGAAACCCCGAAAGAAGTGGAAAGAGGTAGCGAGATAAGTGTAGATGAAATAATGAAAGTAATGAAAATCATGAAAGGCAGCCAGATATGATAGTGTTTCACTCGAAATGCTAAGGGCTAGAGAGGAAGTGGTGACAGGCCTGCTGCATACCTTGTTTGATTTATGCTGGGAACTGAAGCGGGTACCGGTAGACTGGTGCAAAGCCGTAATAGTCCCAATATATAAAGGAAAAAGGTCGCAGCAGTACTGTAAAAACTACCGTGATATCAACCTTCTTAGCATTGTGAGAAAACTGTATGCTAAGGTACTAATTGAAAAGGTCATGAAAGAAACTGATGGAAAAATTTGGGGTGTGCAAACGGGATTTAGAAAGGGAATGGGGTGTACAGATCAAGTCTTTTCCAAGCGCATGATCGCGGAGAAGTTTTTGGCTAAAAATCAAAAGTTTTTTGTGCGTTCATGAACTTGGAAAAGGCCTATGACATAGTGGACGAGGATATGCTATGGCAAACACTAAACTCATTTGGGTTGAGCGCTGAGTTGATACAGGCATTAAAGTCTTTTTCTCTTCTTT
This sequence comes from Parnassius apollo, assembly GCA_907164705.1. NCBI lineage: Eukaryota > Metazoa > Arthropoda > Insecta > Lepidoptera > Papilionidae > Parnassius > Parnassius apollo. The sequence goes on from CAJQZP010000585.1 coordinate 9,956,739, forward strand.
ATAGGGACTAGTGCTTGTGTTAGGATCAACAGAGTCTACTTGGGCTGGTTTGGCATCCATAAAAGTGTCAGAGAGGGCTATGTGGCTTCTCTGTGGCTGTTCAACCTATTTATGGACAGTTGTTTGAAAAACATGAAAGTTGAAGAATGTGGATTAAGAATGGGTGAGTTAACCGTCAAATGCCTTTTGTACGCCGATGATCAAGTTATTCTTGCGTCGTCAGCGGCCGAGTTGCAAATGATAGTTACATTAATGAACAGATAATTGAAAGAAAGGGGTATGAATGTGAACAAAAGTAAAATTAAAGTTGTGGTTTTTGAAAGAGAAGAAAATAAAACGATATGTGAAGTAAGGATAGAAGGGGAGTGGATCGAGGAAGTAGATGAGTTTGTATATTTGGGATACGTATTTAGCAAGGTTGGGAGATATGATAAGGATATAATATAATATAATATATAAAATATAAGGAACGACGAGTGAACGCAGGAAATAGAGATGCTCACATGCACGAATATACAATCACACAAACGTACACGCAGCTAAGCTGGATAAAACTTATTTAAAACTGTTTGTTAAAGTCTGCTAGTTTCTTGGGTCTACCATCTAATCCAATTTTTTTCTTTAGTCCTAATTTACTTAAGCGTGATCTCACTTAAGCGTTAAATTGTGTTTGGCCTCAATTTGTAAAGCAGTGATATCGCTGAACTATTTCAAATAATAAAATATGAAAAAATCCTAGTTTAGCGATAATTGAAAAAATACTGAAAATATATTAAGTAGGTACAATATATAAGTTAATGCCTTAAATACGTAAAATGCAATACGAAATTAATCAGAATCGAAGTTAAAACATTTCTCAATATATGTGTACCAAAATTCAACATTAAACGGGCATCACGGAGTGTGCAAATTGATGACTACCCAGAGGAAAAGTACTGATTTTTTTATTTTTATTTTTTAAAACACCTTAAGATTTGACACGCTATACAATATTTGTGGGTCCTTTGACTACAAATTTGTAAATATTACTAATAGTGTTCTGCTCATTATGCCCCTCGAGTGAGATACATCTATCCCTCTATCTAGATCAAGAGTATGCAGGATGGTAGATTGGATGTCTGGTCCAATTTTATGGTCGACCCATTTCCCATATTTAAATTCGCTGGATTTTTACAGGAGTTGTATGAAAAACAAGGTATATACAGAACCTTGGAGGCTTCAGCAAACGTGACCATGTGCGCAATTGACTAAAAGATAATTTTCAGACAATGTCGCGCATGTATTGATGCTGTTGGTAAACAATTTTAACATTTAATTTGATGTACTTACATAATAAATGTTTAAATTTCATATCATTAGTTTATTTTAAACAAATATCTGTCCCACTCTTGCTAACCTATTGTGTAACTATCTATCTCACTCAAAATTTAAATAAATCTGTTGACGACGCTTGTCTACCTGAATTTGGAGCACAAAATCCGTTCTTCAGGCACACAATTACGTTTTAAAAGATAACAATTAAAAATTGTGTTTTGTTCTTGTTCAGAAAAAATATGAATATTTAATATACTCATAAAATTATTTTACCATTTCATTATGATTAGTTTTACTAACTTTTTTAATAAAATTAGGGTAACAAACGAGTACACAGTCACCTAAATGTAAGTTAGATGCTGCGCATTCACTCTCTGAATTTCTTTAGTGACACAACAGCTACTCCTTTGTTTTGTACCAAAATGGCAAAATTTATTCAAAATAATATTTTACTTGTTAGCACCAATATCAGCACAAACACGTGTTAATATCGACGATGCTTTAACATTTTTACTGAAATGAAAATATATCCCGAAAAGTTACCTCTAGAATCACGATATAAGTCATTATCTTTATATTTATTTTTAATATAACTTGTTACATTCCAAAAAAAATTACTTATACTTATTTTAATACATAAATACCTAATTAATAATTTGTTTTAAATCATTATTATCAATATTTAATTAATACGTTGTTTTATCTATATTTTTTCATTTTTATCACTAAACCACATAATGACAAAAAAAATATATTATCGATAAAACTTATCGACAACAATTATGCGAATCACTATGCTCACCTCTAAGGCCCGTGAGTGGGAGGAGAGAGAGCGAAATACTCCGATGATGATACCCAATCTGCACGGACAAAATAACTCTAGTAGAGCCACAGAATAATAGTACTACTTACAGAAGTTTCACTCCTTTGATGTTGACTGCTTGCTGATGTTTAATAGCCTACATTATTATTATTAATAAGATAAATTGCGCACGCAAGCTAAATAAACCCTTATCGCTGCGCGCGAGTGTCCGTATTACTTTACTTTTTTTTCATTCCCACATCACGGCTGTTTTTCCGTGGTTACTTAGGGCTGTCAAGAAAGAGTAAATATACAGTAATTTACAATTGTTTTACTTTAATATAATGTTTTATATATGTTTTCCGTCACTTTAAAATACGGTTACTAAAATTAAGAGTTGAAAAACTTTAATTAAATTATATATATATATATATATATATATATATATATATATATATATATATATATATATATATATATATATATATACATATATATATAATATATATATATAATAAAAAATAAAAAATCAGTAAATAACAAAAAGGTAAACATGGACATTGAGTATTGGAAGAGTCATTGATATATTTTTGTTAAAAAATATGAAAAGATATTCAGTATACTAACTAGAAATAATAAAAATAGTGTTAGTAATATTAATTATAAATATTGTTGTATTAATATTTTTATTGTTTTATATTTATTTATTTTACCTAAGATTTTTAATTAATATTCCCCCCGCTCCCTTTGTCAGCAAAAGAAAGAAAAAATTTAAAGCCCCGAGCCTGCTTACATAATACTAAAACGCTCCCTTTCCTTTAAATTCTGTCGTCAAATTTAAAAGGATTTGGCACATTGAAGCCATTGATTTGTATATTGACGCTGTGGTGAAATCCGAAAAATCCCGGGTTCAATTTCTGACAGCGACAATTTAGAAGTTTATAATTTCCTTAAAACTATTTGTGTTTATTTTTATTTATACGGTTTAACATTAAAAACTGCAATGTTAGCCCGCTTTCATCTATGACTGCTTCATCATCATTCACCAGGCGCAATCGCAGTGAATACCATAAATTTTAAGAACATCTCAATACTCAAGGACAATTTGTATTTAATATGTATAAGAATCACTAACGTCTCCAATTTCATGCTAATTTTCAAAGGTGATTTGATTCCACATTTAATAACGTGGAATATAGGAACAGGCAGTAATATCCGCACAGAAAAATAATATAGTGATATTGCACCATATTAAAAACACATGTAAGTAGGTACTTATTAAGCTTATAATATGCTCATTTATCTACTATTTATGCAAACTCCTATTTACGGATCTGCTTCACCAAGGCATAGAATAAATAATATGTAGTGCTACTCGTACATTACCAAGATTTGCCTGGAAGAGATCACTGTTAAGCGATGAGGCCACCTAATTGTACATTAGGTAAGGTACCTATTCTGACTGATCGAATGAACATATTTTTGCTACTATGCGAATTCTGTGCCTAACGCATGTGGCGTGCAAGGTACTCATCGCGAAATGCGATTTAATAGATCGCTTGGAAGAAATAGGTAGGTAGTGTAAACAACAAATGAACCTGAAATACGATTCCTAAATGAAATGTGATTGTATTCTAATTAGTTAAAAATCTTGTAAAAAAAGTTTTAATTTAAGTGCTTTGTGATAACTTAAAATATTTTATTTACAAAAGACATGTAAGTTACCTACTTCCATTTACCTACGTAAATTTCAACTAAGTTTTGTAATAAATCACTTAGATATTACTTCTTTATTTAAATTATTTCTTAATTCTTTTTCGCTATAAGTATTTATTTAACAAAAAAAAATTAAATAAATGTACCTTTCATTGTCCTCAGGTAACTTAAAAATGACATATCTGAATCTTTTTGTTTGCTCATTATGCATCCATCCACGCAACAATTATAGTAGGTTCGAAGTTTGCCGTTATAATTTATCAAATATATGGGTAATATCATATATTATTTTTAAATCACATTCAATTTTTTTGAACTACTTTATCCTTCAATTCTAAACAAAAATTACAACAAGTGTTTACAAAAAACTATTTTTGTAAACGTTAAAAATTCATCAATCGCCTAGAACGCGCTAGCGCCGCTTGCGTATTACACCCTGGGTGAATCGCGATTTTAGGTAATTATTTCACGCAGGTAGCAAGAGTGACAGAGGCCTGGTATAGTAGAAAATAATGCCGGTCGATAAACTGTAAAAAGTAATTACTTAGTAATTATGTTTGTAAATGCTATTAATTTTAGAAGAAAAAAGATAGCAGATGTTTTGTTTCTGGTCGGTAACGGAAGCAGCAACACATAAAGAACCAGCAACAAAATAAAACTACAATACGTTATTAAATAAAAATACAATATTAAGGTTTTTGCTGAATTTTCACTGCTATCTTTATAGAGCTACCACATGAAATATAGCAGCGTTAAGCTGCTGCGCTGGTATTCTGTGAGAGCGTGGTTTACGCCGGTCGAGCCCACCCATTTGTGCTACAACCATAATATAGCTGCAGCGTGGCTCCACCACGTGAAAATGTATACTCACGTTTTAAATTGTTACTATTATATTGTTGTAAGTAACGTAAGTTGTTATAAGAAAAACTTCTATAACAACTTACTTTGGTAGTGTTATATATTTTTTTTATAATCAACGGTGTCTTCTCGGACTGGTGTGGTGTCAAATTTGAAAAGGTCAAAAGGTGTCTTCCTGTGTTTGTGTAATCTCTCCGTGGCTGTTAAATCCATTTAAGGGCTGACATTTACAAACTTAAATATGCCTTTTCTACGCTGAAAATCTAGTCATATTTACATCGTTGGCGGCGAGTTGCAAACGATGCTTACAATAATGAACAGGTCATTAAAAGAAAGGGAAATAAAAATGAACGCAAGTAAGATGAAATTAATGGATTTTTAAAGGTAAAACGATAGATATGATAAACAAAAATAAATAAGTGTTGATCGTGGAAGTGGATGAGTTTTGTGATTAGTTTAAAATGTTCGTTTAGCAGGGATGGTAGACATGACAGTTATATAGGGTTATTTTTCAAAGAGTAGCTAAATTTTAAACCTTATTTCAAATTTATAAATAATGATATACGGCAAAGGCAATAATATAAGGCAATTTACAATATTGTGATAGACGTTACCTTAATTTATGGTAGCGAAAGTTGGGTGTGGCAGCCGAAAGCACGAGAATAGAATAAATGTAGAAATGCGGTCATTAAGAATTATACTAGCAAATTTACGTTGCAGTAGTAAATACCATAGATGCAAGTTTTCTGCCAAGTTGATGATAGGTATATTGATGACTGTACAAATTTTAAGTTTATCCGACGGGTATGTATGTATTTATTTATTAACTATAATTTTATTATTACTACTATTACAGGGTTTATTAAAATAGATACATTAATGCACAGATCATAGAAACTACTGTTGTTTCTATGATCTGTGCATTAATCCGTTGTTGGGACATCCTTTTTAGTAAATGTATACCTTTGCTAGGATGTAACACTTTCACAGAAAAATTCTTTAAAAAAATTCAAATAAATTGTATCTTAAATAGTCTTATAGTAACAAAACTTATATTTAAATAATAACTAATAAGTATGTATGCGTAAGTGGACGTGAAGGAAGCGAGAGATCAATCATATTGATCCACCATGAGTATTAGGATTGTGCCAAATAGAAGATCATTGTGTATGCTCACACTTATAGGTGACAAGCGTGAGTGTTTATGTTATGATTTGTTATTATTACTAGGTGAAAAGAACTAGTACTCTAGTGGGATAATTTTTTTATAAATTAAGATCACCAATGATTGAAAAATTATTATCTACATTGATAAAGTAAATGTATAATGAACTTATTTCTAAATATAGTATCACTTAGAGCTAATCACAGCATCCTCGTGTATTTAAAATGTGTACTTTTTACTTAATCTAAAGAATCCTGAGAAACTTGATAATTTGTTCGTGTGTTTAAGAGCACGTGTGTAAGTGTACGTGCGTGCGTTTGTGTGTGCACAGGTGTGCGTGCTTTTATATGCTTGTCAGTGTATTTTACCATGACTTATTAACAAATAGTAATCCGTGCTTTCGTATCTTTTTAGTATTTACAGAAATTCTTATAATATTGACATGCAATATCAAAATCAACACCAATGATATCGCTATATTCGTTCAACATTTACACAGCCCTGCGATTAGCAAATGCGCACCAAGAATAGTTCTACAACATGGTGGTTAAAGGAGTGTAATTGGTTTGCGAGGAATTCTAATCGGAGTGCGATTTACTAGGTGGTAGTACTCCTTTTCGGCCTAAGTTTTACCTATTTCTGCTTCCAAGCAACAGTTCATGCACTGCTACGTTCAGACCAGCTAAAGGGTAAAGAGAGCCAATGTAATTACGGACTGAGAGGCATTCCGTCTCAGTTCTCAGAAGTGACAACACATCTGCCACTTTTTATTTGAAGTTGGTTCTGGTGTCCATGGGCTATATTTTCTTGTCGTTTCAAAATTGGTATTGTTTTATAAAATTATCAATCAATAAACTGACATTGTATGAAGTTGAAAGGATACGATGAATGGTTTATAGAGAATCAGCTCAGGTCAGTTGTAATAAAAAAAGGAATAAGAAATATGTTGTGGGGTGGAATAAATATGTTAGAGACGCCCACGGGGAGGCTCAAATTGCTTTTCAAACGTGGGTCTTATACGGTAAGCCATCTTCGGGTTATTATTATAATAAAATGTGTGAAACAAGACGGAATTTCAAGTCAATGTTAAAATGGTGTGAAAATCACGAAGAGCAATTAAGAATGGATAAGATCGCATCAAGTCATTCGCAAAAGAAATTTAAAGAATTCTGGAAACTTGCGAATAAACTGAATCCCAAGTCGAGCCTTCCCGCTAATATTCAGGGTCACAACCAGCCTGGAGACATAGCCAATTTATTTAAAGAGCATTTTAAAGTAGAGTCACCGCGGGGTCCGTCATCGAGATTAATCGATGGTGGACGTTTTGCAGGTGGATCGTGTGTAAGGATCTCTGCCAAAGAAGTTTTTGAAGTAATAAATTCTATGACTAGAGGTAAGTCAACAGGGCATGACGGGCTTAGCATTGAACATCTGGTACATGCTGGTGCCCATCTGCCAAGAGTGTTAGCTATGTTTCTAAGTTTATGTATAGCGCATCAGTATCTTCCGAGTGATCTCATGAAGACAATTGTGGTGCCTATCATAAAGAACAGAACAGGAGATATATCAGATTTAAATAATTACAGGCCAATCTCAATAGCCACCATAGTGGCTAAGGTGCTGGACGGTCTGCTTGACAGAAAATTGAGAAAGCACATTCATCTGCATGATGTTCAATTTGGGTTCAGACCTGGACTATCCACAGAGAGTGCAATTTTATGTCTTAAGCAGACTGTTCGGTACTACACAGATAGGAAAACGCCGGTGTATGCCTGTTTTTTGGATCTATCAAAAGCTTTTGATCTAGTCTCTTATGACATTTTATGGCGAAAGTTACAGGAGGAGACTGACTTGCCCCAGGAAATTGTCTCCGTATTTAAATATTGGTATAGTAACCAAATAAACTATGTGCGATGGGGTAGCAGCTTTTCTGAGGGGTATGGGCTGGAATGTGGGGTGAGACAAGGAGGGTTGAGTTCACCTACGCTTTTCAACTTATACATAAACCAGTTGATTGTGGAGCTCAGCAGCACTAAGGTCGGTTGTTCTATAGACGGTGTTTGCATAAATAACATAAGCTATGCAGATGACATGGTGCTGCTGAGCCCCACGATAGGTGCACTCAGAAAGCTGCTAGGGATCTGTGAATCCTATGCAAAGACCCATGGGCTCAAGTATAATGTAACGAAGAGCGAGCTCATGGTTTTTAATTCAGGCACTAAAAGGCAGCTCACCATGCCTACTGTTAAGCTCTGTGATAGTCCTTTGAACAGAGTCGTCAAATTTAAATACTTAGGCCACTGGGTAACAGAGGATTTAGAGGATGACTTGGATATAGAAAGGGAACGCAGGGCGTTGGCTGTTCGCTGTAATATGCTGGCCCGCAGGTTTGCACGATGTAGGTACTAAAGAAGTTAAAGTTACGCTTTTTAAAGCTTATTGTCAGTGCTTTTACACATGCAACTTGTAGGTCAGATACACGCAGCGGATATACAATGTCCTGCGTGTACAATACAATAATGCGTTCAGGGTGCTGTTAGGATTGCCACGTTATTGTAGTGTCTCTGCCATGTTCGTCGAGGCACACACGGATGGCTTTCATGCCATAATACGTAAAAGGTCCGCTTCATTAATGAATCGACTACGTACCTCTACCAACAGCATCCTGAATACACTTGCTGATAGGTGGGATTCTGCCATTATGAAACACTGGTTGAGCCTACATATAAAATTGAATAAATAAGATATTTGTAACGTAGGAGCGATATTTAATTTGTTAAGTTTAAAAAAAAGTTAAATACTAACATTAGTTTTAAGTAGTTATTGTTCTACTAACATCTTTATGGACAAAGTCTGAAAATAAAGTATTATTATTATTATAATCTACGTTCATAAAGAGAATTTACAATTTATACTCGAAGATTCAAATATTGTCGCTAAGAGAACAAAATGTTTTTTATATATCTCACCAATATAGCAACAGTTTAATGTAACTTCACAGCATCGCACGCTGTTAATCTTTTACGGCTTACCTCTGACAAACTTCAGCGAAGTTCAAACAATATCAAAAAGGTTACTTTATATATTAAGAGAATATAATATTAGCTTTTTACCTCTATACGTACGTTTAATTTTCCTTTTTTATATATTTACGATGTTTCGAGAGCATCGCGAGCGAGTGAATAAGTAAATAAAACGCGTAAAAATTGTAAGGAATGTTGTTTTTTTCGAGAAATTAGTAAAAAATGATAGCCGAATTTCATTTGGAAACCATTAGAGGGATTATAAAATTTAGTATCTAAATACAAATATTATATTCTGATTAAATAACTAATTTATTTACAAATTATCTGGGACCCGCCGAATAGGTAAACCCAACTTTGACCGAGAGGTCATTTGACGGATTTAGTTCGGCTGAGAAACGTTCGGGAGATTACAACACATCACGTCATGTATACTTCAAAAATAGTTCGTGTAGTGGCAGTCCTAGGTCTAGAGTAGTAAGTGTACGGCGCAATCGAGCATTCTTTAATAAGTTATCGCGTAATTTACGACGCGTCTTACAGCCAAGGGGCGTACACTAATAGATAATGATGTGTTGTTTTGGTTACCTGTTCGCGTATCCTTAGGCAGCCAATTTAAATGGCGACCGACGCGCTCAGCGTAAATTATGTCTTGTTCCGTTAGAGATGCTCCGATTTTAGAGGCAACGGTCAACACACACGGTTTACAGCGAGCGTTAACCATCTGAGCTACCACGGCTCTCTTTTCATTCTCGAGTGCCCGCACTTTTGACACTAAGGGTATTGACCTCATGCTTTGAGTTACATACTTCTTGTGTTAAACATTCAGTTATTTGCTTAAAATCACTTTCTAAATTATTTGAAACGTCACAAAATTCTTGCCTGATTTCTGTGGCTAGACAAATATGTGCTCTTTTGAGTTTCGAGTCTAATTTTTGATCCAGCAATTTACCAATTTCTTCTAGGGAAAATGAAAAAGTATTCACTTTAGGTACTCGTTCGTTACTATCCTCTGTCTGCGAAATATTATCACAGAACATGTCAACTAAATCGGAGGGGGACGATCCTTTACGATTTGTTTTTATTGGGGTGTCATCATTTCTACGTCGTCTTTTAGTGACGTTTGTACAAGTAGGGCACTTCCATGTTCCTTTGATTTGTTGGAAATTACCCATAAATTTTGCCGTTCTAATATTCAAATATATGTAATGATAAGTTCCTTTACACTTAATACAACCCAATAATTCTGCCTTCTCTATAGAATTCGGACATGCTAAGCATTTCATATTTACAGCTTATCAAAAGATCTTAACAAATAAACAAACTATTACTTTATGCACATATGCGAACGACGAAGGGTCGTGGTTATCATGCCACAAAGGATTACGTATCTCTTTGTATGTATGGCTACTAGAGCTGTTGATATTGAAGTAGTCAGCGATCTGACAACTCAAGATTTTTTGATCGCTTTTAAAGGGTTCGTGGTTCGTCGAGGCCTATGTTCGGACCTCTGGAGTAATATCGGGAAAAACTTTGTGGAACGTCACGTAAACTTCAGCACATGTTCAATTCGGAGAAGTCTACGATGGTAAAGGAAAAAGCAGATATTTTGACAACAAATGGCATAACGTGGCATTTTATTCCACCGCATGCACCCCATTTCGGAGGGTTATGGGAAGCCAGTGTAAGATCCACAAAATACCATTTGAGGAGAGTTATAGGGGAGTTAACTTTAACCTACGAAGAATTTTTCACAATTTTATCACAAATGGAGGCATGCTTAAACTCGAGACCATTGTCTAGGATCGATAGTTAATCAGACGCTATTGATGTTTTAATTCCGGGGCCGGACCGTGGTGACAGTACTAGATGAAAACTATGAATCGGCCAATGTTCCAGTTTGCGCGAGTGACAATTTACTCAAAAAATGGTGCAAGAGTTTTGGAGAAAGTGGTCACATGAATATTTAACAAGGTTTCTACATCGGTATAAATGGGCATATCAAAATCCCGAACCTGGTCTAGGTGAAATCGTTTTGGTTAAGGAGGACGGCTTACCACGTAGTAAATGGCTTCTTGGTCGTATGGTTGCAAAACATCCCGGTGCGGATAAGATTTCTAGAGTAGTTGCAATCCGTACCCAAAATTCGGTAATAAAGAGGTCCACGTCCAAAGATTGCATACTTCCTCTAGCTCAATAACCTTAAATATGTAATATTATTATTAATTGTTTTAACTTTATGTTTCTTTATTTTTATTAATTGTTCTTTCACGGTGAGCGGCCAAGATAAAGAGCAAAATAAATTTGCCCTTGGTGGGCGGTATGTTCGCGCGTTTATATGTAGATGGCGCTATCATAATATATTGTGTTTTGTATGTTACGATTTCATATGTATATATAAGTATCTTGGAAAGGTTTAAATATGTTATATAATAAAACGGGTTCAATACATGCATAGTGTGTTATTTCTGATGCCCTGAACCCTAGGTCGTACATTACAATATAGACTATTAGTTGTCGTAAAGCGACAATTAAAAAAAACTAACCTAACAACAACGAAACAACAAAAAAAGGAACAAAAACGAATAATTTATTTAAAATTTTAAAGGATATTTACAGTTTTATATAAAAAATATGAAGATGATGATGGGTGACGTGAATTACAATTATTTAAAAAAAATAATAAAGATGTGAAAGAAAGTGAGTACTGAAACGGAGCCCGAAGACCAAAGTGGCACACCGCGCCTGGCAGTGGTGAACACCTTTCACGGAGTATGCACAGGCTATGCCCGTGGTAGGTGCGCAGCGCCTGATCTAGGCACACGCAGCGTCTGGAGAAGGCACACGCAGTGCTTGGAGTAGGCACACGTAGCGTCTGGAGTAGGCACACACAGCGCCTTGGTAGATGCTCTTAGCGCTTGAAGTAGGCGCTCGCAGCGCCTGGAGCAAGCACGCACAGCGGCTAAAGATAGCGCGGGCACTAGTAGGTGGAGGCGTAGGCGTGGCTAGGCAACGACTTCAGATGAAGGCAGAGGCTTGCAGGATCCCGGGGCAGTGTGGCCCCGGGATAAGGCCTTTAGGAGATGCTTCTAGTTTGAAAGCTGAAGCGAGACTGACTTTATTGGCCAATTGTTCGGCTTTTATACTTTTTTTAGAGAGCTCCACGCTCGACGACGGATCTGAGATAAGAACGGGAAATTATTTAAATTAAAAACAAATTTTTGTAAATGGCCAAGAAGAAAAGAGTATTTTTGTGGAAGTTTTGAAGTAAAAACGTCAGACCGGTAACGAATTTGAATAAAAATTGCCATGACAACCAAATAAACAACGATGTCAAAACATGTCAAATTTTGGTTTCAGGTTCGTAATAGAGAAACGGCAAGATTTAAGTGAAAAATGAGGTATTATTGATATAGAAAAAAAAGTAGCGCAACAGCGCGCACGAAGCCCGAAATTGCAGAGTTACGGAGAACTAAATAAAAGATCGAAAAAGGTAAACTCCATCGACACCGATTTAAAAAGTGCTGATAGCGTGAAAATAAGAAGTGAAAATTATTTGTTATTGTGTTATTATGGTTTAAATCGTTACAGAATCCTATGGAAATAAAGGTGATGCAAAATATCCAGTTTTGAGGTGAATGCAGAAAATCAAAAACAGAATGGAAAAATAAATTTAAAATAGTGTAAAATGATATGTAAATAGCATAACACTACATAGTTATCGTGTATGTCCGATGCTTTTGTTGCACAGCGTGATTATCGAGGTTGTCCTTTATGAATGATTGTTTATTTAACGTTTACAACCAATTTTGATTAGAATTTAAATATTATAGATGCGCACGCATCTTGACGCCGCCGTGTCTTGGAGCGGTGTTGGATAAATTAGCAAAGCGTAGGCGTCAAATGAACGAAAGATTTTTGTAACTATATTTGGCGTCAACTGTTAGACTAGTTTACAGCCTACTGATGTAATATTTTTTTTTGTTAACGACTTAAGTATTCATAAAAAAATATTCCATCAGTCATTATTAATTCGGGTAGTCAACGAGTATTCACTCGAACACTGCCGATAAAGTATTTTACTAGCCACCTGAAAATCGTGCAGTCTGTTCGTTTACACTGGGTTGTTTTGCTCATGTTAATGACTCTTTCTCCAACACGTGTTTCAACCATGATTCTTATTGACGTTATATCAAAATAAGCTTTTATTCAATGCATCTCCATTTATTTAATTTTATAATATGTTTAAGTTATTTATTTAGTCTTCATTGAAACAACTACGTCTTAATAATTACTATAACTTAATATGCTTATTATATTGTACTATATATACTGGATGATTTTTTTACCGTCTGGAAAAAATAGGGTGTAACAGCTGAACGGAATAGAAGCCTATGGCACTAACATTATACCTTTTATTTTATTTTACGTAAACATATTGAGAAATTAATCTATGAATAAATACTTCTGATTTACTACGTATTATTTTAATTTCGATAGTTTTTAATTAATTAATTAATTTAGTTCAAAACTTTTGTAGTTATTTTTTTAGTCCTGAAAATTTATTTCATATTTGTGGTATTTATTAATAGATGAATTTCATAAACGTTTCACTTGATGATGGAGGTTTAAGACAGGGTTGTCTATGAACTGTTTTAAATTTAAAGTGTTATGGACAAGGATTAAAAATATTAAGCTACTAATCCCAAAACACACAGTAACGCAGTACATACGCAATATGCCCTCTCTATTAAAGCTTTGTCAAAATACCCGTGTTTTGAAGCAAAAATAAAAGCGTGTTATTTATTAATACGCTTTTATTACTAAACTACAGAATGTACTATAATGTGGACAATAAAAATATGGTAATAATAAAAATGTGGATTTTGTACCGTTCTGCCGCATAGGTCACATCGAAAAATCATGTGATATATTGCTTTCCCATCTGATACCGACGAAACGGAAAACAATATCAGTTTTACACGAAATTATTTTATAGTGGATAGTCAAGACTATTGTTCTGCACAATTTGTTCTGCTTAGATATTTCCAGCTATTTTTGACCGTACGCGCTGAAAATAAAAAGCGCGCTTATCACTGTTTTATACTCATTTATATGACATTGTGTAATTTAACATTTCATTCCAGTCCAAACTAGCGACATCTAGTGTGCGGAAAATTATTAGCGTCATACATAATGGCTAGGGCTGCCATCTCTTAAACCTGCCCCCCATACTGTAAAGGAGCGGCGACTAGAGTAAATTTTAGATAATGTGATGGATTATTTCCTGCACGTTTTGTCTAAATTTCAGCGCAAATTGTCTGTAAAAACTTATTTAGAATAAATGCCTAATAATATAATAGAATAATTAGAATAAATCTACCTAAGTCCATTTAGCTTAGCTTTGTTTAGAAATTAAAATGAAAATGCTGTTAACTTTAAAGTTAATACTCTAAAAATCATAAATCTTTTATTTCGGTTACATAACATCATGTTCCATAAATCATAGGGTTTTATTTCTAAGAAAAATGGAATTAGAATGCTAAATAGAAAACGTGAGTTAGGGAAAATGATAATACAGGGTATTTCAATTTTTCAGTGTTAAAATATAATTAAATTAAACAAGGTATTAACAAAGGGAATCCTAATTTTTGTTTGTTATTCAATAATTCCAAGTATAGGTTGTTTTCTAATATATTTTTCTATATCTTCTGACTTCTTTCAGTGTTTGTTACAAATGTTCGTGGAACAAGCACAAAATATCAAACATGATAAGGTTTGCAAGTTTTCTAGTACGAAATGCACATATAGTTAAATTAACAGGAAATACCGCGGCTGGCGCGCGCTGCGACCCAATAACATACAATTCGTTTGTGTTCGTTTGTGTAAGGTCGAGCTAAGCTGAAAGCTACGGAGTATACGAGTATGAATCACCTGCGCCATCAAGATAGTTAAAAATGGTTGATACAAATTTCCGTAACATCTTTAACTGTAGAGGAGCTGAAAAGTCCTTATTTTTTGTAGGACTAGTTGAGACCAAAACGCAATTGAAAGTGCGTTAAGACAGTTATATACCTCGGGCATTTTGTAATCCCGGATTTGTTATTTGGATGTAAAGAGACCGATATGTTACTAAGTTTCTGTTAGTGGATGACAATATTGCTCGCTACTCTCAAAACACTTCCACTGGTCCTAAACAGGGATAACAGCATATAGTAATCCACATCATAGCTATGGAAAACTAAACTTAAAAAGGTATATTTCAGGCTGATGGCGCGATGTAACGATGCAATCCGAGTGCTGTTTTTATGATGCGATCTAAATGATATTGGAGACGTATTCTGCGCAATTGAGGAGTTTTTAATATTATTGCACATGTATAGTAATTTAAATAGCCATTAAAGTAAAGTATATTCTCTATTAATACATCTATATTAACATCTCGTAAGTAAGTGTAAAACTGATTTTGCTTACAATATTATAGAAAATAATTCTTACATTAGGTTTTTTTAGGATAAGTGTGTCATACGATCACACAATCCATCTGATGTTAAGTGGTTGCTATGGCCCAAAAAATCTAAATCTAACATCGATAACCATTCAAAATGCAGACGCGTTGTCACGCGTGAGGACTACGATGAAATTCCTCATTTCCAGTAAAACACAGCAGCGTTAAGCTGCTATTTTACGCTGGTTGTGAGAGCATGGTCCTTCACCGGTCGAGCCGACCCATTCTTGCTACAACTATAACAGTAATATAGCTGCAGAATGGCACTATCACGTAAAAGATACGAAATGGATTTATTTACTAATCATGGGAAGGAAGATTGTTTTACGTTTTTTTTTAAGGGAAGAGAGGGCAAACGAGCATGCGGCTCACCTGATGTTAAGTGACTACCGCCGCCCATGATCAACCGCAATATCAGGGGAATTGCAGGTGCGTTGCCGGCCCTTTAGAAAGGAGTAAGCTCTTTTCTTGAAGGTCCCCAGGTCGTATCGGTCCGGAAAAATCGCCGGTGGTAAACTATTCCACAGAGAGGTTGTACGCGGAAGAAAACTCATTTTGAAACGTACTGTGGTGGACCGCCAAGCATCCAGATGGTGTGGATGGTATCGGGACGTTTGCCGCGTAGTGCGTTCACGAAATTTGGCGGCTGGGATTAATCCGAACAATTCCTCAGAGCACTCTCCATGGTATATGCGAAATAAAATGCAAAGAGATGCAACATCTCTTCGCAGTGCCAGAGAATGGAGCCGATCGGAAAGCACTCGGTCGTCGACGATTCGAGCCGCTCTGCGCTGGATGCGGTCAAGTGGAAGGAGCTGGTACTGGGGAGCCCCAGCCCAGAGATGGGAACAGTATTCAGTATTCTTTATGTTGCACAATATTAAGAAAAAAATGCATTAGCATAGAGGTGCAGTTTTCGAAGAAATTGTTACGTGATGGTTGTGGACTAGGCTTAAGTATTTTGCAAATCGATCACTTTGACTTTATATTATGTTCTAAATCTTCCATATTATGAAGATATCGTACCAACGCGATGAGGGAATACCTCCGAATTCCCGACTCCGGGCTGCTTCTGAAAATTCCTTGACAATAAAGCTCTAGGATTCGAACCCAGTATCTCATGATTAGCATGCGCCACCACTAGACTAACAAGGCAGTCAGAGCAGTCAGTGAGAAGCAATTTATAATTTACACTTACACTTAGTGTAAAGTCGAACAGTGTAATATCGACAGTTAACGACAGGTACATTGCAACAAACAATAAACTTTACATAGTTCTTAATTCTCATTTTTTTTTTTACATAATTCATGAACATTTTAATAAAACGTTTCGTTAAACAAATAAAGCTAATATTCCAAGTACGTAGGTGGTAACTGTATTCTTTTGTAAAGGTAGCTCCATCTGCTTTTTGATTGTATAAATAGGAATAAAATTTTAATTACCGAAGTAAAACTAATTGTTTCCATTCATGTGTAATGTTTGCAAAGAAAGTAAGATTTTTTCCTCTGGCTAATTAAAAAGTACTGCGGCGGAATTAAAAAAGTTGAAATAATAAATTTTTGTGCTTTTAAACATTTGTAAGTTAAAATAATACAAAACATATACAAGAAAGCAAAATGGGCTAATTGCAGGGCGCTGACTGCGAACTCATAATATTATCAGTGATTCATTTACAATTTTGTAGTTTTATTAAACGGTTCACAATATCTTAACAATTCGACAATATCTTTTTTTTTGTAGGATTTAGCCTATGACAGAATGAGTCTTTTTTATTATATCTGTCCCGGTAAATTAATATTTTGTTTATTAAAAATTAAATAATGTTTCACTTCTACAGCGTGTGAACTGCACTCATGTTTTCTTTTTACCAGCGAGGATTTAACACAAAACTTGCCGAGTATCCTTTAGTTGTATTATTTTGTTCCTCTATTATTAAACAGCTCCGTGTATGATGAAATTTCACCCTAACGTGATAAACGTGCGTCGGTAGCATACAAAGTGTTTTGCTTTGTACTGCAAAGAATAACATATAATATATATATATATATATATATATATATATATATATATATATATATATATATACGTGTGTGTGTGTGTGTGTGTGAAATATATACAATACTAGTGTGCCCTACAGGCACACTTGTGTGCTGGGTTGGTGGGGAATATAACCACTGAGATCTTCTTCCTTGTATGTTTGAAAAGTTTCTTCCGAGGTAGCTAACCGCTGACTGTGTCGATCGACCTATCTACGAGATGTTTGTGCTGTTAGTCTATGCGCCTCTTACAGATTTATCTGACTCAGGGCTACCAGGCTTTTCGGATGAAATAGTTTTGGACTTTTTGAAGTTCTAGAAGATGGGTCTTATAAGTGTGGGCAAAAGCCACACTTGGGTAAGACATTATAGGTCTAACGCAGGTTTTGTAAAGATGGAGTTTGTGTCCTAGCGACAGCTTACTCTTGCTATTAACGAGAGGGTGGAGACGGCCAATGCCTGTCTTGGCTCTGTTGCGTACTAAACTTATGTGTTTCGCGAAACTCATGCGGGCGTCGAACGTGACGCCCAGGTATTTTTCCGATTCTTCCCAAGGGATGGGGTGACCATATAGCGAAATGACTTTTAGTTTTTTTTGAACCGCGGGTCTGTTGGCGTGATGTTGGATTAATTTGAAAGTATACTGCTGCTACACATTTTTCAGAATTTACTTCTATTCTCAACTTATGTTTCCAACTTAATCTTGATTTAATTAGGCTTAGAAAAAATGAATTATCTATTTTGAGTTGCTACCTCATTTCTTATAGAACAAACTAAAGGTTACATTTTTAGTTTTTTTTTATAGTTTTCTTTTAAATTTAAGTAGTCCAGTGCCTTTGTTACTTGTAAAAATTTGTAAAGATAAGGTGAAAGGTAAATTGTGGCTTACCTTTATCCTTATTTTTACAAGCCTCTATAAAACCATTGTATTAGATTATTTACACGCAGTTTTACTAAGAGGATAAAACCTTGATTATTGCGTGGTAGAGGTTGGCGTTTAGAAAATAAAATGTCCTGCTTGTTAGTAGTATTTCGGGTATTGAGCTATTGCGTTATAATACCTGTTAAAAGTTATATATTAATTCTTTTAAAAATGGATTATTTTAAATAGTTTTTACTCATTGATTTTACTGTGATGAAAGATTAGGACAGAGTTAGGCATATATACTCTGTGGGAGCTTGAATAAATATATTATGAATGAACGAGCAATATAGTTTAATCTAAAGCCAGCATAAAATAAATACAGTAGACATAAATTATTGAAATATGGCCAGTCTATTACCACTTTAGCTTACTCACTGATTCTTTAGGCTACTAATTGCTCTGGTTATACAGTTGTAACTGAATTAAAATGAGACAAAACTAACAATTGATTTTGAAACTCAGAAGAACATTCACCAAAAATGTATCTCATTTCGAATACAGCGAAACCATTGTTTTGCAGATTGTAGTATCAAAGTTTTTTGCTGTAGAAACTTTTTGATAAGAACTGTGCATCACGTTTAACATGAGCGCTTGGAAATGAAAATATTCAGGTGCTCAGCATGCAAAGTTCTTTAAAAAGAGAATTTTACGCATAGAAAAAATACATAACAACTATTTTAAACATTTAAACTTTTTATTGAACGGCCCTAGTATGTACGTTTATCTATTAAAGTTGCTCCGATGCTATTACGAGTTGAAAGTACCGATGATTACTCACTTCTTCTACGTCACAGCGATAAAACGGTTTAAATTTCGTAGTGTCAGCCGTTCAATAAAGATTGTGGTGTTCATATTATGAGAACTAATCAATTAAATATCAAGAAGTATCGTGCTATTAGCAGAAATATATTATAAAATATATTTTGCCTTAATATTTATTATAAGGATATCGATTAATGCAGGTGGCGACCGTACTTTATGGCATTCCTTGGTGAAGGTGCAACACTGGACTTGCGATGGGCAATTTTGATGAAGATGATGACGATGATTTCTTAAAATCATTATTGTTTATGGACATGTAATTAGAACGAAAAAAATATATAGGTATGTTATTTCTATTCGTCGAATGAATAATGAATATTAATGTATTCTAATACATTTATAGAGTATAATGATTTCTAATATTTAATAACATTTATAGAGTATTTTATAAAGCTCCCAACAAAACTAAGCCTTATTATGTATTACTAGTATACGCAATGTCACTAAGATTTATTTGGCCGTACAGTTTTAAATGAACGGATTGCAGTTTTACTGCAGTTATCACACTCACACCTTACCACTCTTGTATCCCTTTACAACCGACTACATAGTTAATATATATTTTGCAAGCATCTAATTTTGAACAAATTTAGCGCTGCCAATAACTTACTTTACCGAACGCAACCGACATCGCTCGCTCGTGTATGATATAGAAAAACATAATAATACAAGTTGTGTCTCGTCACTGCGGTACAGTACCTCGTCGGAGATGGTAGCGCATTTTGGCAGCTGAGGCAGGCGCTTCAAGTAAGTATAATTATTTTGTTGTATTTAATGGAATATTATTATTAAACTATTTCATGATAATAGTATTAAATCAACTCATAATATTATTAACTATTTTTGTAATTATGTTCATCATTGATTCATTTATTCTGCATCAAATTTAAAGATGCACGTTTGTGCATTTTAGGCGTTACATATACTTTTTAATATAACTACAGAGTAATTTTATTTCAATTTATGATGTAATTTAAGTGGTTATTTTTGAATTTTTTAAGCCGAATGCACGACAAAGACATTTCACAAGTGCTGGTTGACGGCAGTGATTCGTACATCCAGTTTTTTGACGACTCTGACGACGAGGAACCGCTTTTTAACCCTGCTGTCTTGAACAATCAAGGTAATCTTGATTTACCCGAAGATCCTGCTTAAAAATAAAAGTTATGACCAAATGAAAGACAGTCCAGTACCAGATCAGTCCGTACTAGCACCTTCTTCCGTAGTACCGACTGTTGAACGTCCAAGTCGCTCTGGTTCCGGCCCCCGCCGCTGCACAGTTCTTTACTTCGTTGGAAGATAAGCAGCATACGTACCCTGATCAATCTGTTAAATCGGTAAGACAACCAATTGTTACGTGCAAGATTACGTTGATATCAGTTTTATGGAATGGTCAGTACTTGCACAAATTTATATTATTTGAGTAAGACTGGGACCGAATTAAAAACTGCAAAGTCGGAAATACAGAAACTTCATGGTATTCATATTTTAATAGGATATATTCCATTCCCAAGGCTGCCTCTGTACTGGCGTAGTGCTATTTCCCTAGACAAAATAACTAGCAAAATGAGCCGTGATTGATTCTTACAATTGCGAAATGCACTGCATGTAGTAAGTAAGCACTGATACTGCACCAACTCAACAGGCGACAAATCCGTTGTGGAAAGTCCAATCTATGATAACTGGTTTCTTGCTTGTACTATATAGAAGAGAAGATGATTCCTTTCACTGGTCGACGCCCATTGAGAGAAGTTGTAAAAAATAAACCACGACCAGTTGGTCCCAAAAACTATGTAATTACAACAAGTGATGGACTTATGTTAGACTATGAAATTTATTAAGGAGCTAGGACAATGTTCGGAGACACCAATCTTGGTCTTGGAACCTCCGTAGTTTTGTACTTTTCAAGAAGCATTCCAGCAGGAAGTTGTTTACATAACGACATACATTCTACTACAAAGCGGAATCTACACAGCACAGGAACTATCATCACGAATACAATACTAGACAGGACAAGTTTAGAATTCAAGAAGGACAGTCAAATGGGACAGTGAAAAGACAATAAATCTGTATTGATAACCTCTAAGTGCATTGGATCTAACTGTACTGAACTAATGTAACTGGTTAAATGGTGGGATAAGCGAACTCGCACCTATGTTGATGTGACTGTACCACAAATAATTCAAAATTACAATCGATACATGGAAGGAGTGATTGTTCTTGACCAAACGTGGAATACTAACGAATATTCATAAAAACTCGGAAATGGATACTAAAAGTACTCATTCACTTTTATGATTTATCTTTAGTCAATGTTTGGTGTACTTACAAAACAGATTGCTCTTCCAATAATTACAGATGGAATAAAACACTGAGCTCCCCTGAAAAACGTCGCACAAAAGGCATAGAGGAAGTTGAAAATATAATGCCGAGAAAATTTTAAAAAGCTCTAATGCCATCGGAAACACTACGGTACTCTTTTTTTATAATAATTAAAACGAAAATAGCAGCACCGTATAGCTGCATAAATTCACGCCCGCGGTACTCCACGGTCACGTAATAGAAGCATGGATTCATGCCCGCGGTACTGGATGGGACCCCTCCATTACACTTTTGACACTTAATTTAAACAGTATCATAAATGTTATCTAATCTTAATAAACACACAAATACATAAATATGCATAAATGAGCATAATTATGTAAAACTAATCCAAAATTGCATGATCGTGCAAGCGTATTTCTCGATCTTTCTAAATACCGACCTATATCGTAAATTCCAAAAAATCTAAACTTTTTTGTCCGATTGTAAAGGGATATGTTTAAATATATTACTGTTTTATTACCGGTAGAGAAGACTGTAATGTTATATTGATATTACACATGTAAATAATCGAAAATATCTCGATTTTTTACAATTTATTATTATTATATTAAGATTTTGACAGTGGTTTTAGAACCACGCAGCAGCCTTTGCTGTTGCACGTATGGGCCAGCTCAAAGCAGGGTGGTACTACAACCTCACAGAAGACCGGCGTGAAGTAGAAGCTTTGCTTCTGCATTGCGTCTGGTGAGTGCAGGTAGCCGGAGGCCCGGCACCCCCTGCCACGCCATCCGTGGATTTCTCCAACATCAAGAGACTTCATTCAAACCTTAACGCCGTCCACTACCATCTGATTGATCTTTCTAACCGAGACACAAGTGTCCTCTTCGGCTGACACTTCATACCTCTCCTAACCGGTGTACTGATTAGAACACTCTTTTGTGCTCCGGGCATGAGTTTGCGTGTACGTCAGAGAGACTTGTCCATCTTATAACTACGCGTAGACAGCGACGACTACCAGCAGAAAATAGCCGCTTGATGCTTCAGTGTTCCGTATGGTGAGTGTAAAGAACCGGAGA
The DNA here is from genome assembly GCA_907164705.1 of Parnassius apollo. Lineage (NCBI taxonomy): Eukaryota > Metazoa > Arthropoda > Insecta > Lepidoptera > Papilionidae > Parnassius > Parnassius apollo. Next base: position 9,979,310 of record CAJQZP010000585.1, read on the forward strand.
TCCGTTTAATTGGAATAGAGGCATTTTATCTTATACTCAGGAGTGACAACGCATCTGCATTTAGATTCTTAATCGATATATGTCTGGCCATATCATCCACTTACCATCAGTTGAGCAGTGTGCTCGTTTGTCAACTTAATTCTATAAAAATTCCGTCTTAGAGGTTACAACGCATCTGTAGCCTTTTTAAAACAACACACTACATTGCAGAAGATTTTATATATTTTCATATTTCACTAGTTTTTACGTTAAATGAAGTTAAGTTTCAAACAACAAAATAATACTGTCACCAAATTCTTTCGTACCAACATTCAATGCAAATAAAAATATCCTTTCCAGTCTGTTGATAAAATCTATACAAATACGATCAATTACTCTTGAATTAGGATTAGAGATTGGCTTATATGCGATGTCGCATATTGTGCTGTTTTGAAGGTGGCCGCGATATTAGGAACTTCAACTAAATAGCAAGAATTGACCAATATAGACAAATCATTCACATATTGTTGTTGATATAGACCTTCCCAGAGACTGCCACATACATCATTATGGCTCTGAGTCACTGGTGCCCTGGTAACTGTACCCTGTACAGTTTAATATTAGTAATATTCAAAGGCAACATGTTAATTGACTTAATCTTGAACACTCGACTACGTAGGTAAATTTAAATGTAAAGAACTGAATTATATTATATAATTGTTAGGAGGAATTTAATATATATGAGCCATAGTTTCTAATCGACAAATAAAATAATAGAACGAGCATATGCCACCTAGCTTAGCCAAAAAACTAATTTCTGGATATAAATAGATACCACAAAAAAACCTTTGTTGCAGGCATTAATACGTGTATGAAATATATTAAACCGCTTTTGTGATGCTGAAAGCAAGTTAAGCTGTTGATCTAGTTTTTGCTGTTAGATTTTCATCGTCTACATGCCCGATAAAGACTTTACTAACAAAGGGTTTAGTCTTTTAAATATTTTATTTAAAATATTAGGCGTGCATCAATTTTAAAGATTTAACAAACTTTGAAGTTAGGGTTAATAAAGCAATACGACTAAAAATACTTCAATACTAGTTTTCAAATACTAGCACATAGTATATATAAAAAAGTAGAGTAAGAAAGTAATAAATAAATAACAATCTTCAATCATTTGTAAGCCCGTATTATATTTGTAATTTTCGGAACTTCCCATAATTGTTTCACATTACAGTTACAGTAAACGATCATAAGCTTTTGTTAATTTAAAATGTTTAATCTTTTGTATAAGATCAGGGCGACAAACGAGTACACAACCCACTGCAGATGCGTTGTCCTCCATGAGGACTGAGATGGAACGCCTCATTTCGAAGGGAAAAGGGTATCCAGTTCTCTATATTCACCATATAAAAGACAGCGACATTACTTTACGCTGTTATTCTGTTCTACAACGGTATGAGGTAAGCTTATCTTAATACGTAAAAAAATAATTTAAATATTGTATGATTGTTATCTAACAAATAGAAAACAGAAACATAATATAACCAGCCAAGAGTTGCAGTGCTGAAGACCGCGGGATTGAAATCGCACGGAGCAAGTATTTGTATGGTCTATCTAATTGTTCCGGGTCTGGATGTTTTTCCTTGTGAAATTTATGTATGTAAATTGCCACCGCGATACGGGAGAAAATCCTAGTGAGGAGGTAACGTTTTCATAATAAAAAAGCTACAGCATGGTTCTATTGCATACAATCCATATTTATGAAAGAATAGAAATCAAATATTTTTTAAGTGAAGTCAGTTGTGCGAACGTGACCATACCTTTTGGCACTGCACCTAAAACATACGAAACGTGCGGTGGGTTGTTTTGTCATAACCAATAATATTTCTCGATCTTATTAGTAATCTTTAAAATAAGTAAGTACGAAAAATTTACATTAAAAGTTGTTTTATGTATGTTAAACAGAATTTAGCCGTCGTTACGTTCCGATAATAATTAATGTGCACTTTGGGGTTCACGTTAATTGCAGCGCGCCAGTACTTTGAATATAGGTATGATGTTGAGAGGATCGATCATGTAAAATGTAATTACGTTTAGCTGTATCAAACTCTGATGAAGTCTTATTAGTTGTGTGATTAACCTTTATATTAAATTAATTATTTTATATATTATACTATTAAAATAATTATTTTACACATTGGCATCAATTGTCTAAATAGTTCGGAAAAGTTAAAGGAGTTTTGTACCTCGAATACTTACGCACTTACCTTGCATAATTAACAGGATGTATAGATACTGTTTTGAAAGGTTATAATAAATACTGAATAGTTGTAAATGTTCCTTGGATAAAAGGGGTAATAAAAATAATAATAAGAATATGTACTATGTAATAACATGTATACTTTTGGCATACTCAGGTGGATTCTGACCGTACTGAACGCTCTGTAAAGAAAATTCGCACTGTTATAACGTCCCATAAGACCCACTATCTGAGATCGTCAGTAATGGGGCTGTACTTGCCGTGGAAGTATGGTAGCGTGGCTTTTTAGTGCTAACACCATGCATAATCGTGAAGTGTGCAGCCTACGTAATTACATCTTGACGAGATCGGATGATCCATTCTATATAGACTTTATTTCTTGTGATAAAGGGCTTACCCTTCTATCTTAAGCCAACGAGCAATGGCAAGACACGGTAGTATGGAGCATTTCTGATCTAGAGATCGTATAGAAGGAGAAGAATCTCCATGGGAGGTTCTACAAGGCTCTGTATGAGCCTTTTGTAGATACGGTTGCCTCTGATCTGGCTACGCTGTCCCGGTGAATCACTTAGGCATGTCATATCCGGTTGTTCGGCTCTTTCTAACTCTGAATACTTGCACAGACACAATCTAGTAGCCAGGATTCTACTCCAGGAGTTTGCTCTGGATTATGGTCTCGTGGATCGAAAACTGTCTTATAATAAATACATGCTTGAAGCCGTGCTCAAAAATGACCGTGTGGGGCTCTACCGGTACAGACAGGACTATTCTTGCGAATAAGCCTGTTATTGTGCTAATAGACTGGGCACACTCAAGGATATTTTGGGCAATATTACCATTCCGTGTGACTAAAACCTCGTGAAATCCGAAAAAGATAACAAAATATCTGGACCTGGCGCACGAGGTGGCCAGTATCGAAATCCTCGGCGTCGACATATCGAGTGACGTGCAGTTTCGTGGTCACTTGGAAGAGAAGGCCAAATTGGCCTCTAAAAAGCTTGGTGTGCTCAGCAGAGCGGGACAGTATTTCATGATGGCACACTACCTGCAACTTTACAAGGCACAGGTTCGGCCGCACATGGAATACTGTTCCCATCTCTGGGATGGGGCTCCCCAGTATCAGCTCCTTCCACTTGACCATATCCAGCGCAGAGCGGCTCGAATCATCGACGACCGAGTGCTTTCCGATCTGCTCGATTCACTGGCGCTGCGAAGAGATGTTGCATCTCTTTGCATTTACTTTCGCATATACCATGGCGAGTGCTCTGAGAAATTGTTCGGATCAATCCCAACCGCCAAATTTCGTAAAGGCACTACGCGGCAAACGTCCCGGTATCATCCACACCATCTGGATGCTTGGCGGTCCACCACTGTATGTTTCAAAAGGAGTTTTCTTCCGCGTACGACCTCTCTGTGGAATAGTTTACCACCGACGATTTTTCCGGACCGGTACGACCTGGGGACCTTCAAAAAAAGAGCTTACTCCTTTCTAAAGGGCCGGAAACGCTTCTTTCCGGGAGTGCCGGCAGAAGTGAAAACTTAAAGTTGTGAATTTTTGATATTTTGGAATGGTTAGAGAATAATTTTGCACAAATTTCTTTAATTACCAGTATAAAAGTACTATCATTTATGTGGTAGAATACAATATTTATTTATTGCGGTATCGTACACAAACATGACAATTTATATTAAGTACATTCGCGCAAGCACCCTGCGCCGCCTAAACGACACAGCAGGCGCCATACCGTAGAAAGAGAGGAGGATACTTCCTCTCCTACGCCGCGCTGGCTGTCTATCTCTCTCCATCCGTCTTACACATTTTCGATCAGGGTCTCGTGTCCTGACGCGAGTTTAACATTTTTTACCCATTACAAAAAGTGTACAACGCCAGTTAACGTGTCGTAATCCTGGAATCGGGCTGACATAGCAGTTAAACATAACAATGAACATATGTGGAACGCTTGCGCTACGAAAAGTATCATCGTGGAAACAATGAAACTGTCTTGTAGTGTGACACCATCCACGCATAACTTAACTTCTTTTTGTAAATTTACAATTGATTTGAATTAATTATTTTTGTTACTTTTCTGAAATTAAATTATTTATATTTTTTAAAAAGTCTTTCGATCGCCGCCATATCGTAACTCGCCGCTAAAGAAGTTTTCACTTTAAAAACATGTGGAGTGGTCTGCCGACCGAAATTATTCCTGTAGTTGTATCTGCGAACAGGCTAATCACAGTCAGCTTCTCGGGTCATCTGAGGCAACTGGTAGTGATTGAACTCTCCAGGTTCAAATGCAGAAGGCGGTGCTCCGAGGAGGAGGAAAGGGAAACAAATCGGCTGGCGAGCGGGCGGTAAGCCGCAGCATCCGCCGATTTGTTTTCCTTTCCTCCTAACCCTCGGCCTTTGTGTCTCCCCTGCAAGGGCTTCCATCTGGCTGGGCTTTTATTTATTTAAGTATTGTTTATATTAGTGTGTTTAATTAGTATTTATGTTTTTATGATATGTTGTATTGTTTATATTAGTATTTATGTATTTATTTATTATATCATTTTATTTATTTATTCAACCCAACCAGATGATAATACTTTATATATACCCCAGAAAATAATATATTTATTTTCTTAAAAAATGGTGTGAAAAAGATTTTGCCAGTATTATACAATTGAACAGCATGTTTTGCTACAGTTATATATAGCATGCAAACAATTTTGTTTGTGTACATTAAGACCAATTAAGACTTATGATTAATAAAGTCCATAATGCTATAGAAATTATTCTTTATTAGGTAGTCCTGAAATTTTGATTTAAATAATCTAGTATTTAATATTTTAAGATTAATTGGTAGCTTGTTATATAAACGTATACACAGCACAGCTGATTTATTTTTTGTGCACTAAATACTTTATTTTATTCCGAGCTTTTACCGCAGTCCACAGCGCAGTATTGATTCTACGTATGCATGGTAGGACAGAAAAGCCATTGTTATGTTTGTTACATTTTTTTTAAATATTTAAAGGCGTACACAAATTTATTTCATTCCGTATATACATCGTTTACATTCATATACGAGATTTTTCGTATATATAATCTAGTATACACATTTCCGGTCCAAATGAGATGTTTCCAAATGGGCCACGTCTAACACTACCCAAAAACAAAAAGAGAAAAATCTATAGAATTCGGGGAAAATACACATAATTATACATATATTGTCGTAGTAAATTATGTGTAAACTAAAAAATCAAAAATTTTATGATTCCTACATATATTTTTCATAAAATATTTTTAATTTATTAATATTTATTTTAATATTTTCAATAACATTTAGCACAATTATCGTATTATAACTAAAAGTGTCTAGTATAAATTGTAGCTGTGATAGAACTAGCCTTATATTGTAATCATTTTCATCTAGACAAATTATAAGGTTATCTTCTGATTTTAGCATAATATTTTAGCAGTTTTTTTTATTTCGTAGTTTGGTGCATAGAGCTCCGTTTAAGCAGTAACATCATATTTTTCGTATTGAGTCATATGCGTTGAATATACAGTCAGGTCGATGAATTGTTGAGAACCGATGATGTGAATTTTTTGACGGGGTCGAGATTATGTTGTCCTGTGATAGGATATGCCTGGTTCGATTTTTCTATCGAAGTTTAATACAACAGATCTAAACAAAATAACTTATGTAGCAATGATATGGTCATTAGTCATATCTATTTTTGCCAATATTCATTGAATCAACAGATAATAAAATACGATGACAAGTAATTCATACGTTCATTTTTGTAGGTTAAAATTTTTACTAACATGTAATTATTATTAACGTTAACGTTTACTGGAACGACTAAAGACGAATTTAGTAAAGTACTCTACCAACGATTATGCTCGAATTTGGAGCACAAGTGAATAATAGCAGCGGTTAGATGCATATCAGTGTTAATTGTTTAAGAAACAGCTTTCGTGCCCCAACTAATTACCCTTAAATTTTTGTTCATTAAGATATACACATATGATAATTTGTAAGCGTCAATGTTATAATGTTATAACGCTGGTAACGATAGTAACGCTGCAGCTACTCGTATATGTGGTTGTTGCATTTATGGGTGGGCTCGACCTGGGTAGGACCACACTCTCACAGAATACCAGCGCAAAATAGCAGCATAATACTGCTGTGTTTCGTATATTGAGTGTAGAGAACCGGATAACCTTTTTACAGGAAACAAGGTATTCCATCGTATTCCTCAAGGATGACAACGCATCTGCATTTTGAATCTTAATCGATAAGAAATGTAGATGTCTATGGGCTACAGCATCTACTTACCATCACGTGGACTCTACAACTTATGACTAAACAAAGCAATTTATTTTCATTAAAAAAAATTAACATCTGATGTAAAACATTTTTTTCAATAATTTTACTTAATATTGGTAGTACAGAAATTGGTCTAAAATTGGCGGGGTCTTATGTATCTACTATCAGATTTAAATAAAGGTATGACTTTACTATGTTTCACTAATCAGGAAAAACGCCAGATTCGATGCTTATATTAAAAATGCGGTGGTATTGTATCAATTATAGATCCAATAACTTTAATCGAAATCCCCCAAAAGCGTGAGCCTCTTTATTTTGTCTAAGCAATGATTCGGCGAATGTTCCCCAAAAGTTATAACTGCTTGATATGATTGAGTTAAATTATTGTTAATATTCAATTGGAAATCCAAGTTGCGTGGTTTGCCCTTGTCTATTTCACTATTAATTATACTCTTCGTCATTTTAATTTTATTGGATACAGTTTTAATTTTGATGCTTATATGTAAAGTCTTAGCTATGGAGCATACTTTATTAAATATTTTAGAATATGTTTTTACATACTCACTAAATACACTATGAGTATATGACACTGACCTCTATATATACAAGTACGCTGGACTGGCTATACACCGTGACATGATAAGGCAATTTGATTTGCGCCATTTTGGCCCTGATAGCAAAAGTGCACGTCCACGGAACTAATAATAGGGATAAGACAGTGTGACAAAATATATCGATAAAAATTCTATACCCTACCTATACCTAAATAAATAGAAAGGACTCTATGGATAGATCTAGACACGCGGTAGCGTGTCTAGCCAAGTTCAAGCAGAACGGCGAGCCGCACCGTGTGTAGTACATGAACCATTCGGAGCCACTTTTGACCCCTTCATAACTCAAAGACTATTTCACATAAGCGTTTTAAATTGGCACGTATAGACTTGCAAGATATATATGTACTTCAAATTTCGTAAACATATCTCAAACGGTTATTTAGATATTAACGTCTAAAAATCGTCATTTTTATCACTGACTGACCTATAGTCAAGTGAGATCAAAACTCTACCCCAGTTCCAGATGACCTAGAAAGTTCAAATTTGGCATGCAGATAGTTAGGTGAACACAAAGGAATAAATCAGAAACTGGTAAATTTTTATCATTTTATTATAATTTTTCACTTAATTCATTCTATATAGGAACGTGTACACAACGCGCGGTACGCCGCCGGAGGAGCGTGTGGTAGCGGTGCGATAAAACCTTGATGCGATCGTGTCCGAGGTCCGAGCGAGTGACGTGGCACTGGCAGCAGCGCTCATAAACGCAAGCGCCGTTTTGCTGTCCGGTTGTCTCTCGATATTCACCTATGAGGTAGCGATTTATGCTACAAAATTAATAGGTTTTCTTAAAAAAATACTTATATATTTGTGGTTATATTATTATTACAATTATTTTAGTAAGTACGCACCGCGTGTCTATATGGTATAGGAAATAGTTTAAATCAAAAATCAATAATAATTTTAGTATAGTTATAAGTAGGTATGTATACCAAACTCTGAATGTGTGAGAATGATACGTTATAGGTATGCTAACAAATTTTCTTGAGAATTCAATAGATAGCAGGTAATTTGTTATGTAATCGTCTTAAATAATTATCTTTTTACAATATTTATATTTATAATTACGTACAATGAGTCGTACAAAAGAATTACGGGTGGGTGACACACTTACCTTACACCGAATTATTCCAATGCCTCCCGATGGAAGTTGCGTATTCCATTCGATCGCCGTTTCAGATATTAAGTAATGTATATGTTCACATGGAATAATTCCCTATTTGCTTAGCATAATATGTTATTACTATCCACAAATCACAAGTCCTTAGTCTTGACAGTACTCTTCTCGACATAGGCTCCTCTATAACTAGTAGAGGGCAGGCTTATGTTGGACTTTCTAGAGCTGAAACCTTAGATGGAGTACATCTTGGAGTACATCTTGCGTGTATATAGAGGTCAGTGGTATATGATCTTTCATTATGAAGCTCGTATAACCTTTGCCTCGCTTTATAAATTCTTACTGTCGTACATTCATTAAATGAATTGCCACAAGTTTTAGAAGTAAAATATTCTATTAAATTCACAATCTATAATTTTAAATAATGAAAATAATCACAACTATTATTAAATAAAAGTGATGGAAGTCTATTTACTATATTACTTCTTAACCTCTCCAAACGATGTTTATTTATTGGAACAAACACAACTTTCTCATTTTTCTGTTTCTTGCGTATGTAAGACAATGAGGCCAACTGTTCCTAGTGATCTGAACATAAATTTTGATTGATCTATGCATGGTCTTAAAATCTGTACAAATTTTATCTATATATGTCGCATTAGGCCCAGCAATACGTGTCGATTCTAAGAATAAAAAAACAATATTATACGTTTTAAACAAGGAGCTAAACTTAATACTAATGTAAGAAGTTTGAAAGAGATTGATGTTAAAGTGTCAACATATTACAACAGACTTGTTCTGTTTATTAAGTTTGAGCAAAACTTCTTCCATAATTTTTTCAAAATATTCGTAAGTAGCACATGGGAGTCAGTAAACACTTACACAATGAGGTGTTCGAGCTTGACTCAAGCTATTTTTACAATTTGCTCAACAGAAAGGCTCACTATATCCTTATTTAATGATGATTTATCTGCTAATATTATGGAGCCATCACGTAAAATCTTTTCTCTATTGAAGGAACTGATTTCTAAAATTAAACATTAAATTATACTCTTTAGGGCCAATGATCAGTAATACAAAGGATATGAATGTTGTTACTGTTTAAAAATAATTCATCTTCCAATTCTTTGCCCATATATATAGTATATTAAAGTACTATTGATCACCTACCATGTCAAATCTCACACTAATCTGTGTACTCAATATGCTTAAAAAGGGGTACAAAACTTTCTCTTCACATGTTTATTCATAGAAGATTAATTTTTTTGTAAATAATAAAATAAAATTGGTATGATTAATAGTAGCCCTATAGTAAAGAGTACGGATTCCAAACTTAACAACCAATCGAGAACAGACACGAATTACTCATTACACACGAAATGAAACTTACGTAAATAAAACTGAAGTGACAAACGACTTACAATCCATTTGATGGTAAGTGGCTATTGGAGTCTATTGCCACCTGTAGCCGTATTCTACGTAAGAACTTATCATTTCCATTCCCATTATTAATTTTTGTTTTGAATATATCTTATAAAATTCTTAAAAAGTCCTAACTTTAGATTTTCCCTGTCGATCTAATAATGGTTTCATTTAGATTAGATCTTTGGACATGTCACGATTTTTGAGTCAAAATAATGTAAAATTATGTTTTATTAGGGTAACTTAACCTTTAAATGCAATAAAAAACTTAAAAATATTGTTTCAAAAGGTCACCTCAATAGAAATTATTGAGGAAAAATGACTACAAATCCGATATATAATATTTATATCGTTAACTCAAACTAAATTAAAACAGGCCACTACTCTATTTGATGCTATATCCCGGTGGCTATTAACTTGTAGTAGTAAATTAAACATTAACACAGACAACTTAAAGCTCTCAGCTCTCACTTCCGAGAAGAGCAGCATATTTAATTTATAACATCTGCAGGTTTCTTCACGACGTTTTCTATACTGACAACAATGTGGAAAATTAGTACTTTAAATTGCAGTATAACCACCCCGGTCGGATCGGCAAGAATCGGATTAGAGTTGCTTGCGAAAGTACTATGAAATATAAGGCTAACGCTTAGCCTTTGAGTTACAGCAGCCCAAATTATTCAAATAGATCAAATTTACTTTGTTTAAAGTTGCTATTATGTTAATAACTTCAAAATAACAATTGTTTTGTAAAAGTATTATTGTTGGGAACACTACGCTCGAAGTTGTTGACGAGTATGTTTATCTAGGACCAATTATCTAACCAAGTACGTTCAACTTCGACCAAGAGGTCAATCCAAAAGTTCCTACGTGTGAAGTTAGTGAGATCAGCAGCGTTACATATTCGTCAAAATGTTAAAAACAGAGTGTAAATTCAGAGCTTGTCGATGACAAAACGAGTATAGAACGTAACGTAACGAAAATTTTCAATGTTGGTATGAGGATCTGGCAACCTGCATCGCAAGTGCAAAAACTATAGAAAATACCTCTCCTCCTCCTCCTTAGAGATTTGTCATTTTTAAATTAAAATTTAATAACTATTTGACAGCATTGTTTTCAATATGGCAACATCAGATAAAATTTTGATATTTTATCTTACCACGGAAATATGCCGGCGACTTAAACGCATTTTTCAGTGCTCCAGAATTTTTGTGGATTTTGTTTAAATACTCAATGTAGGTACCTACATCTTTGTAATAACATAATATTTAGATTAGGAAATGTAATATTTCGTTTTTGTACTGCAGTCTTAATTCTTGTCTATAAAACTGACTTAGTAAATTTACCGTACTAGTGATGTTACTATGTGACGGTTATTTTATCAGTTTTTTAAAGTATTTTGCTACAACCAAGGAATGTCACTTTTAATTTATATTTTGAGCTGGCGCCAACCAAGACTCGCTGCGCAAGATAGGGAGAGCGGTGCTACAAAATACCGACACTCCTCTCCTCCCGCATCCCCACCACCACGCAATCAATGCGGCCCCGTCAAAGTTGTGGAGGATAAAGCGAGTGGTGCATCGCCATACCAACACTCCTCTACCTGCGCGACTCCACCTCGGTTCAGGGGAGACGGCACCCCGTTCGCCGCAGCTCACTAACACACGTTGGAAGTGGGCTCACAAACCAAATGCTCGTAGTGCACTCGTGCTCGACTCGTCTAGCGTAGACACACTTTTATGCATGGGGCAATGCGCGTGCGCTTTGGCAAAACGTTTTTATAACAAAGTTCCAGAAAATATTGGTACAATATTTGTTGATTATCAAATATAAATTAAAAAACGACTGTTAATTAATAGCATAATATAAAATCAAAGATTGTTCTCCTTTTTTGGCATGGTAGATTTATTATAATATAAATAAATAAATAGTCGGTAATAAACCCTGGCAAAAAGGGACGCTTGCCGCGTAGTGCGTTTACGAAATTTGGCGGCTGGGATTAATCTGAACAATTCCTCAGAGCACTCCCCGTGATAGATGCGATAAAATACGCAAAGAGATGCAACATCTCTTCGCAACGCCAGTGCATCGAGCCGGTCGGAAAGCACTAGGTCGTCGACGATTCGAGCCGCTCTGCGCTGGATGCGGTCAAGTGGAAGGAGCTGGTAGTGGGGAGCTCCAGCCTAGACATGGGAACAGTATTCCATGTGCGGCGGAACCTGCGCCTTGTAAAGTTGCAGGTGGTGTTCCGGCATGAAATACTGTCCCGCTCTGCTGAGCACGCCAAGCTTTTTAGAAGCCAATTTGGCCTTCTTATCCAAGTGACCACGAAACTGCACGTCACTCGATATGTCGACGCCGAGGATCGCGATACTGGCTGAGGCCTTGAAACTGGGGAGATACGACAAAGGGGTTCTTTTTAGTGGTTAACGCGCAAACTTTTGTCTTTTGGAGATTAAACTGGAATAGATTTAGTCGCCCCCAACCCGAGACTCTGTTCAGCAAAGACTGGACTTCAGGTACAAGTTTGTGCCGGTACTCGGAGACGCTTTCCTGAGAAATATTGACAAGGCCGATGTACAGAGCATCACCAGTGCTGTCATCTGCATAGCAATGAATGTTACGGGTTTGCAACATATAATTGATATGCAGAAGAAACAAAGTTGGCGATAGCACGCAGCCTTGTGGAACACCAGCATTAATAGGCTTGTAATCGGAGCTTGCACCATCTACAACGACCTTGATGCTCCAATCTGCAAGAAAGCTGGTGATCCAATTGCATAATTTCTCGGGAAGCCCATAGGAAGGGAGCTTCAAAAGAAGCGCTTTGTGCCAGACCCGGTCGAAGGCCTTCGCAATGTCCAAACTAATGGCAAATGCCTCCTCCTTGGACTCTACTGCCTGCGCCTATCTATGAATTCCGTAGACCAGAAGATCACCAGATGATTGACCGTAAAAACCGTATTGGCGATCACTTATCAGCTGGTGATCCTCAAGGTACTTCATGAGCTGGCAATTTACAGTGGACTCCATTGTTTTGGAGAACAAGGAGGTGATGGTGATAGGCCGGTAGTTGGTCGGGTCTGAGCGGTCGCCTTTTTTAGGGATCGGTTAGACGAAAGCCGTCTTCCATGATTTTGGAACTACGCCTAGGGAGTAGAAGTACAGGAAAAGACGCGTTAATACCGATGCCAACTCTGGTGCACACGTCATCAGCACAATTGGGGGGATTCTGTCAGGCCTACTTGACTTGTAGATGTTCAGGGAGAGGAGTACTTTGCGAAAGGAGTGCTGTGCAAACTGCACTTCCAGCATGGAGCACTCACACCGCGGGATGGTCAGCGGCGTACTCCCCCCGTCATCGAGAGTCGAGTTGGACGCAAAGAAAGAGCCTAGCAGATAGGCTTTCTCCTTTGAGGAATGGGCCAGTGAGTCGTCGACGGAAGAGATGGCTGACAGAAATTCGCCTAGGACAGCCTTGGCGAGAGAACAGAACGCACGGGTTCCAGAAGGAAGGCAAACTAGTTTCTCGCCAATTCTGTCTATGTGCTCTGACTTTGCCTTGGAAATAACTCTTTTGAAGGACCTAGAGGCGGAATTTTACTTCTTTTTAAGAGCGCTGGTGTTTACATCCCGGGACGTTGATGCGTCAGTCCAGACTTGGTAGCACTTCTGCTTATAGCATGATGCTATTTTACAAGAGCGACTAAATTATGGCTGAGATTTTCCTCCGATGGGAACCACAGAGGAAGGAATAAAAAGTTCTATACCCTGAAGTACCACATCAGTGACAGAATCCGTAACAACGTTGGGATCATCCGGCGAGAAGCAAATCCGCCCGCAAGGGTAGAATGCAAAGAAATACCAAATCCCATCCCAATCGAATGACCTATAGTGCAAACACGGCGGCAGCCTGCAGAATGCAACTGCGATTTCAGCGTGAGTGGCACCACACTCCGAACAAGACAATGGTCCGAGGAGCCTAAAGGGGCGTCTCCGGAAATCTGATATCCGTCCGGGTGAGAGGTCAGCAGAAGGTCCAACAGGGAAGGTGCATGATCCTCCACATCTGGAATCCGCGTAGGCGAAGTAACCAGTTGTGTCAGACCATATGCCAAGGCAAAATCATGAACAGATCTCCCTGCAAGATCGGTTAAACGTGAACCAAGCCGATGGGCGTTAAAGTCGCCGAGGATCACGATCTCTGCGGAGGGGATCTGCTGTAGCAACGAATCTGTAGCCATTCGGACGTGGTCGAAGAGTCGGTCTGTTTCGGCATTATCGCTATGGAACCTATAGAGGCACCCGTAGACGCGCGGATGGTCGTCGCTGTCTACGCGTAGCCAAAGGATGGACAGGTCCGAACCTTTAAGTCTGCTGAGGCGTCGAGAACAGATGTCCTCTCTGACGTAAACGCAAACTCCAACCCGAGGCACAAAGGAATGTTCCAGTTTGTACCCCGGGTAGGAGAGATACGAGACATCAGCCGGAAAGGACACCTGCGTCTCGGTCAGAAAGAGCAGAGCCGGCCTCGCCGTCTCAAGATACAATAGTGTGGCAGGGGTCGCCTTGGTATTGTTGCTCCGTTTGCCCCGAGCAGTTGTAGTCTCGAGCGGAATTTCGCCCCCTCACCAGAAGACGCGGAGCAACCTCAGCACCCACGCTCAGGAGTGGAGTAACTTGGTCGTGGATGCTCAGCGAGGGATTCTCCAGGGGTGCTGGTACCCTCCTGGGGTAGTTTTACATTTAATTCCGCTACCATGTTGATGGGGGGGGGTTCGGATTTGGGCCTCCGGCCACCTGCACTCACCAGACGAAACGCGGAAGTAGAGCTTCCAATTCACGCCGGTGTTTTGTGAGGTCGTGGTAACACCCCGGTTTTAGCCGGCCCGTACGTGCAACAGCAAAGCTGTCGCGTGGGTCTACCACTGAAAAGTTTTGTTATTAATTGTACAACCTATGTACAATAAATAACAAACTCATTTGGACTTTTTACCAAAAACATTATAAAATATTTAAAAAAAGTCCATCTAAATTTGTTGTTATTCTCCCCTCGATTAAGGTTTTTAAATAATCGGTTGTTACATAAAAAATTGACATTAGAGTAATTTATTATCTATAGTAAAAAAAAACATTCAGTTTTAGACTAAAATAATAAATCATCTTTTGTAATAGAGATTGTTCATTTTTTGTTTGTTATATTTTCTATAGTACAAGGGTAAAAAACAAGCACACAATCCACCTGAAAGTAAGTGGTTGCTGTGGCCCATAGAGATATCTAGCCGCATCAATCCTCGTTTGCAAATCAAAATACAGATGCGTTGTCACCCGTGATTTCTAAGATGGAAAGCCTCGTTTCCAGTTAAATGGGTCTCTGGTTCTCTACACCCACCATACGAAACAAAGCAGCGTTGAGCTGATATTTTACGTTTAATTTCTATTTAAAGCATAATGATTAAATAATTATAATTTTTAAAGCTGCTCCAACTAAGTGGTATGACGACCTTCTAAGAAAATGATGGATCCTGTTATTAATTATTCTGATTGGTTTAGTTTTATTTTTGCCAAATAAATAAATTTTAAAGCAAAAAAATTAAAAGAATAATATACAGTATTTCTGTTTTTTTTAAATTATATTTTTAATAAAAGTGTATTTAGTGTGTACGCCCGGAATTAAACAATATTGTTTACTACTATTAATTTTCTATTTAAGAATGCATATTTTAAATATTTTTTTCTCATTAGATTCTATAATCAACGAGATTTATGAAGATATGATATTCTTAGCACTGTACACTGGGACAAGTATGTTTTTCCATGCGTGGCGATTATGGCAAAAACCCTAAAAATGACTACCGGTAGGGATATATTTTGCTTGAATAAGTATTTACTAGCATCCTATTTAATTTGATTAGGTACTATGACACATTAGAATCAATTTATATTTGGATATATTAAGAAATCAAAACTGTAAACGGTGACTTTATTTCAATTAAGTATGTATCTGCGCTATTTTTTAATTTTTATTGAACACAACTGAGTTAACTGAGTATGTTTGTACATATAAGAGTAACTAAACAAAAAATATATTTCATTTTTCATTTCTGAGAGATGGCGCCACGCTATGACCTCATTGAATAACTTTAAGTGAGTATTGCTTGTTTTGTTGCTTGTAATTGGTTTCTCGGAAAAGACACTAATAACTTGTTTCACTCATCACACATTGCATGTTTTGTTTATCAAATTATTCTAAGTATGTGTCATCACTGAGAAAATTACGAGTCAAAACGTGAATAAGAATAAGTACACAACCATAAAACCTAGCATTTATTTCGTTACATACCCAATTTATTTCCTATCAAATTTAAACAAAACGTAGTGACAATATTGACGTGCACCTACTATGTGCACATATTAGTTAAAATCATGCAATTGATCTCGTAAACTTTACTAAAATTTGGGTTTATAACAATATTTTGGTAGTTATCTATTGCGGTGAAACCCTATATCGCAGAGCCGCTAAACATTTTGTATCAATGTCCTTTGTGAATTAGTAGACGAGGGTCAATGATTTATAGAGGAACATTGACAGGGAGCAAAGGGATTGAAAACAAACAAATTAAAATAAAACAAAATAAAGAAAAGCAACTTAATATTATGGGAAACAACTAACATATTAATAAATATAACATTACCAAAAAAAGTTAGTAAATATTCTTTAATCATTTATTACTTTGAATTTTCATTTATTGCTGTCAATTTTTTATAAGTTATATTCTTATATTCTTCTTTTAATTATCGCTTCTAATATCGAAAAGAAAAACTTGCTTTCTTGCATTTAACACTTCTCTTTTTAACACGCAAAATATACTTTTCAAGATTAAATTTATTAATTAGATTAAATATAGGCACAACATTATAATTAGACTATTTGTTGCGAGCTAATTATTTTCAAGGCTCAACTTAAAATACTCCTCTAATCTGTTTGAGTCTATGAGATGTTATCGGAATTTTTCTGAGTGTCTTTACGACACCCACAGGAGAGTACTGTCTCGTGCTGTTAACATATGGATTTTTAGGGTTCCGTAATTAAACAACAAAAAACATTATTCGCCATGTCCCTTCGTCCGCCAGTTCTTCCGCGGTTTTCTCTCTCTCTTTTTCTCATTCAGAGACCCTAGGTGCTACAAATCTGTAATTTGACATAGTTATAGTTATTAATCATGTCTAAAGAGATTTGATAAAATATTAAAAACATTTTTATATTGAGTACCTTCCATATTGGTAAAGGGAGGATGAATGGGAATGGGTCCTTCAGAAACACTGGCACAACGTTTTTTCGATTCAGGGGTCCGTTTGCGAAATATTTAGTTTCAGGTAGTATTTTCATTAGAGTCGTGACTCCTCTACCAACTAAACCGCTGTTTTATGGTTAGGTTATGTATGTATTTTATGTATGGTTAGGAAATGTGAAAAGTGTACACGATAGTAGAATATATAATCAAGTTAAAAGAAATAATCACAGCTAAGTAGAATTAACAAGTTAACGAGTTGTTGTTTGTTAAGTTGAGCATAGCTTGCCTCGATGTAGGCTTTTGAATCTACGGGGAACGCCCCAAATTCAAACTTAGTGTGAATTTGGGTAGACCTCACCTTTTTCTTCCAAGCAGAAATTTTTGCTATACTTCAGTGTGCGGAAATCAATTGGAGATTTCGTGAACCGTTTAAACGCCCTGGGATGTAATAACAGGGTGGTCTTAAGATGGGTTTCGGGTCACGCGGGTATTGTAGGCAATGAATATGCCGACAAACTTGCATGGGAGGGCTCAAAGAGTACACGAAGTGGACCTGAGCCATTTTGTGGAATCTCAAGAAGCCGAGCCCGATTGATCCTTGAAACTATTTATTACAATAAATCACTTAAAATCTAGTCTGACACACCTGGCTTAAAACATTCTAAAACTTTAATCTGGGCTTATGACCGTAAATTTGCTTCAGAAGCCCTGGGATTAAGTAAAAATAATTTACATATTCTGGCAAGAGCTCTAACTGGACATTGTTGTCTTAAAAAGCACATGTCCATCCTGGGACTAAGCAATTCAAGGATGTGTCGGTTCTATTCCATAACAAAAAACGCCCCTGCACATCCTAACTGATTGCGGACCCTTAATGCGCAAACGTAACACTCATCTGGGAAACTATGTACTCCGCCTAGAAGAAGTGAAATTGCACACGGTTAAGCAACTTCTTCTATTCATTGAAGGCATAGGGCTTAGCAGTGAACTATAGTCATAGCAGTGATTACAATAGTTCTTTTAGGTCGCAGTGATACTGGTCTCCTTACCTAGTCCTGCATAGCTGCCCGCACATAATAAAAAAAACACTATAGCTTTATTTTGCGGTATACACAGGGAGTATCTTTCTTACTTAATTACTACTTTCGCTTATTTTTATTTGGTAGTTATTGTAGGCCTTATTCAAAGTATTCATACAATCGTATAGCCTCATACAATTTTGTTTGTGGTACTTTTGGTTTACGCGGGCAACCCTCAAGATAGTTTGGGACAGTGGTGGTTTACGGGAAGGTTTGTAACAGTCATATATGTCTTAAGGTTGTACTGCCGGGAATATATAGATAGATAGTCATCTATGACCATCTTAGTACGAACTTGGCATGTATGTGGATTGTATTATTTTTAAAATCATAATATTTTTTTTAATCTTTTATGAATACCACTACCTATAAGTCTGATTTTAAAATAAGTCCTATTGTTACCATCGCCATATTTGGGCCCATTTTTAGTCGTTCTAGCGGCCAAACCGAGAACTCACATAATATCCTCATTATCAAGAAAGCCCCTTCTAAGTTCACGTATTGTAACGGGAAACTACGGAACCCTATTTCTAGATTCGCATGGCCCGTTACGCACTTTGCCAGTTTTTACACATTGTATAAATATACACGTACTGAAAATAGTTTACATTAAGTTACGATACAACAGCCGACTTTCTTTAATAACAATATTGTTACTCTACCATTAGAATTTCTACTGCAGCGTGGTAGCGTTTCACATACATTTGCTTGTTAGCCATACAAATATTTCTTGGGCACGAAAATCGCATAGACGGGACCAATTTCGCAACTATGCCCGTAGCCAATGTGCAACCGATTCGTCAATATAAATATTTAGTGCGTAATATAACAATATACAACGTGATTTAAACATATTATTATACGACTTAATTTTTAAGAGTAGGTACCTTACCTAAATAAATGAAAAAAATCAACGCTTCATGCCTCCTTTGTTTTGTTGATTTTTTTTGTATAAAGTATTTGCCCTTGCAGTGGCAAAAACACTCGCACTAAATACTATGGACAGGTGTGAGAGCTC
Source organism: Parnassius apollo (assembly GCA_907164705.1). Classification (NCBI taxonomy): domain Eukaryota; kingdom Metazoa; phylum Arthropoda; class Insecta; order Lepidoptera; family Papilionidae; genus Parnassius; species Parnassius apollo. Next base: position 9,998,416 of record CAJQZP010000585.1, read on the forward strand.
GTAGACTGCTGATGTTGCTTCTACGAACAAGTAATGCCAGGAAAGTTGGTTGAAAAGAGCTCTAGTAAACCGTTCCCATTTGTAAATAGAAAGTGTACTTATCAGAGCTCCAATTTTATGTTTTACTACTATTATATTATTGTTTTTATTAAATATTAAGTCAAAAATCTTTTTGCAAGCAAAAATTAAAGGACTTTTTACATAGAACTGTAATATACATGTTGTTAATGCAATAAACAAATAACCGGGTAATTTTATAGCAATTTTCGCCACCGAACAGTAGGTACACCTGCTGCTGTATTTGTCTTGAAGGATAAAATAGCCAGTAAAATTAGCAGCAAAATTACGAGCTGGGAGGTGTACCACCATATAGTCCATAGGTATGATAATGCATCTGTTGACTTTTTATTGAAGTTGGTAGCAAAGTCTATAAGATGTAATGTACTTTGTCATCAGAAACATAATTAGGTCGTTTGTTAGCGCAATACTATTAAGAAGAAAAAAGAAAAGGAAGAACAATTTTTGAACGTCCATTGCTCCGCATAGGCCACACTTATATCTATACAAACAAATGAAATTAAAGTGTCTGTTTGTAATGTCGAAATAACAGCTTTTTACTAAATGCATATGAAAGTATATACGATACTTATAACAAAAAAACATTTTTTGAAATTTTTATCTGTCTGTCAGACTGTCTTTCTGTTTGTCTGTTTATTCCAGCTAATCTCCAAAATGTCTTGACCGATTTTGATGGGTCTTTCACTGGCAGATATCCGATGTTATAAGGAGTAACTTAGGATACTTTTACTTTAGAAAAATAATGAAAGCAAAAAAATAAAAACCATAAAATTCAATCGCAATAAATTGACGCGGATGAAGTGGAGGAGAACACCTAGTTTCGAATATAAGGTGCAGAGAATAGTTCGTCAAGGTGTTCCAGTACTGATTGACGGCCTCATTAAAATAATATTGAATTTTTTTAAAATGCTTTTGATAATGATGATAATGAGGAAAATACTAAGAACTACTTTAATTCTTCTTCAATTAAGAGATAAAATAAATCTTTTACGTGGGTCTTAAATAACAAAGGAAGCTTTAGTCGTTTATGTTAGTAAAGCTCAACTATAAATTATTGACCTATGTCCACTAATACTTTACGGACATCGAGCCAAAACGTCAGGCTGTTAACCTTAATCCAGTTGAACCAGCGCGTAAATTTACATCAAGTTACTTATTTATATTTATAGTGATAGCAATTTTAGAAGCTTTAATATTAGGTTGAGAAAAAGATTATTCTTATTTTGTATACAAATTCAAGACATTTTTTTAAAGTTTTATTACATATTACTTATAATATATATGTGCCATTTTGTTCGACAACTTTTTGCCATATTGTATGTAGTGACATAACCGTTGCTGTAGAAATCTTGGGATTTTTTATTAAAAATTTGCGACAAGTAGTTTTAACGGTCCTCTTTGAACAGGTTAAAATCTGAGGGTTCAAAGTCAGGACTATAAGGTGGATGAATTTACGCTGCCCAACCAAGCTCCCTCAATTTTTATGAGTTGCCAATTATGTGTATGGTGTGGCGTTATTTTTACTGAAGTACTGATAACTTAAACTTAAATAATATAGTATATTTTTCTCTCAATACGTATGATCCAAAACATGAAAAATTTAAAGTTTCAAGTTAACGGATATTCCTTTAGCCATTTGACCTATTTTTGTAGCTAATGAGCCGTGAACACTGCAGTTTCTAATAAAATGAACATCTTATAAAAGCTTCCAGAGAAATAAGTCGATTAAACTTACAATAACGACCTATTAAAGCCACTACAGCAGAAAATGTATAAAACATATGCTTCAAATTTTGCAAACAAAGACAATTTCAAGGTAATGATCGAAATATAAATTTAAATATCAACTATAGTAGCTAGGTAAATGCGATGGAAAAAGATAATTTTCTTCATTTTATTCGTGGCAAAATTTGAATAAAATAAAATTAGTGGCTTTTGAAATGTAGATAATTTGAAGTACTCTATATAATGACCTATGGTATTAAGTCCACCCAACCCCTAGTTGAATATGTTTGCCGACCAAATAAATAAATTCATTTTGATTATATATATATATATATATATATATATATATATATATATATAGGCAGGCAGTATTAAGCAAATATATGTACATGTTTATATACAGGGTTCCATTTTCTTTTGGTCACCTATAAAACTATCATCAATAAAACATAACATCAATAAAACTATTAGCTTTATTCACGCTCCATCATGTTAGGAAAGCTACATGAAACGATAATTTCTTAAAAAATTTCATGAAAATACTGAACAATAAAACCAGCAGTGAAAATTAAAATGGTACCAGCTGATTATAGGGTCAATTAACGCACTGACGCTCTTTTATCTAGCTCCATACGAAATAATACATTAGGTGTTACTGCTAGTTTTATTTTTAACTATTTTCATGAACTTTTTTAAGAAATTATCGTTTCATTTATCTGTACTAACATGATAGAGCGTGAATAAAGCTAATTAAACGCAAAAAAAATGTTTTTTTTCATCGGGTTCGAATTTCTTGGTCCCATCATCAAATGATTTCGGGAGCGTTTCAAAAGCACCCGTTATATGGTATGTATATCGATATAATATACATATATATATATATATATATACACACAATATGTAACAAAAGCCCTGTGGTTCCCGTTAAGTGTGTTATCAGAACCAGTATCCAAGCGTATAGAAATAAATTTTTTTCAAACACATTTGAAAAAAATAATTTTAATGAAAAAAAAATTATTTGCAAATTGTATGTGGTTTTATTATCTCTGCATTGGCCGAGGAGTAAGAGGATTATCAAAGACCCCGAATTACTGATACTCGTGTGAGTTAGAAGAAATAAAACCACATACAATTCGCAAATAATTTTTTTTCATTAAAATAATTTTTCTTCTCTGCTTAGCCTGGAGGTAGTCTGGTAGAGCATACCTTGTTTTAATAAGTCCGACTTTGGTACTTGGTGTGCAAATAAAGCATAAATAAATAAATAATAATTGTTTATAGTTGCCTAGACAAGATTTCATAACAAGCGCTTTTATATTTTGAATATATTTAATTTTAATAGTCTCATTAGTCACCTCAAATTAGCGTAAATAACTAAAAGATTGTTCACAACACTAATTGAATAACTGATTCGAACCTACGTTTTTTGAGCATAGTTTACTGTTGAATAAAACTAAATTTACGGATTCTATCACGTTTAATTAATTATTTTTACTTATTTTTAATTTCCGACGTTTCGGGTGCTTTACAGCACTCATGGTAAGATGTTTGACTTCCCAATGTCATTGTTAGCCCGGCTACCAGTATATATCTTGTATCTTGAATTCTTGCAGTGGTATGCTTGGGTTTGGGTTTAATTTTGTTAATTATAGGATCCCAAGCAGATGGTAGCACCCAACGATCTTCTCTTTTGAAATTAGGATGTTTTTTAATTTCAATAGCCTTGCGTATCATCCTTGGTAGGAATCGGTGTTAAGAAATCATTTAAGAAACCAATATAGTTTACCGTTTTGAAAGAGATACTCGTATAGAAAAGAATTATTTCTCTGAAAATTTTTTAAACAAATTGTACTAACTTTCATAAGCATCGATTTCTCCCTTCTGGTTGTATCAAAAATTTATTTCTAGCTATCTGGATAGTTAGGCCATATGAATACAGGAAATAAATAAATAAGGTTACGATGCGCCGTTTTTGTATAGGGATTAAGTCTTATAACAGAACTTCAAACTGTTTATAAAAATGTAATTTAAAGATGCCACATTACAACTACAACCAATGTTTTTCACAGAATGATTATGTTTAAGCTTTAAATTGTCTAAGTCCAAAGGTAAGATAAGTAAATATGATGAAATACGGCATTTTGCTATTAAATATAACAAAATACGGCGACAGATTTTTTTTGATAAGATGGAGTAAGCTGTTTGACGTCTATCATGATCCCCATACACGGTCGGATCGGTAATTTATTATTCTTGTGTTTAATTCCCCTAAAGGGGAATTAAACACAAGAATAATAAATTACTTAATACAATACGAAAAATTTATTATTTTATAAAACCCAGCACATTATATTTGATTATCAAACATATGAAATAATTATTTTATTAATTCTAGTCTTTTGTTTATTTTGCCTTTTTTGTATAATCCTAGCGCATTCTCTCGATTACGCAGGCATACAATGGTCGCGCGGTGGGCAGAGCAAATATAGATATCGATAGTCAATATTTTTTTCAATAAAGTTTAAATTTTTTTATTTTTTTTCTCGTAAATAATTTTAACTGCTACTAACCAATCTACTGTACTTTATTTATATACACTATATTATGGTTTTCATTTTCCTCTGTTTATTTATTTGATTATTATCTTAAAAACAGATGTAATTTTGTATATATATATATATATATATATATATATATATATATATATATATATATATGTGGTGATTTCTTATATTTACGCGAACACTACACATTCATTAAAACTACTTTTACAGATTTCATTGTTACGGTTAAAATCCGTGAAAGTAGTTGTAATCAATATGTCAGTGAAACTTAGTAGTAGTACTACTATACTTACTGTGTGTTTTGGCGGGAACTTGACTATCGACACATTATTGCTCCTGTTTTACCGTTTAAATAATGTAATTTAAGTGGATTTTGGTACATAAAAGTGATGCGATTTTGTGTAATAAGTATCTGCGCATGTGAACCAATAGAGAAAACGAACAAACAAGATGTTAATATAAACGTTAAGTTATTTTGATCGCTTATGCATCTTATGAACTTGAGGTACTGTTGTCATCGTCTGTCCGCTGGGTAGACAGTTTATTCCCGTCCTATCAGAAATAGCGGTTAAATTTTTTGATTCATTTAAATACATCTGTAGCATCTGTGCTTTTTAACATATTAAACAGCTGAACATATAAAACAACGAGTATTTTTGAACACTATTATTAAAAAATATTGGTACACATAATCGTCTTATTTATATTAAACAATGATTAATAAGAACTGTAATATAATATTTTCATACATTTGTAATTTAAGTTGCTTAATAAATATATTGAATGAACTAAACAATTTAACTTACGATTGTTTTTTTCTTAAATAAAGCCGATATATCGATATCTTTTTCGATGTATAAAACACCGATATTGATGTATTTATAATTATCGATATATCGAAAATCCGATATTTTAAAAATGTTAACGGTCCTAGTTTGAACTGATCAGTTGGAACGATCAGTTGAACTGACCGTGTGTGCGGAATTTTCTTTGGCTTAAATCTGTTTGAACTGATATCAGTTTAACTGATGACTAATTGACCGTGTGTGGCGACCATAAGAGTATTCACTCACATTGATCGCGCCAGCTCCGCCTACTTGTCTTTTATATAATCCTAATCTTCTTTTCTATTGTTATAAAAAAATCTATACTTTGTTCTTCGTAACATAATATGTATGTGACGGTACCTGCGCCGTTGCACGTGCGGTGGCGCCTCTATAGCTAGACAAAATTCTTGTAAACAACACGTGCACCAAATACGTGCGCGTTGCACTTGCAGTGGCGCCCGTGTAGCTACTTGTTTTGCTTGTATAAGACGGACGGAGCTGACGTCGTTAAGAAGGTCTTGGCTCTGGCGTGGCACAGTGCACTTATTGTATTCCGCTACTAGCTTATCCTCGACCTCGATTTTCCTAAAGATAATTAATTCGTGGATACGGATTAATTATTATTCTCAGCTATTGAATTGAGTAAATATAAGTGAATTCACTGTCGTTTAACGTTTGAAGAGTTAACGAGGCATAATCTATGTGTCTATATATTCTATATTATCTACCTAAACAGAAAAGCAACTCAGTCATTTATTATTTTTGTATGTAGATTCAACTAAATAAATATTTCATTGTAAATTTTATTGAATAGACATAAGAAAGCACATTCTTTACACAGAAGTAGAAGAGAAAAAGGAAGATCAAAATAGAATTGCGTGCTGCTAAGAAACAATAAATGTATTTTATTTAAAAAATACTACGCACTATCGTACCATCAGTAGGTAATAGTAAAAATATAAAATGATTATTTTCTCATTGTAATCTACAATTACTACTCGTTTGGTTGCGGTACAGGATAATTCATCTCGTCATTTCGTTTCGATATGTCGTAGGAGGCGACTATAGGTAATGCCAAAATATCTCATGGACGTATATAATAAGTGAGGATATTTTCGGACTGATGAAGAAGGATGAGCTCATAATTTTGTCGTTATTAATAATGTAAAAAGATGGATATATTGAATTAAAATCAAAGTACATATTCCTTTTCCATAAATACTAATAAATAAATTGATAGAGTAAGGAATCATTGTAGACTTTAAAAGAAATGAAACTGATATTTTAAAATAATGCTGAATCTTACTTGATATCTAGCAGTGATATGCTTAGCTTTATTTTATATTGTTTGATATTGGCATTAAATATAACTGAAAAATGACGAGTTTGTGGCGAGGCGCTTTTGAAATTCAAATTCTACGCGATTCTATTGTGACAGTAGCGTGAAAAACTTTCCCCTGTACAATCTGTTATATCCATGGAATATTTTATAGTAATACTGTAAGTAGTAGAGGCTAAAATATTTTGGTATAAGATGTACGATGTAAGATGTACGGCGAAATTTTTCCTATTAGAATTTCTTTCCTCATTTCGTCGCTCGACATCGTTTGTAGAAAATCAAAGACAATTTTTTAAGAAAGGAATCACAGGCAGCGTTTTAAGCACTATTACGCGGGACAGTACAATTCTATGTACTGTATAATTTTAGTTTTTAGTTTTATCTTTTAGATTATGTATATGCAATATATATATATATATATATATATATATATATATATATATATATATATATATATATATATATATATATATATATATATATATATTGTATTATAGTGTACTTTTGATCCGTACCTCGCTGACTGGCTCTTAACTTAATGTTTAAGTAATCACACTCAGAACACACGCACTAGTCACGTGAGATGTATAGCAATTTCTCTAATGTCATTCCGTTTTTTAAAAGAAGAAGGTTGACAAACGAGCACACAGTCCACCAGATGGTAAGTGGTTTCTATGGCCCATAGACATCTACATATACCCTCGACTACGAGTCAAAATGCAAATGCGTTGTCATCCGTGAGGACTAAGATGGAATTTGTCCTTCGTTTAAAAAGGGTATCTGGTTCTCTACACTCACCATGAAAAACACAGCAGTTTTAAGCTGCTATTTTACGCTGGAATTCTGTGAGAGCATGGTCCTTCCATCGTCGTCCATTTGTGCTACAACTATACTACTAATATAGCTGCAGTAAGGCTCTACCATATTATGTAATAACATACCACACCTTGATCTTCATTGAGGTTAAATAGAAACACTAATAGGACACAGTGACGTCTTATCATCTGGTGAGCACAAAACTACGCACTTGTTAGTCAGTTTTACTAAAATGGAAATAAATAAACATTTTCTTCTGTTACAGCTACGTTTGAAATACACAATACTCGACAATATTTTTTATACACGCATTAACTCTTACTATGCACGCTACTAGAGATATAAGGGAATGCTATTCACGCGATTCGTACCATCCGTTCCAATAAAATCGAACCGAATTTGAAATTCAAAAACACCTCAACAAACACAATCTTATCAGTCTCTCACAAACATGTCATTTTTACTTTATATCAGCCTTCGTTTGGTGATTCCACATAAAGCAACAAGCGCCTATAAATATAAGCTTTTTTTCTAGTAATATTTTCAGTCGATTTCATAAAGTACAATCGGTTTTTGTTCCTCGAGTTGGCACAAAATTTAAATAAAAGAGAATTATCTATATCGGGGATATTTATGAATTTTTACTTTATGAAAAGCAGAATTAATTTTACAGGTATATAAATCAAACAATATTACAAACAATATATAATACAAACAATATAGCTCTTCCCTTCTGGACGCAAAAGCTATTAGACGTGTACGTATGTGTGTGTGTTTATATTAAAATTAATTGAGTGCTCAAAGTGATAAAATACACGAAACAAAAATAGGGGTTCATAGACAGAATAGAAGAGTTCAGTGAAAAAGTGTATTATCCGTTACTTTCCTGATCGCCTGGTACTTCTATTGCCGAGCGTCGATATCGAAAAATATACGAGGAGTGCAGGACCTACTTACGGACTCCCCACGTAGGTGAGCGTTGCTGCCCTAGTATTACCACAACACTGTTTTTACGTGAACAAATCAGCGCACGCGCAGTACCCATCATTTCTGCAACCCTTGGAAGCTCTGCCCGCCCTGCTACGCTACTTGCTGAGTTAGACCCGCCCCTAACTTTTTCAAATCCTTCAGAAGTGACCGCCTTAGTATCTACCGCTAAACTGTCTCTCTCGGTGCTCGACCCACGACTAAAACCTCTTTGACGTCATATTATCCTATTATCATATCATAGCATACTAGTATGGCGCACATAGCAAATAAAGCCGTATCTGAACCAAACATAGCCGAACAAGACGCAGAGTGGCTTACTACACCACCAAACTACATAGCTCAACGTATAAAGAGAAGAAGGGAAAATGAGGCAGTCACTACGACTGATTTATGTGACTTTAAAAATGAAATAAAATTAATGATTCAATCAATTTTGAATACACAAGAGAATGAACTCAAATCACTCCGGCGCTTATGGAAATTAAGTAAACCAATGTAAACATAGAGAACTCTATGTCATTTCTCGCAGAACAAAACGACAAATTGAAGAAAAAATACAGGACTTACAGGAACAAGCTAGGAAGGACAAAGAGTATATTAACCTTTTGGAATACAAAATTGAGGACATTCAACGAGGATCTCGTAAAGCAAACATAGCGCTAAAAATGTTCCTAGAGAGCCTAAAGAAACAGAAGAAGATCTATTAAACATGGTTTTCTCTTTGTGAAAATCAATAAACTGTAAAATAGAGAAATCAGACATCAGGGACATTTACAGAGTACGTGGGAAAAAAGCGGTACAGGGCAACTCGCCTATTATTGTGGAGACTGTATCAACTACTTTGAAGACCGAAATCTTGAAGATGACTAAAATACACGACGTAAAACACAAAGAAAAACTTTGTGCCAGACATTTAGTCTTCACCAAAAAACATAGACACCCCTATATATGTTTCAGAACAATTGACTCCCGAAGGAGCTCGACTTTTCTTCATTGCACGAGACCTCGCTAAATCGAAGGCTTATAAATTCTGCTGGACAGCGTATGGGAGAGTATAAGTAGGGAATAATGAAAACACGCCAATTATTCTTATCAAAAATGAGTTACAAATACAGAGTTTAATGCAGGAAATATGACTAGGTATTACTTGTTTCTTTAAAAATAATGCACCAATTGTATTTGTTATGTTCTTAATTATAATTAATTTGTCAACTTCTTACACATTTTCTACTTACACACATACACACATTTTGAACATATATATAATAATAAAACACGTACCAATCCATCCAACACAACCATTTACTTAACATTGACTCATACATACCAACACTAGACTTTAAAATATATACAATTTTGATGTTTACTTTATTAACTCATACATCTATTTTGAAAGAATGCAAGACATTTATATTGATTTTATATATATATATATATATATATATATATATATATATATATATATATATATATATTTACGTGTGTATATATGTATATATGGACCTAGTAAAAAACACGACTATTATTTACTTTAAATAATGAATGGTGTCCTTACATCTATGAAGGAAATAGACAATGCACAATCGAGAGTATGTGAAGTTCAGGATGTTACAAAAGATATACATGTAATAAACACGATCTCACTGTTGTATCACAAAACATTAGAAGCATTTACAGTAATATTGATGACTTGATCTTTACTCCTAGCCAATTTAATTTTACAATTGATGTGATAGTTTTGAGTGAGTGTAGACGTAATGAGAATAAACCTATATCATTGATTAATAATTACACCTCTTACTCTATGGTAAATCATGTTAATCGTTGTGACGGAGTGGTGTATATGTTAAAAACAGTCACAAAGTTTATGTCAAATAAATAAAACTGATAAGCGCGTCTTGCCTACAAATATCCATACTCGGCTTTAAAATCCTTGCTAACTACCGTTCTCCTTCCAACCATAATGCAGATGACTTTATAAATTCCTTAAGCGATCACTTAAAAACTATAGCGTCATGTAAAAATATAATTATAACTGGTGATATAAATACTAATATCATCATCAAAGATATAGAGCAAACATATGAGCGCACAAATAGACACAATTATCTTAATATGCTAGCGGGTTATGGTCTGTTACCAGGCCTTTACTTGCCTACAAGAAATAAGAACTGCTTGGATCATTTTATTTTGAATATAGATAAGGATTGTCACACTGCATCTATTTTTGTTTTGAACTTTACTATTACAGATCACTGTATGATATTCTTGAGGCTGTCTAATGTAATTAAATTAAATAAATGCCCTACAATTAAAACAAAAATAAACTATGATAATGCCTTGTTTAGCTTAGTAAACAGCAAAATAGACAAGTTAATATCGATTAACAACCCAACTTCTTTAATTGAACTGTTAATAAGTACCATTAAAAATTGTCTGGTAATGAATACTGTAAGAGAAATAATATTATGTAAAATCGCCTAATTAAATCGTGGATAACTTTAGGTATATTGCGGTGTATCCGAAATAGAAATGACATGCAAGAAAAGCTATGAAAGGATCCAGAAAACGAATTTTTAAAAATAACATATAGAAGATATCGCAATTTTTATAATAACTTAATAAAAAAACTTAAACGTAAATATGAGAGAGAACAGCTTTCTAAGTGTAAAAGAGATCCTAAAGTACTATGGAAAACCATTAGCAATTTAATACAGCGAAATAAAAATAAAACGCAAAACAATAAACTTTTGGAGGCATCTCCTCAAGAATCAACCAATCACGTGAACCACTATTTTGCAAATATTGGTAGAACGCTCGCTGAAAACATCACTTTAAAGTACTCACAACTGCGTAATGTTAGTGTACCACTTATCTCTCAAGCCTCATCGTTCGTACTTTTAGAAACCGATTCAAAAGAGATGCTTTACTGACGAATCTTAAATCTGAGAGTACCGCAGGGTGGGATGACATACCAATAAGATTCTTAAAACTCGCTAAGGAACATGTAGCTCCTGTGATAGCTCATTTGGCAAATCTTAGCTTTAGTCAGGGCATTTTCCCAACTGCCCTAAAGCGAGCAATTATTACACCAGTATATAAGTCTGGTGACATGTAAGATACATCAAACTATAGACCTATCTCTGTTTTGCCAGTCATCTCGAAAATCCTAGAAAAACTCTTAAATAATCGGCTAATATCTTACTTGAATACATACAAGCTGCTTTCTGACCATCAATTCGGATTTAGAAAAGGGATTTCTACCGAAGATGCCGTAATAAAATTGACTTCTCTTATCGTGGACAATGTGGATAAAGGTAACAAATGCTTAACTGTATTTTTAGACCTGAGAAAATCCTTCGATACCTGTCGTCGATACCTACTTTAGTACAAAGGCTCGAAAACATAGGTATAAGAGGAATCCCTTTAAAACTCTTTGTTGATTATCTCACTGGACCTGAACAATGCGTGAAAATTGGGCCCTATGTGAGTGAGCACTGTGACGTAACTTTTTTGCGTTCCCCAGGGTAGCGTGCTTGGTCCAACCCTATTCTTAATATATATTAACAATCTATGTTGTATTAAAATCAGAAGTGGACAGATATTTTCTTACGCGGATGACACAGCTGTTGTCTTTACGGGGCGGACTTGGGATGATGTACGTTCAGTAACGGAGAGAGGTCTTGCCGAGATAAGCAGTTGGTTAAATAATAATCTCTTAACTCTCAATACCACCAAAACTAATTACATCACTTTCTCAAATTATAATAATTCACAACCGGAAACAAATTTTGAAATCAAAATACACACATGTTCTGAATTTTCCAACCCTGATTGTACTTGTAACAAAATATCAAAAGTAGACAAAACAAAATATTTAGGAGCAATAATTGACCAGCGTCTATCCTGGCATGCACATCTTGAACTGATGATTACTAGGATGCGGAAACTTATATGGATTTTTAAAACTCTTAGACATATAACAGATAAGACCTTACTGGGTCAAATATATATTTCATTAGCTCAATTCATTTTGACATACTGTATCCCAACTAACTAACTGGGGTGGGGCCACTAAAATGAAGTTCTTGGAACTAGAAAGAGTACAGAGATTTTTAAGATATTTAAAGTGATGCACTTTAAGCCCTACAGATTCCCTACTAAAGAGCTATACAACCTATGTGACCACCTTTCGGTCAGGAAGCTGTATATCCTTAACTCTGTATTAACATTGCACAAGACGCTGATATATAACCCCAAAAATTGCGATAGAAGAAGAGGACATGCTGTGGCAACAGTAGTACCCATGAAAACGAAATTCGCTAGGAGGCAATTTAGAAGTCAGTCTGCTCATCTCTATAACTATACTAATAAAAAACTTAACATATATGCAACGACCAAGCATAATGTGAAAAAAAAAAACAACTTACAGCGTGGTTATACACACACACACACACACGAGCGCGCGTGCACGCGCGCGCCCGCCCGCACTTGGTTTAACCTTTACATATGCGCAATTTTATATGTATCTAAAATTGTTATGGAAGAGCGGGGTCCCCTAACACAGGTATTGATATACTTAAAAGGAGACCCCAGCCTAGTTAATGTGTTTAAATTTAAGATACTGAATAAAGAATTTTGAATTTTTTGAATTTTTTTGAACTAATATTGTTTTATTTAAAAATAGAAAAAACTTTTGAACAGTCAACTCACGTCCTCATTTCATTCTGTTCACCGTAAACCTTTCATTTAATTTACATGTATGTTTGGGTTTAATTCAAAAATTATCGCTTTAATTTGCAGATTTTAAAATAAATTTATTATATACACTCTTAATGTATGTATACTTTCCCACTCCAACACAGTTCGTTAACGATCACTATCCGATTATTTAAAAAAAAACTTTAAGAGCATAAGAAGTTTCTTAGGGTAGTTCAGAAGCTGTTAGTAAAACTACGTCGTGGAAATTGTATCCAAGAGGTCATCAATCAAAATTCTTATATAAAGTATATTAAACTGCCATTTATTGCAGTAATAATAGTTGGTTTATGCGATGCTTATTTCTAAGAAATTAATATAAGATATTATCATTTAAACAAGCCCTTTACGTACTTCCCTGAAACGTTCTATGTAAAATTTGACAAAGATGTAAAAAATAGCGCAGCACCAAGGGCAGTATTAGGCTTTAATGTTTGAGAAGAAAGTACTTTTAAAAATACGTAAGGAGGTTAATCGAAGATTTTGCAGACATTTAAATAACGATGTCTTCCACTCAATATATGTTTTTAACTGTCAATATAAGTAGCTTTATTTATTAATTCAGTTATATAACATACGTTCAAGTCCTCTCTGAGCATTAGCCTCTCCCACAGTCATTACCAAACGACAGGGATGTTCGGCAAGATTTATTACTCTTTATTAGACTATGAAGGGTTGAATCTTACAGTTGCAGCGCGAAGTTCTCACTTTGGAAATCCTTTCTCTCCATTGGTAACCGATATTTTGAATTACACCTAAATAAAGCCAAAATACGTAATCAATTTTGAGATTTAAGATTAAGACATTGTAGCTTACCATTACATCATATTAAAATCTACTACTAAACATAGGCCTCCCATATAGATTACCTCATAGAGTGATATTTTCTACAGCTGCCACGCTTAGCAAGCGGGTTTGCGGGTAGGCAACCGCAGTTTTATTTTTATTTTTAGTCGTTATTAGGAAGACGCTGCTGCCCATCTTCTTTTTTGTTTCCAAGTTTTCTCTTACGCCACCCATGGGGGGATATACATAGTCAATTATTGTTGTACTCATTATGTTGTCTCTTTTATCCTTAAAATAGAAATGCGGTCGGCGCACTAATACTTGGCATTCAAGACCAGTCTAGTAGCTGAAATATTTTACAATTAAACTGTAAATAATTTTACATTTCCTTAAAATTTTCGTACTCTGGTAAAAGTAAAAATATTAGTCTTCCAAACAAAAGTAAAAAAAAAAACCTTTAAGGCCTATATAACTTCTACTTTTGGGCATTATTTTATTCACGTCAACGGATTTTATTTTTAATTTATTAGATTTGCAGAGAGCGCTCCTTAAATCTGTTTGGTGCCGGTAGGTATTAAATATGGGCTGATCGTATACTGTAAAATTTACAACGAGCGCTTAATCCATGAACTACCATGGCTCCAAACATCCAAATAAGTACAGTTATTTATTAAACCCTTGTAGGAAATGTAGCACAAACAAAATTTTGACTGCATGTAGGGCTTTTCAACTTATTATGCTCGACATAATTACAGATTATACCTCCAATATACGATTTATTTGAATTGCAGGGAAGTACCTTACTTAGAACTTTAAAAAATATTTTTATAAATTTATATAAAGATCGACAATCCCGATCTTATCTTTATTATAGTAAGTGAGCTGGCAATATAAATAATGAATCCTATCACGTTCCCAATTTAGGTGTATCTAAAAGCATGGCAATATAGAGGTCATGAAATTATTTTACAAGCAACAGTACTATGAACTCAATTATTTCGACCTTATGACAAATAACCCAGGTTCTATAAAAACAAGTTTTTGTAATAAATCTTACATTTGCACTGCAGGATTGGAGCTGAGGTTTTTCACATCAGTTATACTGTGTTATTATACGCGGGATTTCATTGATGATGTTGTTTGATCACGTTTATCATCGATACACTTAATCTCCACTTAGATATTACCGAAAACTAATATAAAGAGTATGAAATTGCTGTATTAAATTGATTGATTATAAGCACTTTTTTCATTTTATTTCATACCTTTTATTTAATCGAAGTACTTACTCTCACTACCTATAAATTTCTGTCATTTCAAGATCATTTTTACGGTTTTGCGATATGCGATAATCAATGGACCGTCATTCCTTTTAGGGGTATTTGAAAGCACGATTCACAACAAACGGGCGCGGCGCGGCGGTGCGATTTAGTGAAGATTTTCAAGCAGAAATATATTCAAAATAATGTCAACGAATTAGAGATTAAAAATTATTTGTTTTTCGACTTTGTCTATCAACAATCCTTTCCATATATATGAACAGATAATGTTACCGGCATCCACTTCATAATCTTCAACGCATGCTCCTATATGCATGCGTGAACATAGGTTCATCAGTTAATTTTTAAGGAAACAATTTCTACATTTTTTGATTCTACTAATTTGGTGCAAATCTGTCAACTTTGTGGGTGAACCATAGTCAAACTATGACATGAAAGTCAGCTTTTACCATTATTTTTAATTAGTCGTTATTTACCTCAGTATCTGGTCTTCTTCATGGTTCTTCAAGTCGACGTTTCCACTACAAAAAAATTAAACCAAAAGCGCACAATGCGTTCGTTAGTCATATTCTCCAAACACAGCAATGAATTTAATTTAAGCGTTGTTGTCTCCATATTTAAATCTTATAATTATATTGAATGTAAAGTCAATTGCCATGCATTTATAAATTTAACTAAAAGGTCACTTCATTAAAAAAGGCAACTTCATACTACCCTGCTATTCAAAAGCAAAGGGTAACCTGCATTAACTAAACCAAACACCTAAAGATCATAAAAGATAGCTTGATCTCTGCGACAGCTGTCAGTAAAATCACGCCTATGAAGTCCTGAATGTCTTAGTAATACAGACAGTACCTGTCAATGTCATACTTTATGCGCATGCCGACCTAATTTGTGCATAACCATACGCCCTTGTAACCGTGGGTGTTGTAAAACGCCTAAAATTTCGGTAATGAAAACTAAGTTAAAATTGAACGCAATAAAATCCGTATGGTTATTTTTTATCAATATTTTGTATTCGCGTAAGTATAAGGTCGGGGAAAAAGTTTTTTTCGTATTTTATATACAAATTCAAATTTTTTTTAATTATAATATAAATATGTCATTTTGTTCGATAACTTGTTGCCATCTTATAAGTAGTAACATAATCCCATTGCTGTAGAAATTTTAGGATTTTCGATCAAAAAATAACACTAGCCAAAGAATTCTGAAGAGACAGGAACAGGTGAAAATCAGAAAATGCAAGGTTAGGATACGGTAGCTGCTCGACACTTCCCAACCAAGCTCTCTCAATTTTTGCTGAGTGGCCATAGATATGTGTGGTCTGACGTTATCGTGATGAAAAACCACTCCTTTTCTGTTGATCAATTCTAGCCGATATTTCTCAATTTCTTGCTTGAGTCTTATTAGTTACTCGATGAGATTCGAATCTTACCCGGTGTTTTTACCCAGTGCTAAAATCTCAATAATAAACGATGCACTTACAGTTACCTACTATACACACAGCATCTCCTTATTGCATATGTAAAGAGAGAGAGAGAGTCTGTAGAATTGACAACCCTTTGACCATGATCTTTTTTGCATGTTCTTGTCGTAATTGATCTATTTTTTATCACCAGTTATCAATATATTCAAAAAAGATTCGATTTCATTACATTTCAATAGCGAATCTCAAATGCGTACATGATTCATTAGGTTTCTTTTATTGAGCTCGTATAGTACCCAAATATTGAGCTTTTTTGTATAGCCATTTTGTATAGACTTTTTCAAATGGATCTAAACTACTTTTATGTGGTCGATCCTCAATTTCTCGGTTATGTCGTAACTGGTGATCTTGCTTTACTTTTTCAAAAATGGCATCAACTTTTTTATGTAGTAGAGCCATTGCTACAGCTATAAGTACAGTTGTAGCACGAATAAGTCAGCTTGATCGAGGAAGGACCACACTCTCACAGAATACTAGCGTAAAGTACCAGCTTAATGCAGTAGTGTTTCGTATGGTGAGTGTAGAGAACCGGAGATTATTTTTACTGGAAATACATACAATTCCATCTTAGTCCTCACGGCTGACAACGCATCTGCATTTTGATTCGCAAACGAGGATTAATATGTCTATTGGCCACAGCAACCACTTACCATTAGGTGGATTGTGTGCTCGCTTGTCACTCTTATCCTATAAAAACTTTATCCGTACGAAGCCGATCACAGCGAGCTGCATCTTTGACATCAAAATTCTGGGACTGAAAACGCCTAATACCCATAAACTTCGAAAAAATTTTCATGGCTTGGGGGCCGTCAATTAACCACGTGAAGCTCGAAAAGAGGGGAGGGGGTTTGACAAAAATCACGAAATATCACAAGGGGGGAGGGGGTGTGGTTAGATTATCACGTGTATTTATTTTTTTGTCAAACGCGTGATTTCTGAACCGAAAGTGGCGTGTAATGTGACCTTGACTCGCCTGTACATTTAAATTCATGTCACAAGCATGAGAACGTAATACGAGCAATAATAGTCTAGAGATGCAAAGAATTTGATCCGCCAGTTGCCATTGTATAATGAAAGAGTGAATTACTTTGGAGTTACGAAATTAGATAAACGAAGACAATATTCTGAGCTTATTTACCTTCACAAAATCATTCACTCCTCCATCGATTGCCCAGAATTGCTTAATTTAATTAATTTTAACGCTCGATCATGTCTGCGTAACCCGCGTATCTTTCGCCTTGATGTTTACAGAAACAACACGTCTTTCTTTAATCCGGTCATTCGAATGTGTCGAAATTTTGACGAGCTGAGACATCGTAACGCTGATATGGACATTTTTAATTCTAATATTTCACAATTTAGAAGATCTGTAATTGCTACGTTAAATATGTAAATTTCACGAATATCGTAAAATAAGTTTTTTTTAACTGTCACTGGTACTATGTACCTATTATTAGTTTATTTTTCTGTCATACTTGTCATATTTTGTTTTGCTGTGCACTCTATATTGGATTATAACCTAGTTATAATATTTTCGTTACTGTAAATGTGTTTTGTATTGTCTTCAATCTGTTTGTGTGCCTTATTAATAAAAAAAGAAGAAAAAAAGAAAGATAGACTATACAGGGAAAGATTCTCTGTGTAGTGCGCGAAAATGATGACGCCGAGTGGCTTAATGAAACTGACGCTGATCTTCAACAAAGCACAGTGCCTACAACTGACTTGCAAGATGCTTATCCAGTTGTTAGTATTGAAAACGTCTCGCTAATCCGTGGTCCGAGGACAATGTACATAAAATATGTTCATGTACTAGTACAATATTAAATATGTTCATGTACTAGTACAAATATGTTTTTCGCATTATTACACCATTCCTTTAATATTATTATAATGCCAGTCAAAAACAACCTGCAACCTCTCCGTCTAGACATTTTTATCATGGTCCTTAATTTCAGAATAAAACTCAGTTATACTGTATATGTAGGTACTAAAAAATAAACGTGATTTTGGGTGGGGGGAAGATGTTAAAAATTTGCATTTTTCCCTTTTTTATAATAAAACTTCGAAATGTATAGAATTTCTTGTTTATATTCAAAGTAAAAAAATGGCGGGAAAGTGTTCTTTAATTCTTATATTTCTTTTTCCTATATGTATTGATATTAAAACCAGCCAGATATGAACAGTACAACGAAAGAGATTTTTCTTCAATTTTATACAAACAAAATACGAAGAAACTTTTTCCACGACCTGTTATAAGAAATCATTATTTAAAATGTAGTTTAATTAAAATAGGTCGTAAATCCAATTTCCATTTTAAGAAACCTATTATCCTACGCCAGGCCGTAGGGAACACCGCGGGGTAGCAGATATTTCCTTGTAGTAAATTAGTAAATTTAAATATTAAGGCACTTTGCTAAGCTTAAAATGTAAATTGATTCATGTAACTAAGCTAAATGAGAATCGGTGAATTGTAGTTGTTTTTTTATATAACTACGTTTTAAAGTTGTTGTTTTTTATATACTAATTTTATATTCGTATAACATAAAAAATATATAAGTTTAGGTTAGAAATACACACAAAATGTAAAATTCTATCATGACATGCCATGCCTTTTAAAAAAAAAGAGGAATGATACATTTCTGGGTTTAATTTTCATTTCCTGTTTTTGAAAATTCTCAGTTTATTAGACTGAACGGAATCATATTTATATACTGGTAAATAAAGCAACTGTAGCGCAATAAGAAGCTTATAGAGAGTGAAAAATAATGTCGCATTTTCGGATCAGTTGCTCCAAAGCACTTGTTTTTTTTTTGTAACTGATATTTAAACTTTAGTGAAGTGAGAGGAATTCAATAAAATAGAATGGAATAACTTTAATCAATGTAATCTACATTTAATAAAATTATTCTATTCTGTTGCACCAGATTTTTTTAAACTGATTTTGAACTAGATTGAAGTGAAAGGAAATTGAATAGAACAGAATAATTATATTTAAAGTTTTTATGTTAGGTACATAGTTCGTCGGGTCTCAAAGGTAAACGAATGACGTTTGAGGCGTGACGACAACATCACCTTATCAACTTCCTGTTCAGACAATGCGTCCTTAATGCCGGTCGGTATGTGTGTGGAAGGACAAGTGATGCTGGTGCGAACTATAAGTCGTTAGAAACTAAATGATGATGAGTCTGTAATGCCAATGTGTAAGGTATGACATACTACGCAGTTGCAAGAAAAACAGGTTAGAATTATAAGCCGTAGCACGTGTAAATTGAGATTTAAGATGAAGACAAGTTGCCCTGAGAGACAGTTGCACTTCCCCCCAAACAAGTTCCCACCTTGTAGTGGTGGGAGGACTTAGTAGCCTTCGTCTTTTCTTGCTTTATGGCAACCCCGATGGCAAGTAGTTAAATAATTTGCTCCCAAATAATTTCAACCTCAAATTTAAGTTATAGTTGTAAATTACGCACATATTGTATTGTGTAATAAATAAAAGTGGTAAATATCCAAATAAATAAATTTTTAGTGCTTCAACTTAAACTGACAGCAGGTAACAAATATCGTTTAAAAGTTACTGTAATTCTTGGTATACCTTTTAATATCTACGATGTATCTGTTAAGTGTTGTTATTGGGATTTCATTTTGAATTGTTTTCTTGATTATTTACTTTGAGATCTGTAATTAGAGTCTTACCCTAATTGTAAAACAATAAGAAGAAGATATTTGCTTACCATGCTCCCTTGATTTTCCATCTTTGTTTTCTTTTACTATTTAAAATACGTCGTAAAATGACTACTCGCAACGCGAAGACGCGCCAGATGGAGAACCAACTTCATCTTGCGCTTCAAGAACTTAAGTCGTCCAGGGAACAGTGTGAACTGTTACATAAAGAAAGCGATGACAATAAAAAGAAAATTATAAGTATAATTTCACAAAATACACAGTTTAAAAGTGATTAGGTAAAATTGCATAGAGACTATACAGATATTTTAAGGGAAAGGAATCAGCTCCAGGGGACAGTCGATGAGTGTTACCGATGCAGCAAAGAATATGAGGAAGCCCTTAGATTAATTGCTGCGTTACAAATACAGTAAACTGAAGCTAATGAGCAGTTTCATAATTTAAATAATACATTGATAACTTGCTAGAATATCAAACTCAGACTCTGGTCGATGAGCTCGTAGAATGTAAATCTCATAAAACGTTGCAACTCACTAACTCAGCAGAAGTAAATTAAAGATATATATAAGAATTAATAAATATATTAGGAAAGAGCAAAAATTAGTTAAAACTATAATTAATACCAAAAATTATACAAATGTATGTAAGAAAAAATATAAGTTAATTAGTAAACTTAAACTATATTCATTTGAGATGGAAAATATTAAAAATTGTTACGAGACTGAAATAAGGTCTTAATTCAGAATCTTTATCACTTCAAACTTCATTACAAAATATGTCGATTAAACATAAATCAGCAGAGAATGTGATAAAAGAATGCATACTGGTCATGGATAATCTGGGAAGCTCATCTAAATAAATAACGAGAAGCATTTTGTCTCCTTATTAAAATACCAAAATAAATATTTGCGATCAATGCCAGATTCTTTAGAGACAGTGTATGTTAATAATATGATAAGCAGTAATACTTCACTTTCTTCACCTATACTCTATAACAGTACTCCATGAAAAAGCAGATAAATTTAAAAAGTAATTCATATAATGAAAAAAATATTTTATTGTGTATCGACAGGGAAGTGCTTACAACTCCTAACTTACATTTTTTTATGAAATAGACTTTTTTTATAGGAGATGGTGTAAACGAGCTGGAGGTTCATCCGATGTTAAGTGACTACCTCCGCTCATGAACAACTGCAACACCAGGGGCATTGCAGGTGCGTTGCCGGCCTTTTAGAAAGGAGTAACTCTTTTCTTGAAGGTCTTTAAGTCGTGTCGGTCCGGAAAAATCGCCGGTGGTAAACTATTCCACAGAGAAGTCAAACGCGGAAGAAAACTCCTAGTAAAACATACAGTGGTGGACCGCCTAGCATAATCCGGATGCTGCCATCTACTGTGAATGGTATCGGGAGGTTTGCCGCGTAATGCGATTGTGAAAGTTGGCGGCTGGGATTAATCCGAAATTCTTCAGAGCAATCCCCGTGGTAGATGCGAAAGAAAATGCAAAGAGATGCTATATCTCTTCGCAGGACCAATGAATCGAGCTGATTGGAACGCACTTGGTCATCGACGATTCGAGCCGCTCTGCGCTGGATGCGGTCAAGTGAAAGAAGCTGATAATGGAGAGCCACAGCTCAGAAATGGGAACAATATTCCATGTGCGGTGAAACCTGTGCCTTGTAAAGTTGCAGGCGGTGTGCCGGCAAGAAATACTGTACCGCTCTGCTAAGCACGCCAAGCTTTTTAAAGGCCAATTTGGCATTCTCTTGCAAGTGACCACGAAACGGCACGTCACGCGATATATTAATGCCGAGGATTCCGATGCTCGCTGAGACAGCAAAGGAAGTGCCTTGAAACTGAGGAGATACGACAAAGAGGTCTTTTTTAACGGTAAACACGCAAACTTGTGTCTTCTGAGGGTTAAACTGGATTAGATTTAGTTGCCACTGATCCAAGAATTTGTTCAGCAAAGACTCGAATTCAGACACAAGTCTGTCCCGGTACTCTGAGACGTTTTCCCAAGAAATATTGGCACGGCCGATTTACAGAGCATCACTAGTATTGTCATCCGCATAGCAATGAATATTACCGGTTTTCAATGTATCATTGATATGCAGAAGAAACAGCGTTGGTGATAGCACGCAGCCTTGTTGAACGCCAGCATTAATAGGCTTGTAATCGGAGCATGTACCATCTACAACGACCTTGATGCTCCAATCTGCAAGAAAGCTGGTGATTCAATTGCACAATTTCTCGGGAAGCTCATAGGAAGGGAGCTTCTAAAGTAGTGCTTTGTGTTAAACTTAATCGAAGGCCTTCGCAATGTCGAAACTAACGGCTAATGCCTCCCTCTTGGACTCTACTGCTTCAGCCCATCGTTGAGTCGGGTAGATCAGAAGATCACCAGCGGGTCGACCCCGATGGAAACCTATTGGCGGTCACTAATCAGCTGATGATCCTCAAGATATCGTACGAGCTGGAAGTTTGTAATGGATTTGTGGCTGATGGCGAATTAAACCACACATATACAGTTAATAGTTTATTGAAGGACACGTATAACAATAAATCAAACAAACAATAATCGTATCGCGTAGTCATGAACGGGGCGCAAGACGGGCAGCCTCTCGGCGTCGCGTAGCTAAACCGACTGACTGGCTGGAGAAAACCGAGTGCCCCTTGTAGCTGCGTTTGCGCCGCCGACTGTTTACGATAACGCCCGAGGCGGAGCGCGTCGTTTCTCCACATCAGCCCCCCCGGAGACCTTATGGTCGATAGGAATTAGTGAACCTCACTCTTCTGCCAGATCTGGTGGTGTCACTCAGCTTACTCCTCTGCGAGCTCTCTGGTGTCTCGGTAAGCAGGTAAGCAGGCTTAAGTTTGTCAATGGAAACAGTTGTGATTTTACCATTAAGATCAATTTTAAATGTTTTATCACCACGTTTTACCACTCTAAAAGGTCCAGCGTAAGGTGGCTGTAAAGCTTTTTTTTTATGGTGTCGTGTCTTAGAAATACGTGTGATGATTTACGTAGGTCTTTCTAGTCAGGGGGTTTTCATGCTGGTCTACCTTTCCGGTGATCCTGTTATGGAATAGGGGTACGCGACCCCGGCTCCCCGAGCTACTGTTATTCTCATACCTTTCCTGCCGAGATAACAGTATCCTTACACCTGCGCTCCTACCCCCAACCTTCTTTTTCCTTTTCCTAAAATGGTAGCTTCCTCTACCAACAATAGCATACTCAAAGAGGGTTGGTGTCAGGCAGGCGGCCGACTGTAAAACTTTTGCCAAATCCCATGCAGTAAACCTATGGATATTACGAGTTGTGGGATATATGACAGGGCTAGGGCGTACCCCGCAGGCGACGCGCAGGGGCAGCACCCGGCTCCTGTGGGAAGTGGGCAAGGGTTGTCGCACCTTACGGAGCGGGTGCGACGTAAGAGGCGAGCCCGGAGAGAGAAGAATGTCAGAGTGAGGTTTGCAAGCTGGAATGTAGGTACGATGACTGGAAGAGGAAGAGAGTTAGCAGATGTTTTGAAACGACGAAGAGTGAATGTTGCCTGTTTGCAGGAAACAAAATGGAAGGGCAATAAAGCAAGAGAGATTGGGGAAGGATACAAGTTTTATTATTGTGGAAGTGATGGGAAGCGAAATGGAGTAGGAGTTGTGTTAGATAGTGGAATGAAAGAACGAGTGACAGATGTGAAAAGAGTAAATGACAGAATGATAGTTGTTAAATTAATGATTGAAAACAAAGTAGTGAATGTTGTAAGTGTGTATGCTCCGCAAACAGGCTGTGAAGAGAGTGTGAAAGAGAAGTTTTGGGAGGAATTTGATTGTATGATGATGGGAATACCTGAGAGTGAGGATGTTTATATGGGAGGAGATTTTAATGGACATGTAGGGAGAGTGAATGACGGGTATGAAAGAGTACACGGTGGATGGGGGTACGGAGTGCGGAACCGTGAGGGGGAAGTTCTTCTGCAAGCAGCATGTGCTTTCGACCTGGCTGTAGTAAACACGTGGTTCCAAAAACGAGATCAGCATCTTGTTACTTATAAAATTGGCCACCACGCGACACAGATCGACTATCTTCTGATAAGACGGAACCAAATCAAGAGTGTAAAAAACTGCAAAGTGCTTCCAGGTGAAGACTTAGTATCCCAGCACCAAATTCTGCTGGCTGACATCTGCTTAACTGTTCGCCTCAACAAACATAAGGATCGTCCCTCACCCAAAATAAAGTGGCATTTGTTGCATAAGGAGGAGTATGCAAGTGAATTTAGAGAGCTAGTTGTAAACAAGATGATAGAGATGGGTGATATGGAAGGAATGAGTGTGAATGAGTGCTGGAATGAAATGGCTGATTGTATCTGAAGTGTGGCAAGGAAGGTGTTAGGAGAAACAAAAGGGAAGCATATGATAGATAAGGATGGGTGGTGTTGGAGTGAAAGTATTAGAGAAGTTTTGAGAGAAAAGAAAAATGCCTTTAAAGAATGGCAGAGCGTAGAAGACCAGAATGATTCCATAAAAGAAAGTAAGAGAGGGGCGTATAAAGAATGTAAGAAGAGAGCAAAGAAGGAAGTTGCTATTTGTAGGGCAGAGGCGCAAGATAAATTATATCGGTCCCTTGAAAGCCCCGAAGGTCAAAAACGACTTTTTCAAATTGCAAAAGCGAGAGAAAGGAATGGAAGAGATGTTTCACATGTAAAATGTATAAAAGATGATTCTGGAAGGATTTTGACTGACGATGAAAGTATAAAGAAGCGATGGAAGGAGTATTTTGAGAAATTGATGAATGAGGAGAATGAATGGAATGGTATGCTTGAAAACCCACCAGTGAATATGGGCTTAGTGAGAGAAATTAGTGTGGAAGAAGTAAAAATGGCTGTTAGGAATATGAAGAATGGGAAGGCGGTCGGCCCAGATGGAATACCAGTAGAAGTGTGGAAGTTGCTGAGTGCGGATGGATGGAAGTGGTTGAGTTTATTTTTCGGTAAATTGTTGCAGGAAGAACAAATACCTGAGGAATGTTGCAGTAGTATACTGGTCCCCATTTTTAAAAACAAAGGAGACGTTCAAAACTGCAGCAGTTACCGGGGAATAAAACTCATGTCACATACGATGAAAGTCTGGGAAAGAATAATAGAGAAAAGAATGAGAGAAGAGTGTGAGATAACACAAAACCAGTTCGGATTCATGCCCGGTCGAGGTACGACAGATGCCATTTTCGCATTACGCCAATTGTGCGAAAAGTACAAGCGCGTGCATAAAATCTGCACATGGTTTTTGTCGACCTTGAAAAGGCGTACGATCGGGTTCCCCGTGAGGTTTTGTGGTGGGCGTTAAAGATGAAAGGTATGCCTGGGAAGTATGTGAGGTTAGTCCGTGCTATGTACAGAGAATCCCGTACATGTGTACGATCTGCCGCGGGAACTACGGGCAGTATCGATGTGGCGGTAGGGCTGCACCAAGGGTTGGCATTGAGCCCTTACCTCTTCCTACTGATTATGGACGCTTTGACGTCGGACCTGCAGGATGAGGCACCCTGGTGCATGCTCTTTGCCGATGACATCGTGCTTGTCGGGGAAGAAGGCATCGAGGTACAGAGCAGACTGACGGGGTGGCAACAGAGGCTGGAAAGTGTTGGCTTGAAGATCAGCAGATCCAAAACCGAATATCTGTGCTGTGATTTCGGCGGTCTTTCCAGTCCTGTACCCATGTCGTTGGATGGCGCTATACTGCTTACTTGCTCAGAATTCAAGTACCTCGGTTCCCTCATTCAAGGCGACGGCGGAATAGATAGAGCTGTGCAGCATAGGATTAACTCAGGGTGGATGAAATGGCGACAGGTCACAGCCACAACGTGCGATCCCCGAATGCCAATAAGGCTGAAGGGGAAAATTTACAAATCGATCATCCGACCTGTCGTCATGTATGGAAGTGAATGCTGGGCCGTCAAGAAGAAGGATGAAAATAGACTGCATGCGAATGAAATGAGAAGGTTACGATGGATGTGTGGTGTGACAAGGATGGATAAGATAAGGAATGAGTATATAAGAGGAAGCCTGAGAGTAACGCCAGTGGTAGAAAAGGTGAGAGGAAGCAGATTGGCATGGTTTGGGCATGTGATGCGGAGGGATGAAAGTCATGTCACAAAACGAGTGTTGAATATGAATGTGGAGGGACACACGGGCAGAAGAAGGCCGAATAAAAGATGGATCGATTGTGTGAAGAGTGATATGAGAATGAAAGGAGTAAGTATGGAAATGACGGCTGACAGAGAGGAATGGAACAAGAAGATTTACTGCGCCGACCCCAGATAATGGGAAATGGTTTAGAGAATGAGAATGAGGATTTACGTAGGTCTTTGTGTACGAAAACTTTTGTTGAACCATGTCGTGTTACCGTTGTCGGCTTTAAGTTTTGAATATAGTGTCGTAATCGTGATAGGAAGTCATTATAATCTACGACTGCTGTGGAAGTAGAGTCGAAAAAATCGCCTGGTAGTCTTATAGCTTCGCTATATAAAAGCTCTGCCGACGAGGATGCGATATCTTCTTTCCATGAACTCCGTATTCCGAGTAGAATTAATGGAAGGATTTCATACCAACTTTGCTCAGCATGACACATGATGGCTGCTTTCAGCTGCCGGTGAAACCGCTTTACGAGTCCGTTTGCTGCCGGGTGATAAGCAGTGGTGGTGATGTGATGTGTGCCTGTTAATTTGGAAAGTTCTTTAAAAAGGTAACACTCAAATTGCCTGCCTCTATCCGTAGTTATTTTCAGCGGGCAACCAAATCGTGATATCCAACCTCTGACGAATGCATTGGCTACTGTTTCAGCTTTTATGTCTTCGAGTGGTATCACTTCCGGCCATCGTGTAAACCGGTCAACAACGGTTAAGCAATACCGATATCCTTTGGAGATATGCAGAGGTCCGATAAGATCCACATGCACGTGAGCGAATCTGCTGGTTGGGGAAGTAAAAGCATGTACTGGAGATCGTGTATGCCGTGCTACCTTTGAGAGTTGGCAATCAACAAAGGTACGTGCCCATTGTCGACAGTCTTTTCGAATATTAGGCCATACTTATCTTGCTGTCATCAGCTTAATCATGACTCTCGCACTTGGGTGACTCAGGCCGTGAATCGTATCGAAGGCTTGTCGTCGTAACGTTTTAGGTAAGTATAACCGTGGGGACGTACCTGATACATCATAGTAGAGTTTCATTCCGGTGCCAGATAGGTCTAACTGCCTAAGCTTCAAGGATGTATGATGGCGAAGATGCGGAAGTTCGTCGTCTGTCTCCTGTGCTGCACATACATCCTCTAAGTTAACTGCACTGCTTATGATGTCTACTCGAGATAAGGCATCTGCAACGACGTTGTTCTCTCCTGAAATGTAGCGAATGTCGGTTGTAAATTGGGCGATATAATTTAGGTATCGAAATTGCCTAGGTGAGCAGTTGTTCGAATTTTTCTTAAAGGCGGAGATGATGGGTTTATGATCGGTAAACACAGTGAATGGCTTAAGTTCGACCATATACCTAAAATATTTTATACTCTCGTATATTGCTAGCAACTCTCTATCGTAGGGGCTGTATTTACGTTGAGCGTTGTTCAGTTTCTTTGAGAAAAATCCTAGAGGAATCCATTCTGCACCAGATTTCTGCTGCAGCACTGCGCCTATAGCACTGTCGGAGGCATCGGTGACTATGGCTAAGCGTGCTCGTGGGTCAGGGTGTGCTAACAGAGTCGCTTTAACTATGCTTTCTTTACTTTCCTCAAATGATTTTTCTAGTTCGGTTGTTCAATTGATTGGTGTCGTGGCCTTCAAAGACGTCCCTGAGAGGAGGCAATTTAAAGGTGCCTGTACTCTAGCTGCGTTAGGTACAAATCGGTGGTAGAAGTTCAACATGCCAAGATATCTGCGGAGTTCTTTTATGTTCTTCGGAAGTGGATAATTCAAAATGGCAATGACCTTATCTGGTGTTGGCTTCGTTCCTTCGGCGGTTACAATAAAGCCCAAGAACTCCACTTCAGGTGCTCCAAAAATTGATTTTGAGCTGTTGATTAGCACACCATATTCCTTGAGGCGCTCGAAGACAGATCGTAAGTGTCGCTCGTGATCTTCTATGTTTTTAGATGCTACTAAAATGTCATCAAGATAAGGAAATGCAAAATCACAACCTCTTAGAATTTCGTCCATAAAACGTTGGAATGTTTGTGCCGAATTGCACATCCCAAAGCCCATATAAGGAAACTCGAACAGACCAAACGGAGTTGCAATGGCAGTTTTAGGTACATCCTCAGGTGCTACTGGTATTTAGTTATAAGCACATACCAGATCTATTTTGCTGAAGATGGTGCAGCCAAAGAGATTGTGTGAGAAATCTCCGATGTGTCGAATTGGATAGCGGTCGGGTATCGTGCGTGCATTTAACGCCCGATAGTCACCGCATGGACGCCACGTGTTGTCCTTCTTTGGGGTGAGATGCAGAGGTGACGACCACGAGCTGTCGGAGGGTCTAGCAATACCTAATCTTACCATCTCTTCAAACTCTTCTTTTGCGATGCGCAGACGGTCAGGTGCTAGTCGGCGTGGATGGCAGGTGGCAGGTGGTCCAGACGTGGTGCGGATGTAGTGCACGGTGTTGTGTTTCACCTCACGCACAGCGTGACAGCCTGCTGGGCGCATGATCTCCGGGTACTGTGTTAGCAGATCATAGAAGCGTGAAATGCCTGTAAATTTACGCAGCCGTAAGTAGCAATGGTAGACCCATTTGCTGCAAAAAGTTCATAGTTAGTCTTTAAAAGGCGCTTACTGCGTAGCATGCCAAGCGGATATACACACAGATCTGACCCGGTGTCCACTAAATAACACATTTTCGTCTTAATGTCCGTAACAAACAAGCGGCCGGAAGTATGGCAGTCGTTAGCCGCCGTCACTGACTGCCTTTGGTATTTCCCGGTTGAGGACCGGAGAACTTACACGGTGATCTACACTTGTTAGCGGAGCTTCCGAACTTCCAGTGATACCAGCACTGGTCGTGGGTGGAGGCAGGACGGCTATGTGAACGTTTACGGTAACTAGAAGTACGCCTTTGTAATCTTGAACGCGCACCATGTATAGTCAGTGAAGCTACTTGACGAGATAGGTCATCTAAGTGACGTCTCAAATCGTCAAACTCAGATGGCGCTGCGATCGAAGATGTTGAAGCCACGTGTTGCACCTGCGGCGGGAACATGACCTCGTTGACCTTGTCCGCCAATTGTGCAACGGCGTCTAAACTGGTACCTGTCTGCGTTGCAATAATAGCCTGGATGTGGTTAGGCAATCGGTTTGTCCAAAGTGGTCTTAGGAATTCGTCTGGAACGTCGTTACCCGCTAAATTTCTTAGATGCCGTAAGAACTGGGACGGTTTCCGGTCTCCCAGTTCTTCGTGCGCCAATAGTTGTCTAACCCGTTGTTCTTGGGATGCTGATAATCTGGTTATAAGCTCGGTGTTAATTTTTTCATATTTGTTTTCAGACGGCGGGTTAGTAATTACGTCTTTCACCTCCGTTACATATCTATAGTCTAAATTGGAGATCACATGATTGAACTTCGTATTATCTGCAGTAATATTTGCCAGTTGAAATTGTCCTTCTAATTGTGCGAACCACAACGCCGGTTCGTCCGGCCAAAATGGCGGTGCTTTTACACCGACGCGGCATACGCTCGATTCCGGCGGCGTCGGTCAATGCGTCAAATTTGCTATTGTTCATTTCGAAAATGGCGAATAGCGAAATAAAAGTCTTAGCACTCGCGCGCGCGGTGTCACCAAATATATGTGGCTGATGGCGAATTAAACCACACATATACAGTTAATAGTTTATTGAAGGACACGTATAACAATAAATCAAACAAACAATAATCGTATCGCGTAGTCGTGAACGGGGCGCAAGACGGGCAGCCTCTCGGCGTCGCGTAGCTAAACCGACTGACTGGCTGGAGAAAACCGAGTGCCCCTTGTAGCTGCGTTCGCGCCGTCGACTGTTTACGATAACGCCCGAGGCGGAGCGCGTCGTTTCTCCACAGATTCGATTATTTTGGGGACCGTGGAGGTGATGGCGATAGGCCTTGTGTTTGACGGATCCGATCGCCTTTTTTAGGAATCGGGTGGATGAAAGCCGTCTTCCACGAGTTTGGTATTACGCCTTGGAAGTAGAAGTACCGGAAAAGATGCGTTAGAACCGTTGCCAACTCTGGAGCACACGTCCTTTGCACAGTTGGGGGAATTTAGCCAGGGCCACTCGACTTGTGGATATCCAGGGAGAGGAGTGTTTTGCAGATCGACTTGCTACTTTGAGGCATAGGCCACTCTGTGCAGGGATGGATGAGATGGCTGACAGAAATTCTCTTGGACAGCCTTGGTGAGAGACCAGAATCCACGGGTTCCAGAAGGAAGTCAAACTAGTTTCTAACGCGACTAATACGACTAGCGACTAAACCACGGCTGAGATCTGCCTTCTATGAGCACCACAGAGGAAGGAATAAAAAGTTCCATTCCCTGAAGTACCATATCAGTGACAGAATCAGCAACAACGTTGGGATCGTCCGGCGAGAAACGAACCCATCCCCAAAGGTAGGATGCAAAGAAAGACCGCATTCTATCCCAATCGGCTGTCCTATATTGCCAAACACGGCAACAGCCTGCAGAATTCAACCGCAATTTCAGCGTGAGTGGCACCACAATCCGAACAAGACAATGATCCTAAGAGTTATGAGGGGCATCGTCGGAGACCTGATATCTTTCCGGATGAGAGGTCAGTAGAAGATCCACCAGGGAAGGTGCATGATCCTCCACATCTGGAATCCACGTGGGCGAAGTAACCAGTTGTGTCAGACCATATGACAAGGCAAAATCATGAACAGATCTCCCGCATGATCGGTTAAATGTGAACCAAGCCATTTGTCGTGGTGAGCGTTAAAATCGCCGAGGATCACGATCTATGCCGAGGGGATCTGTTGTAGAAACGAATTTGTAGCCATTTATACATGGTTGAAGAGTCGGTCTACTTCGGCATTACCGCTATCTAACCCACAAAAGCACCTGTAGACGCGTGGATGGTCGTCGCTGTCTACGCGTAGCCAAAGGACGGACAAGTTTGAAGCTTCGAAACTACTGAGGCGTCGAGAACAGATGTCCTCTCTGACGTGTATGCAAACTCCAGCCCGAGGCATAAAGGAGTGTTTCAATTTGTACCCCAGGTAGGAGAGATACGAAGTATCAGCCGGATAGAACACCTGCATCTCGTTCAGAAAGCCAGCCAGCTTCGCCGTCTCGATATGGTCAAGATGGCGTTTATGTTCGAGTGAAGTTCCCAGATATTGCAGAAATTCACGAATAGCATGACAGGGGTCGCCTAGGTTCTGTTGCATAGCTTACCCCGACTAGATATTGAGCCGACAATAATGGCATTAGCAACACCCGTATTTCATAAACATATAGGTTTTATTGACCGGTTGAAGCTGATTCCGCGTTGATAGATGTGGCTATTTAATTAAGTCACACAATTATGTAAATGAAGTATGAGCACGCTAACAATAATGACCGTGTGCAGCCCTTCTGAAAGTGCTGCCAGAAAAGAACCAAATTGTACCTTGAACCGAATTTTTAGTCAATAAGAGAGCTATACAGATCCTATACTACATATTGCACCGAAAAAGATTTACTGTCAGTTTGCAGGTATACGTTCGAAGAAACCGTCGTTGCGCTTGTTATTGGATTGACGAAACAGCACCGGATTTGAAAGCCAGTACATTCGCTTCATGATTAGTCGATTACCCAGAGAGACATTTTTTGCCTATAAAGCTACCGATAATTATCTTCTCCGATCGCTGCACCAATCACAATAGGAATACGGTTATGGCTAATGCATTACTTGACCTTAGTAAGAAACACGGAGTGGTTATTACTCAGAGGTATCTGGAGCCATTCCACATGCAGATGGAGCGCTAATATCATTTTCCTAGCGACTTTGCAACACTGATCAAGGAAATATGGAAGGGTCAGCCGTATGAAGTTGTTCAACTCAGAAATGATTTCGTCAAGGATTTTGCTAATCATAAGACTTGGCGTTATAAAAGCATCAGACCTTGCCGAAAAACAGGTGAACCACAAGTTGTGGACATCCGTGCCATTCGATACAATCCTAAATCTACCATCCAAGTCAAGCTAGATTTTGACTCTAAATGGATGGATCTACCCCAGAAAAGCTTTACTATTCGTCAAACCGTTCACGCCAATATTCATGCGGCAACAATACTTATAAATTTATCGAAATGTAACCAACCATCTTCAGCAGTTGAAATCAGTCCTGCCACGTAATTTTCATTCCTTCTATGCCAAACTGCCTCGTGAAGAATTAGATTAGATAATAATTAATATAATAAAAATTACATTATACTTTTTAACAAAAAAATTGTTTCTTTATATTAGTCATATTTTCAATATTATAACAGAAAGTTTACTAAGTAGTGAGCTTAAATAGTATTAAACTGTTACATTATTACAGTTAATTTACTTTCGTAAACGGAGAGACAGAAAAAGTTTATGCATAATGCATATATTTATATTCTTAAGAGTCATTATTTATCATTAGAGTCATTAAAGAGTCATCAGAGTAGAATACATTTCAAACTGGTACACACTTACCTAAAGTCAGATCATAAAAAACGTGAAACTAAAATATTGGAGTTATTATACGAGTACTATAGGTAGGGTAGGAGTTATGTCAAGCACTTCATAGTTGCAGTGATGAGGAGCTTTAGTTCGTAAGTAGATTTTGACTGGATTAGTTAGTAATAAAACTAAGTTATTGTTTCCCTTCTTTTTAAAGAAATTAGTTAGTAAGACATCCTAATAGTATATAATTTTATCAAATACTCACCTGTTACGTTTTTATACTTCACTAACGTTTGTAAGCATTAGAACGGAAAAACTATTCATATTCTCATATTTTATAGGCGATAATAAGATCATGAGAATTCCTAAATGCATAATATAACGTGAGCTATATTGTACTTTCTTTGATATTTTTATTATTTTTATGCCGATTTCTGAATTTAGAATATTGACCTAAAGCATTCCATTTAGTTCTCGCTGATTTAGTTTTAGAAGTGGGAGTGTTCTAATTTAAGCGTTATCTTTGTCATTTTTGTAGGAGGTTTTTATAAATAAATGTTACAGTAATTAAACCCTATACCTAAAAATTTCAATAAATAAATACTGATTTCTCATAATTATAACAGTGTTTCATTTTGAAAATACCTCTATTTAACCGATATGGTGATGATGATGGTGATAGAAAGACAATTCTATCTTCTAACTCCTATCTTAAAAAAAATCGCCTGTTTTGAATATTTAGTGTATTTTTGGCAATTTTTAGATTTCTTAGTTATATTATCACCGAATATGCTCGAAAACTTCAACGAAAAATAACAATTTATAAATGACTTCTGCTACTTTTTTGAAGTTTGGAAATTACCCCCATCTTCAAATTTTCAGCCACACCAGCTTAGTGATACCTCGTATCTTAAATTATCTCGCTAAATACTGATTCCAAACAAATTTTGGTTATTACCTTATAAGCGGATCCATTTAAGTATACAATTGCCATTTACACATTTTTCCTTTAACTTCTAGGAAAAATAAAAACAGTTTTTTGCGGCTCCTGTAAAATTTGTTTTTTGTAAATTATAGTCAACCAAATCTAAGAAATACCTTTTGACGTTTCACATTAATCATTCCGCAATAATTTTGCACAAGCGTACCCACACGATTTAAAATAACCTTTTACGTAAATCCGAAGAATTATGAAGTTATCTATAATTCATTACAACGTGTATAGTTTTTATCAAGTTTAGTTTAAATTCGAAGCTTTCAAACAGAGCAAAATATTTAAAAAAAACCAGTATCAATAATTTTACTTGACGTCGTTGAATGATATGTCGCTATGAACCTTAACGTAGTGTTTGAATGATTAAAATTCATTGTTATGCGAATAATCGGCAAAAATATTCAAATAATCGGTAAAAATATTCAAATAACCGAATCATTAATTTTTTTAATGTATTGTTTAATTAAATTTTTATTTTTAAAATTCCTAAAATTACATGAATCATGAATAAATCAAGTTTGCTTTACTTTTTCAACGTAAATTTATGTAGGCAAAAAAACTCATATACAAGGCCGCGTTGAAAAAACCACTACGTAATTTCAATCTCCCCCATTTCGGGAGCTTACTGTGCGTAATTTCGTGATTTTGTGTTTGTCTTCTTATTTTCTGACTCAGCTTTAACTGTTCTGTTTCTTCTATATTCGTTGAAGCATGTGCCCATGTCACAAAGGATGATTGGGCAAAATTGGTACAAAAACAAAAAAAAAATGATTATGGATGACTTTGGAAGATACATTAATATTGACTGCACTATTGAAAATCAAATAATAATTAATCTAAACAACGACAGCTCTCCTAGTTGTACCGAAAGTTAATGAATAAATTTATTTTTAATCTAGTTTCAATCATAAATTTTATAACTGTGCCTCTAGAAATAAGCAGTAACAACAAATACAAAGAAACTGATAAATCTTGTGTTTTTAATTATCCGTTTTTAATTTAGTCTGGTATTATTCAAACCAAACTGTAAATGATTACCAACTCTAAATAATCGATATCGATTTTTTTAAGAATCGAATATTGTACGTTTCCATTTTTTGGTTGGTGCAATAAGTCTGACAACCGTCAAAATGTATTTATTAGATTTGGTTTACTATAGGAGTTGTTAGCACTTCCCCGTCGGATTAGTAATGACATAGGCAAATACTTGGCAATATCATTAAATAACTGTTTAAAAGGACAACAAATAAGTAATTACTGCATGCCTGGAGCAACATTCAGTGATATTGTGATTAAATTTTTAATAGTAGATTTAGCCCAAACTTGATTGATATTAATAATTTAACTAAGAAGTTTTTGACAAGAGATAGGTATTACCTATCATAGTATAGCTTAATACGGGTAGCAAATACTTATTATTTATATTTTCACCCAGCCAAATTTTTGGCCACTTTGACACCTGTTTCTAATGAGCAGTAAAATAATTTTACAAATGATTTGGAATCAGTCCCAAATTTCAATTAGTTAATAAAGGTAATTTCTACTAAAGATAATTTAAATACCTTAAAATATAACTCCCCAATACTTAACTGTGTAATTTTACAAAATAGCAATAGTAATATCTTTATTAACCTGGAGCATCAAAATATATAAGGTATGTTTTTTTTTATTATGTGCGAGCAGCTATGCAGGTCTAGGTAAAGAGACCAGTATCACTGCGACCTAGAAGATCTATTGTGATCGCTGCTATGGCTATAGTTCACTGCTAAGCCCTATGTCTTCAATGAATCGAAGGAGTTGCTTAGCTGTGAGCAATTTCACTTCTTCTGGGCGGAGTAGATAGTGTCCCAGATGAGTGTCACGTTTGCGCATTAAGGGTCCGCAAACGGTTAGGATGTGTAGAGGCATTTCTTCCGTTATGGAACAAAACCGACACATCCTTGAGTTGCTTAGTCCCAGGATGGACATGTGCTTTTTAAGACAACAGTGTCCAGTTAGGGCTCTTGCCAGAATGCGCAATTTATTTTTACTTAATCCCAGGGCTTCTGAGGCGAATTTATGATCAAAAGCCCGGATTAAGGTTTTAGAATGTTTTAAGCCTGGTGTGTCAAACCAGATCTTAAGTGATTTATTGTGATAAAGAATTTTAAGGTTCAATCGGGCTAGGCTTCTTGAGATTCCACAAAATGGCTCGGGTCCAAATTGTGTGCACTTTGAGCCCTCCCGTGCAAGTTTGTCGGCAAATTCGTTGCCTACAATACCCTCGTGACCCGGAATCCATCTCAAAACGACCCTGTTTTTACAACCCAGGGCGTTTAAACGGTTCACGCAGTCTCCAACTAGCTTTGAGTTCACTAAGTTTGATCTCAGCGCTAGCAGTGCTGCTTGACTATCAGAGTTTATGTAAATTTTATGGTTGACGTAGTGTTTTTGCAGATTGATTTCCGCACACCGAAATATGGCGAAAATTTCTGCCTGGAAGATAGAGGTGTATCTACCCAAATTCATACTAAGTTTGAATTTGGGGCTTTTCCCGTAAATTCCAAAGCCTACGTCGAGGCCCATTTTAGACCCATCGGTATACCATATGAGGCTACCGACCTCACAGATAACCTGGCCATTCAGCCAGTCTTCTCTGGAGGGTAATTCCACTATATACTTTTTATCAAAAGTGTATAGTGGACGCATGATATCTGAGATCATGCATAAGACCGGTGATTCCTTAATTGAGTCGAGCATGGATCTCAATTTGTAGGAGAGCAAGCTCAGACTGCCCTGGGCGTTAATCCTATACAAACTAGCCCTCGCCTCCTTGTCTAGATAGAGATCAAGGGGCGTTAGGCATAGAAGTGCATTAAGAGCCGCTCCAGATGATGATCGCATAGCTCCAGTTGCCATTAGGCAGGCAGTCCTTTGTAGACTATTTAGTCTGTCCGCAGTCGTCTTTTGGTTGGCCTTGTTTACACCAGACAATAGAGGCGTAGGTGAGAATCGGCCTCACTATGCTGCTGTACAGCCATAGGACCATATTGGGACCCAAGCCCCAGTTGTTCCCGACCAAACGACTGCACGTACCTAAAGTAATTTTTGCCTTATGGCATACGTTGCTAAGGTGAGAGTTCCACGTTAGTTTTTGGTTGATTGTTATGCCCAAGTACTTAACTTCCGTGGAAAATGGTACTTCTTTGCCATTAAGTTTTGCTTGGACTAATTTGTCCAACCGTCTCTTTTTTGGTAAAGGGTATATAACAGTTTTATTAGCATTAACTGATAAACTGTTATCCCTACACCAGTTATTTATGGTATTTAGGGCTCTTTGTATTATTGACGATAAAGTACTTTGGCAAAAGCCCCTTGCAATGATCACAAGGTCATCAGCATAACCCAATGTATCAATGCATAGGTCTGCCATTATGTACAATAGTTGGTCAACCGCAAGAGTCCAAAGAAGGGGTGACAAAACATCCCCTTGTGGGCAGCCTCTTATGGTTGCAACCTCAATCGAAGTTTGAAATAGCGCTATTTTTGCCTTTCTGTTTGAGAGCATTGACTTCACCCATCTGATGGTTATGGGGTCAACATTTTTAGATGTTAGGCCCCCAATCAGCAGTGATGTGGGGCTACTGTTGAAGGCGCCCTCAATATCTAGAAAGGCACAAAGAGCTATTTCTTTATCCTCCAGTGCTTTTTCGACCCTGTCAATGATACTGATCAGGGCTGTTTCCGTAGATTTGCCTCTGCGGTAAGCATGCTGGTTTTAATTTATGGGACTCGTAGCTAGAGCTACATCCCTTATATATGTATCTATAACCTTTTCCAATGTCTTAAGAAGAAAGGAAGATAGGCTTATAGGTCTAATGGACTTTGGTAAAGCGTAGTCCTTTCTACCAGCCTTAGGTATAAATAGAACCTTGACAATTGTCCATCGTTCTGGAATATATTCCCATGCAAAACTTGCTCCTCTGTAGTTGGATGGGAATTATTCCATCCTCCCCGCTTGATTTAAATGGTTCAAAGGAGTCAACAGCCCACTGCACCAGGTTTGGCCTTATTATCTTTGCAGCCCTACGCCAGTCCTCATTGCAAGGCCTTCGTAGGGCTCTGAAAGAGTTCAAGGCTGAAGTCTTGTATGACCCTGGGAAATGGGTTGACGCTAGTAACTCCAATGTTTCTGTTTCACTATTAGTGAAGTTACCATCCGGCTTTTTAAGAAGCCCAATCTGATTAGGTTTAGCTTTCGATAGCATCTTGTGTAGTCTTGCACTGCGAGGCAAAGACTCAACTTTCTCGCATAGCTTCCTCCACGATGCTCTCTTGGCTTTCCTAATTTCTTTATTATATTCAGTTAGGGCTGCACTATAAATATCCCACTCTTTGGTTTTCTTAGCCCTATTAAATAGTTTCCTGGTCTTTTCCCTAAGGTCTTTCAGCTTAGAATTCCACCAAGAAACTTTTCGTGTTGAGGTCCTGGTTTTGACGGGACAACTGTCCTCGAAGGCTTCACAGATACCTACGGTTACTGCCTCCGTCGCTAACTCCAGACCTTCAATTGTTTTGATGCTTTTAGGAAACGTTTCCAAATTCCTCCTTAGGCTATCTCTATAGATATCCCAGGAGGTCGCTTTCGGATCACTAAAAGTAACGGTTTCAAAGGATGGTGATGCACCAATCACAAACTTAATGCGCTTGTGATCAGATATCGAGTTTTCGCTACTAACATGCCAGTCAATTATCCGCCTGGAAATGTTATCGGTAGCAAAGGTTATGTCTAACACTTCTCGCCTGGCACGAGTTACAAAGGTTGGTGTACAACCTAAGTTTAGGCTTACCAGGCGGTTGAAGATGAGAAAATCATAAAGTAACTCACCTCTTTCGTTGATGTTGGTGCTTCCCCAGGCTGTGTGGTGAGCATTAGCATCATAATCCACCATAAGTTCGGCGTTGTGTTTTCGGGCGAACTCCGCCACTCGCTCTAACTCGATGGTAGGATCTGCGTTCTCGCCGGGAAGATAGGCTGAGCAAATGATTACTCTGGCCCCTGTGCATCCCTTGAGATTTATGAAGGCTGTAACCAGGTCATCGTTGCAGTACTCTAGAACAGCTAAAAGTTCAATATTTTTATTATAAATTATACAAGCTCTGGGTCTACTGCCTTTGGTATTGTCAAGAATCGTACCGGCAGCCGCCAATCCCAGAACTTGACCGTTGGCCACCCAAAGCTCTTGTATAAGGGCGAGGTCTATGTTGTCCTCTGCAAAGCAAACCTCCACCACGGCAGAAGTAGCTGCTGCATGGTGAAGATTTGCTTGGAGGACCCTCAACTTACCCTTGGGTTTAGCCATTTATGGGCGTGGGGGGCAGCGGTCTTTTCCGACTGTTGAGGACGACGACGTCCTTTTCCTGTGAACTTGACCCCCGCCTTACCTTTTTTCGAACCGCTCCCACCTCCCCTCCCCCCCGGCCTGGACGTCATCAGCGGAGGCCGTCGGACCGAGGCGAAATCTGCGCCTTGGGTCTTCGTCACTCTCACGGCTGGCGTTCCAGCCTCACCCCGACAGGTGGAGGGCTGAGGGGATTGGGGTTGGGGTTGGGGCGGTTCGGGCTCCATTGTCGCGTCAGAGCCTCCCCTGACTTTAAAAGTTATCATCTTAAAGCCAAGGATGACTCTGCCGCCTGCCTTCCGAAGAGCCTCCGCCGATGGGCCGTCCAGAGAAAAGGTTACTAGGAACCCATTCTCCTTGTCCCTACGGTGGAGGATTCTCCAGAGCTCAGTATGGAGGCCTTCATTTTGTGCCCTCAACAGCACAGCCGCCTCCTCTGCAGAGTCGGCTTCGCTGCGGGGCAAGTAGGTAATGCACAGCGTAGGCTTAGGCAGTTCATAAGCAGGCATAAGATATGTTAGGCAAAGAACTAGAAATTGAATTATTCTTAAATAGTAACCATATACATATTTTATGTATTATTGAACAATGGTTGAAAGATATGTAACTCCATATTTAATTTCAGTAATCACCAAGTGGTCAGTTCTTTCAATAGAGGTACTTAATTACGTGGTGGCTTCTTAATATTAGCTATTAAATACATATCATTTAACGAACGTAAAGATATTCTGAGACTGTCTGTTGAGTGACCTCTAGAAATGGCATGTGTTGAACTTGAACACCTCATTGTTGTCAATGTTTACAGGCCCCCATGTTTGAGGTATGATACCTTTGAAAAAAATATGGAATATTTTTTAGTTAATCTTAATAAATAAAATAAATCTCTTGTAGTAGAGGGAGACCTTAATATCACTCTCCTAAAAGTTACTTCTATCAGTATTCAATTTTGCTCATTGTTCAAATCATTTGATCTTGATAATTTATTCTTTGAAGCTACACTGATTTACTACGACAAAAACATATACATACAAGATAAGCGATGTACTGTCCAGAAGATCCAAGACGTCAATACTACGATAAACGATACCAATTTGACTAATATACAGACGTGACTCATATTATGATTTATATGATCGCAAAAGATATTATCCCGGCCCTAGAGTTGACAGGTACGACGATCCTTACGATGATTATGTGCCACGGATACGTGAAGAGACAATCACGATATAGTATTATTTGCTGATGATACCTCTTTAAGTTTCCAACTCAAACGACAGTCAATTAATTTTGACAGTGTAAATAATGCTCTAACGAAATGAGCAAGTTGGTTTAACGCCAATAATTTGCTCTTAAACGGCAATAAGACAAAATTTATTAAATAATACTAGTTTTTACGGATTCCATCGCGTTTATTTAACTTTTTTAAATACCCGACGTTTCGAGCGCTTTACAGCACGCATAATCACGTGGGGGGAGGGGGACTGAGATGTTCAATGTCCAAATGTCATAGTTAACCGCGGTTATATCTTGAAGTCTTTCAGTTGTATGCTTGGGTTGGGATTTAATTTTATTTATTATAGGATCCCAAGCAGATGGTAGCACCCAGCCATCTTCTCTATTGAAATTAGGATGTTTTTTGATTTCAATAGCCTCGCGAATCATTCTTTGAAGGAATCGGTGTTCTTTAGCGAGGATTTGTGGTCTATCAAATCTGATGTAGTGACGGGGGCGATCCTGTATGTGTTCACAGACTGCGGACTTTCCGGAGTGTCGATTCTTCACATCAACTATATGTTCTTTAACGAGGGTTTTAATTGATCTTTTAGTTTGTCCTATGTAGGAGAGACCACATGCACAATCAAGCTTGTACACTCCTGCATCTTGCA
The DNA here is from genome assembly GCA_907164705.1 of Parnassius apollo. Lineage (NCBI taxonomy): Eukaryota > Metazoa > Arthropoda > Insecta > Lepidoptera > Papilionidae > Parnassius > Parnassius apollo. The sequence continues at coordinate 10,039,671 of CAJQZP010000585.1, forward strand.
GATGGATGTTACACTTGACTGATGGTAAAAACTGACCAATCTTCTTCGGCAGCTTGAAGTATGTTTTGATGGAAGCGCGTTTCAAGATGTAGCCAATCTTGTCAGTGAATCTTCTAACATTTGGCAGTACAGCAGGTACACGCTCGACTGTGGCCGGGTTCACTCGTTCACTGTGACGTAGGCGCGGGACTCGAAGCTTGTTGTCATGCAAAAATTGCTTTACATGGTGGAGCTCGGCAACCAGCTGTTTACTGTCACAGATCCCTCGTGCTCTCTGAAACAAATATTTACCCACGATAGCTAACTGTGAAAGATGGTGGTGAGAATCACCGTTTATATATATATATATATATATATATATATATATATATATATATATATATATTATCTAACTGTATGGGTCTTTTTTCTATACACAGTATGACTCAAGGTGTTATCAGGATTCCGAATTACTAACACACCTAGAAAAGCCAAAGAATTTTTTGCCTCTAACTCCATTGTGAACTGAATTTTAGAATTTATAGAGTTAAGATGGTCTAAAAATGCAGTTACTTTATCTAAAGGTAGAATTGTGAAAGTTTCGTCTACGTACCGCTTGTAGAATCTTGGATTTATGGGAGAAGTAAGCAGGGCTTTCTCCTCAAAGTCTTCCATGAATATGTCGGCGACAATGGGAGATACAGGTGAGCCCATTGCCACACTATCTACTTATTAGAACCCCTCCTTCCATAATAGGTAGCCAGAAAGATGTAAAGCAGTGTCTGAATAATACTGCATATTCTACGGGCATGTTGTTTTCTTCCAGCCTTCTAGTTACAATTGAGATGCAGTCTTCAACAGGTAAGCATGTAAACAATGACTGCATATCAAAACTGATCATAGTTTCATTGTCTGCCAGATGTAGGTCTTTAATCTCGCTGACAAAATGGTAGGAATCCTTTATGTGTGCTCTTGTATGTTCCCTGAGCGGTGAGAGTATTTTTGCTATGTGTCGAGCCAATCTGTAAGTTGGTGAATCAATCTGGCTAACCATGGGACGTAATGGAGCATTGAGCTTGTGTATTTTTGGTAACTCATACAACTTTGGTGATTTGGCGCACGAAGGTATTATCCATTTTACGTTCAGATTTAATTTTTCGGAGTGTTTCTTTATGAGTACACTAGTTGTTTTTAGTGTGCTATTTGTTGGGTCGTTTTTAACCTTTTTATAAGTGCTTACATCCGACAAAAGTTCTTGTATTTTAGAATTATAATCTTACGTATCCATGACTACCGTAGCGTTTCCCTTATCTGCGCGGAGAATCGTGAGTTCTGTTTTATTGCGTAGGTCCTTTAACGTCAAAAAATCGTCTTTGGGAAGATTCGGTTTAGGCACTTAATATCGACGTAACATAGACGAAAAGTCTTGACGTATCGCCTCCAAATCTTCTTTCCGCATATTGTTTTTAAATAGACAGTCCTCGACACTACAGATAATTTCTTCGTATCTGCGTGGTGTTATCGCAAAATTGAGACCTTTGGATAACACCCTAATTGTTGCATCATCCAGTGTTTGTTTTGACAGATTATAGAACGCAGTTCATCTATGATCTGTGTTTATTAATTTTGCTTTTGGAAGGTTGCTTTTGTTTCTGGCATTGATTCTGATATTTGACATTTGATTTGGTCGTTAATTTTTGATATTTTACTATATGTTTGTTTTTGCATTCGTTATATTTACTAATTTTGCGTTTATTTAATGTTTCCATGCAAAAATTATAATCAAACATCGTTAAAACTTTCTTAAATTTACTGGATGATGTGTCTATGGATTTATTTATATCATATAGATCGGAGCGTTTATGTTGGATTACCGTCCGTAACAACTTTTTACTTGCCTGATTTAAGATCTTAGCACTTTCTCGAATATCCTTTTTGGTTGATATTTTGATACACGTAGGAATGAGATTATGGTCTCGGCATCTATTCAAGAAATTTAAGGCTGTTAGATATCTTGCGCGCTTGGTCTTTAGATATTCTAATCGGCGTATTTTATTTGCAATTACCAGTCCGTACTGGTTTACATAATGATTTCTTATATTTACGCGAACACTAAACATTTAAATAATACTAGTTTTTACGGATTTTATCGCGTTTATTTAACTTTTTAAATACCCAATGTTTCGAGCGCTTTACAGCACCCATGGTCACGGGGGCGGGGGGGACTGAGAATTTCAATGTCCAAATGTCATAATTAACCGCGGTTACCGTAGATAAAAATTTAACTTTTGTTCCGTTATATATATCTAAGTATTATTTAAGTGTGTAGTGTTCGCGTAAATATAAGAAATCAAAATTTATTAAATTCACAATACCTAATGTTAAACATTCCAATATTAAATAGGGAAGAGTTGATTCTTGTGTACTGTTTTCCTTGGTATTACTATTGACACGAAACTTAAAAACATAAATAGCTTTCATAAGAATAAAAATGTTTATACTTTAAACATTAAGAACAAAAAAAAACTTGTAATACCAGTTACTGGACTCCACACAAGTAGTAATTTATTTATGGGTCAATGTATACGCTTTTACAACAAAATCCTAGAAAATGTACAAAATTTGTTATTAAACAAGTTTAAATGTTTTATTAAAGACAATTTAAAAACTTGATTAACTGTGAACCGAAAAGCAAAAACAGTGCGAGTGTTATTTGGTTTTGAGGCTATGCGTGTCAACTAGCGCACTCTCGGAGGCTTTTATCGGCTATGATGAGCAAATTTAATAGAAATTTAAAAGGCCGTTACAAAGTTATGTAAAGCTTGTTAAGCGCGTACTAAACAATTCAAATATAACCGTTTGTTTTCATGTCTTTCAATAAATCATAGACCCTTGTCTGCGAATTTGTAATAAACGTAAAGGCAAGACATCAACGGCACCACTTAAAAGTTTTAAATAGATTTAGTTTAAAACGTTTAAGTTCTATTATTAAAACTAAAGTAATGGTTTCATTGTCTAGTACGCAAAATAACACAGTAAAATAATGTCTATAACAACTATCAAAAATAAGTATTTTATTACATACGAGTATATTACTGCTAGTTTATTTTTAACTACCATATATCATATACTACTTACTCTTATTTTTTCTCTTCTTGCAAGTTTCACGGTGCTTTAAGCTGGAACAGCTTACTTCTCTATATAAAGAAATGAGATTGACATTCGTGTACGGACTATTGCTGTTTATGGTGCCAAATGTCACATAGCTAATTTGGACTCAAATAAACACACACTAAGAGGCTTATTGTTTATCTTAACCTGGTTAAAGCCAATCTTACCAGTCTCGACCACTGGCACGAAATAGCCAGCTTGTTTTACAGAATGCAATTCGGAGGGCGTTTGGCCATGGGGTGCGAAGTCAGAAGTCCTCCACGTGTGCCTGGTAGTTGCGGGTCCCTCTCGATACGTCTGGAGGGAAGAGCAGCAACTGGGCCGGTGCACCCTGGGCGCGGCGGTAATCTTCCTCGAGAAATGAGAAGAAATTCTTATTCCTTGGGGAATGTTGCTGCCGCGGCTAATTATTCTGACATGGGGGGGTCCATCCCGGACCAACAGTGCGCTCCTCTGCGTGACCCTCTGATCAGCAGAGGGCATAGCAGAGGAGCGAGGGCGGGCTCGGTGTGCACTTACCCTGCCTCCGGGCAGACAGTGAAGGATTCATCCTTTGCTGTCACCGCCGGTCTCGTAATCCCAGTCGAAGTGTCGTGGATCATGTCTCGCGGCTTTGATAAGGACCGAGGGTCTTGGCTTAATCGCCCGGACCGCGAGGGAGAAAACCTCTATAAAAAGTTACCCCGAATCCCAAGCGGCGACGCACCGCGAGGGGATGGATGGCTGACGGGGTTCTATGAACAAATCAGCCGCAAGTGCAGTCCTCGCCAGGGTACCTGCAGACCCCCTGGCGAGTAATAAATCCTCTAAATCTGCTTATCTTGGTACAGGGGTCTCTGCCAAGGTGGACCTTTAATTCCCCCATACTCGTGGGTACAGAAATGGAAACACAAAAAACAAAAAACAAAACAAAAACCGCCGGCAACGGCAACGTAGAGGAGAGGAGAAACGATGCGGGGACTGAGTCCGACGCCGCATCGAGCAGCGTGGGAGGCTCAGAGAGCTCCCGACGCGTGGGGCCTGGGACCGCGGAGACCAGTAAGTTCTTCCGCAAGCGGTCCAGGCTGGATGGCGACCAGGGGCCGTCATCCGGTGAAGAGGAGGTTTCGGCCCGGAAAATCCCCACCAACAGGCGGGGCGGGCTGAGAGGCAAGGGGAGGGGGCTCTCTGATAATCAGATGGCCGAACGAGTGGCAAAGCTTGCCGAGGAGGGGGCGCCACCCGGGCGATACGGCTCGGGTATCAGGCGAAGAGACGAGTGCGACTGGCGGCTCCGAGGTGGAGCGTAAGGCCAGATTCGTAAAGGAGGTGGAGGCCGCGATCAAGGTCGTGGCCTACAAGCAAAAGTCCTCCTCAAAGCTCAAGGCCATTCCCGGGGCCTCCGCCTCCATCATGGCGGCTGTGGAGGCCAACTTTGTTGGGGCCGGGCCTAATGCGGACGAGGTGGCGAAGCTGCGGGCGGACGTGGCCCGCCTGACGTCTGCCATGGAGACTCTCCAGAAGGAGAACGAGCAGCTCCGCGCAGACCTGGCCAGTCTACGTGAGCCTGCCTCTCACGCGGCGCCCCAGACGCAGCGCCCAAGCAAGCCCGTGCCGGTGGAGAACCAGGTTCTGAACCTGGTCCGGCAGGAGCTGGCTGCCTTCCAGCACCGGTTTTCCGTGCTAGAGGGCATCGTCCTGCGCCCCCCCCCCTAGGGGCAAACAAGACGGCGGCGAGGCCGGCAACGTACGCGGCGGCCACGGCTACCGCATCCAGGCCGGGGCCGTCCAGTCAGCCCTCGGGTGGGGCTGCAGTTGCTCCTCCCCCCTGAAAAGCCGGCTCCGGCAAAACCGGTACCGGCTGAACCGGCTCCGGCTAAGCCGGCGACGGGAAAGAGAGGCAAGACGAAGGCGGAAAAGGGCAAGGCGGCAGCACAGATGGTGGCTGCACCAGCCCCAGTGCCTGCGGCGAATTTGCCAGCGCCAGCGGCAAGCCAGATCAGACCCAGATCCCTACACCTCCCGCGGCTGAAGCCGGTTGGCAGGTGGTCGGGGATAAAAAGAAGGGGAAGAAGGCAGCCAAAAAGGCCAAAGAGCAAGAGCGGCAGCGCCAGTTCAGGGCACGCAAGATCGCGGCTAGGCTCCGCGCCCCGAAGACCGCAGCTGTAGTGATTACACTACAGCCGGACGCGGAAAAGAAGGGCGTTACCTACCGCGATCTGCTCGCGAAGGCGAAGGAGGCGGTGGACCTCGGGGAGCTCGGGATCACTGGGGGCCTCCGGCTCAAAGTCACCCAGACGGGGGCCCGTATGCTGGAGGTCCCCGGGGAATCCAGTGGCGCGACCGCGGACGCTCTGGCTGCGAAGCTCAGAGCGTCTCTGGACGCGGACGAGGCCCGAGTGTCAAGGCCCGTCAGATGCGCAGACCTGCGCATCATGGGTCTGGACGACTCGGTATTGGAGGAAGAGTTGGTGGCCGCCGTCGCCAGGTCCGGGGGGTGCACTACTGACCAGGTCAGGTCAGGCGCCATACGCCCGGACCAACAGGGTATGCATGCCGCTACGGTGCGCTGCCCTGTTACGGCGGCCAAAACCATAGTGGAGGGCCGAAGGCTTCTGGTGGGCTGGGTCTCAGCGCAGGTTAAGCTGCTGGAGCCCAGACCTCTGAGGTGCTATCGCTGTCTCGTGGGGCACCACGTATCAGTGAGATGCGCCTCGGAGGTTGACCGCAGTGGCCTTTGCTTCCGCTGCTGTCAGCCCGGACACATATCGGCGACCTGCTGCGCCACGCCGCACTGTGATGCATGTGCGGCGACCGGCAAGCCAGCCGATCACCGGGCCGGAAGCAGGGCCTGCGTGCCACCCGCCAAGGCCAAGGCCGCGGGTAGGGTAGGGGCCAAAGCCGCCACCGCCTCTGTGGCCTCCGTCGCAGCCGCAACTGCCACCGCCACCGCTGTCACGGTCGCCGCCGCCGCCGCCGCGACACCGCCGCCCGCAGAGGGGCCCCCGTGGAGGAAGCTGAAATGGAATGCCTATAACGGCCCCATTAAGCTTCCTCCAGGCGAATATCAACCACTGCGCCTGCGCTCAGGATCTGTTGCTCCAGAGCATGGCGCAGTGGTCGATTAACATCGCTGTGGTCGCTGAGCCGTATTTTGTCTGGCCTAGTGAGGACTGGGTGGCGGACCTTAACGGCTCAGTGGCCATCATCTCTTCGGCCGCCGCCGGTACCCCGACCCTTGAAGGTGTCAGGAGGGGTCAGGGGTGTGTAGCAGCACGGTTCGGGGAGTTCGTCGTTGTGGGAGTGTACTTCTCCCCGAACCGATCTCTCGCCGAGCTCCACAACTCTCTTGCAGAGCTGAGAGCAGTCGTCGTCGGAAGTTATCCCCTCCCCCGTACTTGTCCTCGGGGACTTCAATGCCAAGAACTTGGCTTGGGGTTCTCGTCGTACAGATGTGCGGGGTAGGATGGTGGAAGACTGGGCTCTGCAGACAGGCCTGGTCGTCCTAAATCGGGGTTCTGTCCCCACGTGTGCGGATGCGGGGCGAGTCGGTGGTGGACATCTCGTTCGCTAGCCCCGCTCTGTCGCCGCGTGCCATTGACTGGCGTGTCATGGAGGGGGTGGAGACCTACTCCGACCACCGGTACATCCGGTTTGATGTCTCCACCCAGCCCTCGAGCGCGCCAGTCCAACAGGCCCCGAGTGGTCCGCGTTGGGCGCTAAAGCAGCTGGACCGGGAGCTCCTCCTGGAAGCCTCGATCGTGCAGGCCTGGGTGTCATCACCGGACAGGCCTGCCGACGTCAATGATGAGGCAGGGTGGTTCCAGGAGGCCATGTTTGAGATATGTGACGTGGCAATGCCCCGCGTCCGGCCAGGAAGCGCCCGGCGTCAGGTGTATTGGTGGTCGCGTGAGCTGACGTCTCTGCGCGAGGCGTGTGTCGCCGCGCGGCACCTGTACACCAGACATCGCAGGCTCCGCATTCGTCCACCGAATGCGGCAGCCATTGAGGCGGAGCTGTACCAGGGATACAGAGCGGCGAAGAACGCCCGCCGGGAGGCTGTCCTGCGGGCCCGGGATCGGGCCCGTGAGGAGATGCTGGAGACTCTCAACAGAGATCCGTGGGGGCGCCCTTACAAGATGGTGCGGGATAAACTCCGCACCTGGGCCCCCCCGCTGACGCAAAGTCTCCGGCCCCAGCTCGTGGAGGACGTGGTGAGCGCTCTGTTCCCTGCGCGACGGGAACATCCGCCCCCGCCTATGGCTCCGCCACCTGCGGTGCCGGACCACCAGGACGACGACGACGACATCCCGGAAGGGACCGGGGTAGACCTGAGAGTGGCGGTACGTAGGCTCAAGGCCAGGAATACCGCCCCAGGACCCGATGGCTTGCCTGGCAAAGTCTGGGTCCTGGCCTCGGAGGCTCTCGGGCCCCGACTGGAGGGGCTCCTAAGCGCATGCTTAGAGAGAGGCCAATTCCCGCTTCGTTGGAAGACCGGGAAGCTGGTCCTCATTCGGAAGCCAAGGCGCCCTGCGGACTCTCCGTCCGCATACCGGCCCGTGGTGCTGCTCGACGAGGTGGGCAAGCTCTTTGAAAGAGTCATTGCAAACCGCCTCGCCGAGCACCTTGCGGGGACGGGGCCGGATCTTGCGGAACACCAGTTTGGTTTCCGCAAGAGGCGCTCTACGGTGGACGCCATCATGCGCGTGAGAGCCCTCACGACGGGGGATGCAGTGGCCAGAGGGGGGTTGTCTTGGCGGTGTCTCTCGACATCGCCAACGCCTTCAACTCCATGCCCTGGAGCTGCATTAGGGAGGCACTCCGGTATCACCGGGTGCCGACCTATCTCCGTCGTATAGTCGGGGACTACCTGACGGACAGGGCCCGTCTACATCTACCCCGGTCGCAACGGTGAGTGGAACCGGCGAGAGATGTCGTGCGGTGTCCCACAGGGTTCGGTTCTGGGGCCACCTCTGTGGAACATCGGTTACGACTGGGTGCTGCGCGCCGACCTCCCTACCGGCGTCAGCGTAGTTTGCTACGCTGACGACACGCTGGTACTGGCACAAGGGGGGGTCGTACGAGGCGGCGGCGGAAAATATGACACGCGGGGTTGCGATAGTCGTTGAGAGGATTCGGCAACTGGGTCTCGAGGTGGCTCTGCACAAGTCCGAGGCCATGCACTTCCATGGTCCTCGGAACAGGCCACCACCGGGATCCTCAGTGATGGTAGGAGGGGTATCCATCGACGTCGAGTCGACGCTGAAGTACCTAGGACTCGTCCTCGACGGCCGATGGAACTTCGTTGAGCACTTCCGACGTTTGGCTCGCAAACTGGAACGGACCGGGGCTGCCTTCAGGCGGCTCCTGCCGAACCTGGGAGGGCCAAACGCCTCCTGCCGGAGGCTCTACGCGGGGATCGTGCGGTCCATGGCCCTTTACGGGGCCCCGGTGTGGGCGCGTGGTTTGGCGCGGCTTGCCGTCCACCACCTGAACGCGCCACAAAGGGTGATAGCCGTGAAAATGGTTCGCGGCTACCGCACGATCTCCCGCGAGGCGGCGAGCCTCCTTGCCGGATTGCCGCCATGGGATCTGGAGGCGATAGTCCTCGCGCGCCTGCACGAATGGCGTGCGGAGGCACTATGCCTTGGGGAAACCCCGCTGCCGCGGCAAGTTGTCGCGCAGCGGACAGACTTCCGGCACGATCTCATGGCGACATGGAGACAGCGACTGTCGCAACCCCGTGCTGGGCACGCCACTATAGCGGCGATAAGACCCCTCTTTGAGGAGTGGCTTGAGAGACGCCACGGCATCCTCACCTTCCGCCTGACGCAGGTCCTCACCGGACACGGTGTGTTTGGGAGGTTCCTGCACCGAATCGGGCGGGAGGAAACGCCCGGGTGCTCCCACTGCGAGGATGGACCGGAGGACACGGTGCAACACACCGTGGAGGTGTGCCCTGCTTGGGCGGAGCACCGCCGGGTCCTCGTAGCGGCGATAGGCGGCGGCGACCTCTCGCGTCCGGCCCTGGTCGAAGCCATGGTCCGGAGCGAGACGGAATGGGATGCCGTCACCACCTTCTGCGAAGCAGTGATGCTAGCGAAGGAGGTGGCGGAGCGGGAGAAGGAGAGAGCAGCAGCTTTCCTCCCCGGCCGCCGCGGGAGACGCCCCGGGCGTCGGGGGCTACGTCGTGGCCCCCGGCCACCGTAGGCGCGGGCCTGTGGACGGCGAGCAATGGGTAGCTCGTCGTCCGTCCGTCTAATGACGACAGGCCGTGTCGACGGCGCGTTTTGTTCCACGCGCGCCTCAAAGAGCTGTCAGCAGCGTGAAGGGGCCCGCAAGGGCCGACGCCTGCCGGGGCTGCGGGCTTTTCGAAAGAGATACCGTGGCTCCGGAACGTAAGGGCACTGAAGGAACACGGATGGTTTTTAGTCAGTAAAAGTCTGACACTGCCTTACGCTCCACCCAGAGCGAAAGGGGTCATTAGATGATTTTCCATCCGCAAAAAAAAAAAAAAAAAGGGCGTTTGGCCATTCGTCTCGCCTAAGCTACTCTATTGTCGCCATACCACTCATCGAACCAAATGTTTTGCTTCGTTGTTCGCAATGCGTACAGCAGCAATGCCGTTTACCATTTTCGGCTTCATCACCAGTTACCATCATGTGGGTTAGTAGTAAAGCACTGACTTAGTTATTCACACATTCATCTATAAAATCATATCAAAAGAGCATGTTGGACATGGGCATCCCCATATAAAGGAAAGACTTGGCAGGGGATTGGCAGCCGCAGATTTTCAAAATTAATTCCTATATTTTCATTACTCCGATTTCTATATAGAATTATTTGCGAGGCTATGGAAATTAAAAAAAAAAACATCAACACTTCAAAGGAGATGGCTGGGTGCTGCCAACTGCTTTGGATCCTATAATTAATAAAATTAAATCCAAACCCAAGTATACCACTGAAAGACTTCATGATACGGTTAGCTCATCCTGCGTAGATCAAACCAAAAATTAACATCCAGAAGCTAAAGGGGTTGATTATGACGTCAGAACTTCAAACACCTCAGCCTCCCCTGACCATGGGTGCTGTAAAGCACCTGAAACATAAGTAATTCAAAATAATTAAAGTAAAAAGTTTAAATAAATACAATTAAAAAATCGTGTAGATGTTTCATTCAGTTTTTATTATTTTGAGCTAGGAATGAGGATATTTGGAGTAGAACCAGAGTCACCGACATCACCCAACGAATTACTAAGCTGAAGTGGCAATGGGCTGGCCATATAGCTCAAAGAACCCATAACCGATGGGGATGAAAGGTTCTCGAGTGGCAGCCTCGTACCGTCAGGCAAAGTGCAGGCCGTCCCCTCACTAGATGGAGTGACAAACTGGTACGACATGAAGGAAGTTGATGAGACTAAGGACTGTGCTTTATGTCATTTCATAGGCCTATGGTTAGCCTTAGAATTTTGAAGGGCTGTAATCATGACGAATGATGATGGCATTATGTCGATATGATACATAAATGAATGGAGTGGAGGCCTACCCGTAACGTTAATTCTGTTTATTTAGATTTAGGTATACCCCCCCCCCCCCCCGAACGGGTTCCCGCCTTGTCGTGGCGAGGGGGGCTTAGTGGCCGCTAAGTGGCTTGGTAACTCGCGGTGAACGAAGAGTAACCCACGTGGCTGGCCCGAATTGAGGGGCCGCTCCGAGGTGACCACTCCAAGTGGGCTTCCCGAGCCGACTTGAGATGTGTGCTGGTGAGCTACGACGAGAGGGGTGTCCTCTACCCCTACCGCTGCAGCCGAGGTGGAGTCACAGAGGAAGAGGAGTGTCGGTATGGCGATGCGCCACTCGCCCTATCCTCCGCGACTCAAACGGGCTGCACCGTTGATGCCGTGATGGTGGGATTGCGGGTGGAGGGGAGTGATGGCATTGCGAGGCGCCGCTCTCTCTACACTCCGCAGCCAAATCTTGGTTGGCGGCGGAGCCATAGATCAGATCCGTCGCTAAGGTGGTCAGGAAGGCTAGTGCTTCGGAGTGCTCGTTTTTCCTAGCCCCATGGCTTTCGCGCACGAGGGTGTCCATTGCGCAGGTGTAGTTGGAGGCCGTAGAAGAAGGTGCGCCGTGTGTTCTGGTGCGCCTGGTCTCTTTTTTGCAGGCATGCACATTGCTTACTAAAGTCACAGTTTATTAAACCCCGCCAAAGTAGTACACAGTAGTATCGTAGAAGGAATGGTACGTATATATGAATGCATAGTAAACCAAAAAATAAACAAACAAACGAATTTTTATTTTTATGTGTTAGATTCAATATTTTATATAATATAATAATAAAATAAATTGATAGAATATAAAGAAACAAAATAAAAAGAATGAAAGAATTTTTTCTTTGTATCTTCAGTAATAAAAGACAATATTATAATGATCCGAGTTTTTAATTAATATTAAAAGGAAAACAGAAAGAGCTATTTTTAATTTACTAAAGTTCAGTCAATAAGTGAACCGAAAACCAGGTTCGTTTATAGATCTAGGTAAGTTATTATAAATAACTATATTGTTCAACACGTAAAACATATATTCTAAATAAGTCTGTTTTCGTTTTTTTTTTTTAATTATTAATGGATACTAAATATATTATATAATTGGTTTAAAAAATTAGTAATGCCATAACAGTTTAATACATTCGCGTAATAATTAATTATCTTCATCATTAAGCATTTCTCTTAATCGTCGCCTTAATATTTTTCCTCTGGGGTTTCGAGGAATTTTGTCAATGAATCGAACACCGCCTCTTAGCTGCATAAGAGGAGATACCTGAAAAATAATTGGTATGTTTAGAAATTGTGAAAAATCATCCCATATTTCTGTAACGCCACTCTGCAGCTACATTTTTACTACAGTACGCACAGGTTGACTCGACCGGGGAAGGACCGAGCCCCCACAGAATTTAACTGATTATGATATATATTAACTTCGTGGTGGACTGTGTGCTCGTTTTTACATTCATAAAAATCTGAGTTTTTGGACCTGATTTTGTTATGCTTTTTTTGTAATTGCATTTATGTTTCCACTATATGACTGTATACAAATCCAATGAGCTTGGAAGTCCATTAAGTCCAATGCCGTGTCACCTCCTCTAGCTATAGCTCTTGTGTGGACGCTTAATATTCATATCCAGTATTTGATAATTTTTGTTTTAAATGATTAAAAAATAAAATGTTTATCGTTGCAATCAGTTACTGTAATTACTATGAAATATATGAGATTGATACCTCAGAAGCAACATAATTAATCAAATCTGTTTCAGTAATATTTGATGACTGTTGCTTCATTATAAAAGCAGCTGGCACTTCACCACAATCAGGAATAGGTTTGCCTACAACTGCTGCGTCGCAAACATCTGGATGTGACATTAGTATTGTTTCTAATTCTAGTGGTGCAATCTAAAAAAGACGAATTTTATTAGGTATTGGTTAGAATACAGGGTAGGTACTCTATATTTCACTGTTACTTGTTTTAGCTTGTTTACATTACAAAAATCTATTTCTTCTTGCTGGTTATGGACCTCTCTTGTAACATTGAGGTTTAACGATTGTAGGTCCTACCAGACTTCGCGCATATAACACGGCGGTAAATATGGTTATTCCGCCATTTATCGAAAGCCCTATGATACTTCGGACTTTACACATAGTCATCTGTTACGACATCCACAAAACGAAATAAGGAGATGGACTCTCTTACGTCGCTTCCACACGGGGAAAAAAAGAAACAAGAAATTTCTATTATAAGTTAGTCAGTAGTCAATAAATTTCTTAAGTTGTTTTTTATTAAACAGTTATGAAATAATACAAATTAATATACTTATGAATATCTGTAGTTACCTTGCATCCCTTGTAGTTAATAATTTCTTTTATTCTATCTATAATATAAAAGTATTCATCGTCATCGTAGTATCCTAAGTCACCAGTTTTTAGGAAACCCTCCTCATCCAGATAACTTGAGGAATCAATACCAATGTATCCTTTCATTAATATAGGTCCTTTTACACAAATTTCACCAGGCTGTTTAGGTCCAAGCGTTTTTCTTGTTTCAAGATCTGCAATCTTAAAGAGATAATAATATGTGGGTTAATTGGAATGATATTATTATGTAAAAATAGATGTTTGCCATGATGCTATTATACCGACCATTTGAAAAGCTGCAGACGTAATAAGATTTACTTCTAACTCTAGACCTTTATCCGTTTGGCGACGGTCGATGGGTTATATTATATGCACACGTAAATATTAATTTATATATTAGTAAATTTGTGTTGTGTTCTGTATTAATAATATAATTAAGATTGTAGAATTTAACAAAAATTAAAAAAATTAAAAGACAAAAGGTATTTTTTAAACTATTTTATAAAAGTTATACAATTTTAAGTGCATAAACAATATAATAAAGAAGACCGATTAGAGACTTATATTTAGGTGCCTTTGAAACATAATGAAATCAAACCCATCCATCCAGGGGCCAATTTTGCGTCATATGCGAGGGACGTTCACAGGATGTTTCCAGTAAAATTGGGTGCTTAATAGTATATGTAAAATTTAAGATGGTTAGAGTCGCACTCAACCAAAATGCGCTCATATTTCTAAATGAAAGTGATATAGAAACGTATTAAAATAAAATAATGTAAATCTTGTTGGCGAAATTATTCTCTGTCTCAATATTGCTATTACCCTAAGACCACAAAACCTTTAAGTTAAACTCTGCTTTTTTATACACTTAAATCACATATCGTGTTATTAAATTATGGCCTTAAGATAGACGCCAAATTATTACTTGGAAGTTGTTCCTTAGGATATTTAAAAAAATATTTTTATGAAAACCATGCGTGCATTTCGTATGTTCACTCGTCTTGTGAGGTTCTCAGTTAGTAAGCCTAAGATAAATATTATTGTATTATAATGTTAATTAAATCTGTTTATTCATTTCATAATTATAGGACTTCATCTGAGAAACTGTTGAGAAGATATTTGGTCAAAATATATTGAAATAAATTTACAAAATCAACTGAAAAACTATTGAAATACCTGAAAGTAAATAATATGGTTGTTCTTACTTTGAGCACTATACACGGTGATGGTTTTCCAACGCTTCCAGCTTTAGTCTCTTTCGTGGCCCAACTTTCCGATGTTAACTCACCAGCCTCTGTCATTCCATAGCCTTGTAAAACTTTAATATCTGGAAATCTTTAAAAGTAATAACTACACTAAAAGTAATAACTACACTAAGTGAACTTGCATTTTTTGATATAAAAATTCAATCACAGCTTTCCGTCCTATACAAATTCGTAAAATTTCTGAAATTGGTACAACACAGTGTATGTATTAAACATTATAATAAGTACATTTTAGTAAACATGATTTTGGTTTAATGAATTGAAATATTTAAACAAAACGCGTTGGTCATAAACTGTTACTATCCTAGTAAGAATACCAACTCATAGTAGTAAAATTATTATATTGTCATCAGTTCTTAATTCGCCTGCAAAATTTCAGTAAATTCTGGACCTCTGGAAGTAGGTGAACACTGAATTATACAATTCAATTTCATTCATACATATATGCGCATACAGGTTAAAAGTAACATGAGAAGTGTAATAATAAGATTTTCTAGCGATTTTATTTGTAAACAAATTAGGCTATTGCCTCCAATAAAGCTAAGTTCATAATATATTTCATTTAATACTTATTTGGAAAGATTTTTATTTTATCATATTATGAATCATATTTATCTCAGTTGATTTGGTATAATATTATGTCTTTAGAAAATTTTTGCGATAGTCAAGCGTGGCGATTATGACAAGTCCTCCGATGCGTTAAGGAAGCCAATTGTAAGAATGCGATCAGTTTATCAATCCATGATTAAATAACTTTGCGAGAATAGTAATATTTAGTGCTTTATTATTACTTCTACAATTGATATTACCTTTTTTTGAAATTCTCAATCGTTGTTGCATGAAGTGGACCTGAACGCGAATATATTATTTTAATGGAGTTAAAATTATATTTTTCCAGATCTTCTCGTTTAGACAAATAACTGACGAAAGATGGACTAAGCATTCCGATATTTATCTGCAACAAAAGAAATTGTCTCGCTAATGTTAAATTTGTTTGACTAAAAAAGTTTGATTTTTTTTAATAAATGTAAGTAACTGAAATGTTTTCCGATGCTTACTTGGCATTTATCCATACCCATTAATACATTTTCTTCTGAGAAATCAACAGCATATACAACTTTTCTTCCAGCAGCTAAAAATTTATATGTCATAAAAGTATCATAGTTATGATACCATACTCCGCACACAAAAGCTGTTTGCAATGATTCGTCTTTAAACCTGAAATTATAAAAAATAATTACTCGTAATTAAAACATATTTTCATGGAATAAGTGTGGAAAACGAACACAGCCTAGTTGATGGTAGTATGGGGCCCGTAATTAAGAATAAAAATGATGACGAAGTAACATCCCTGAGGACTAAGATGGAATTACTCGTTTACGGTAAAAAAGTCTGCTCACCATACTAAACACATCGCATTAAGCTGCTATTTTGAGCTGCATTCTGACCCATTTGTGCTACAACCATAATGTACCTGCAACGCAGGTGCAATTAAGCCATGGTGCAGGTCCTGCACCTTGGGTTAATTACGTATCTTACACTATTTGATATTGTTTGAATGTCAAGCACGATTTGATACCTTAATAAATAGTTTGTAATAATTAATTTGAAATAATGTGAATAAATGAAACACAAAATTCTTTTATAATTTAAATTCAATTAAATAAAATTTTGAACGTACGCTTTCTAACAAATATCAGCATAGTAGTAATAAATATAATATTCCATTGCTCCTTTTTATTCCTTAAAATGGATCAAATCGTTCGTCAGTATTCACCCAATGCGCTTTGGTACGTATTTGCCTCCAATATAGTGCAGTTCACACAAGCGATAAATTCATTAACGCATTTGCGAATGTTTGCGATGGACGTCGAGACAGTTCTAAATGTAGCGCATTAGATAAGTGCATACCATTATTTAAATGTGGATTGCAATAAAATTTTGAGAAACAGACAAAGGAAAATATTAAAGGCTCGTTCTGGTACGGTTCGCAAAATTCGGAATTTTCGTCATAAAGTCAGAATGCCATATTTATCCGAGTAAGTTTTATCCTCGGTTTGATGCCCATCGCAAACATTCGATAATATGTAAGTGATTTTGCGGAAGGTTTGGAACCGTCATTTTATTTTTTGAAAAGAACAATGAACTATCACGGTCGTAATTTTTTTTAGTAATTCTGCTAAAAATAACAAATAATCAATTAAATGATAATAAACAATAAACATAACATATTCTCCATTATTATGTATATATGTGATGCAATGAAAATTTTTAGCTTAATTTTTTTTATTTGCTGGAACTGTACTGTTATGCTGGGGTCACACTAACGAGAATAGTGTTAATTATCGCATTGATGGCATGCGATGTAGGTGTTGCCACGACTTAACGTGTTAATTTGACAACAATACCGTTGTCAAATTAACAATGCCGTTTGCCGTTTGGCGATACCTCGAGTGGCGGTTTACTACATAGCTATACCACGTTTGTCTCATTCAGTACGGTGAGCGCAACGGGGTCGCACGTATGGCTATGATGGAGCGGAATAATGAAAAAGTTATGACGTTTCTTGAGATTCTGCAACAGAACCATGTTTGTGAGATCCGAGACTCAAAAGTTTTAAGAATCGTATATCGCAAAATGATGTTTTGTGACGAATTATGCGATTATTAATTTTAAAAACAACTATCGAAGAAATTAAAAATTAGAAGTAAAGCCAATGTTTTCATAGAACTCATTTAAACAAATGTAAAAAGTCTTCAGGGAATATTGACGCCAGTTTAAACGCCGTTTAATGGTATTGAAATTGAAATAACGTTGATCCTTCAAGTATGGGCACGCTTTATCGCGTAACATTTAGGCCGGTTTTAGAGCTCGACGGACCGTCGGTGCGTACCATCGGTCGTGATGATACGCATAACCGATCGTCAGTTTGTAGCGTTCGGAGCTTTCCTGAGCAACGAAACTGGCCGGACTGGTGTAGTCACAAACACGTACACGAAATGGACGCGTTAATTGTTTATTTGCTGCTTACTATGTTCGTAAACGTATAAGGAACAGAAGACGTAGATATCAGTTTCACCCAATCGTCGCCCAAAGAGCACTTCAAGGGGAATTTACTACTTTATATTCACTATTGCGCGAAGATGAAGAAATTTTTTTTATTGCTTTAGAATGTCAATCAAAAGTTTTGATGAATTATCAGTGAAATTACAAGACCACTTAAAACATCCGCGAGGCGTTCGGTGTCGACATATGCCATGTTTGATAAAAATTACTTAAATAGTGATTTAAATGTTAAATAGTGATTTAAGTGTTAGTTAACACTATTTAATACCTATAAAATCATACAATTTTATTAAATTTTATGTTCGATTTTCTTGACGATGATAAGAGTACATGCATCCCTACGGTCGGTGTAGCACTGAACGCATCAATATGTTTCCATAGCGCGTAGGTCGACCGACGGTACGCAAGCGGACGCGTTCGACCGACGGTCCTCGTACGCAGTGCGTACGGTCGGTCGAGCACTGTAACGACTTGTGAATTTTCATACAAAAGGCAAGCGCGCGACCGACGAACGCACCCACAAATTATAAAGTTGTATGAACGCACCGACGACGGTCGGTCGAGCTCTAAAACCGGCCTTAATGCAATAATTGTAGCGTTTATAGACATTAATGTTTTCCGTTAGAGCAGCCCCAGCATTATTGGTACGTTGTTTACTGAACTGAACCGTCTTTGATTACAACCAATTATGTCAATGCATGTAAAAATAGTTACTGATTGTGTGATGTAACAAATAAGCTATCTGCCTAGAGTAACCTGTGGACATCTCTAACGAACTTCAAAAACAATAAAATATATTAGCGTTGTCGGTTTTTTAATAATAAAATAAAATGATGCATAGCCTACAATTGTTTCAATAATCCATACCCTTAGGAGGAGAATACAGTTGTGGATGCGCACGGAAACAGATAAAAGGGCAGACCTGATGGCAGACGATGCCGGGGAGATTGACACCACCCGAATTTTAATGATTTCCATATGGATCATTTTTCTTTTTTAACTTTTCATAATTTATTTATGCATGTGTATTAATTTTTTAAGCTGAATCAGAATTATGAAAGTTTTTCTGCTTATATTTTTATGTTTCGGATACGTGTTAGATTAATAAATAATAGATTAAATAATAATACGTAATAGATTTTAAAATGGCGATATTCTGTTCAAGAAAATTATTAACGAATATAAAAACGAAAATAAGAAATTAATATTCATAATTATATATTACTATATTCTAAAATTGTTTTATTTTGTGTAACAATAAATGAAGATATGTTTTTTATTTCCTTAACATATACGGCTGCGGAAATTTGGTTTTATTCAATTGACTTTGAAATTCGGTTTAGTACATTTACGAAAACCTCAATAACTTATATTAATTATAGATCTACGTGCTCGATGCATAAACAAAATGCGTTATGTCTTTTTGTTTAATATTTTACTCATAGAAGTCAAAGTCAAATCCAAAAATATTATAATTAAGATTGGTGGAGCCACGTGTTTAAGGCTGCCGAAAATCTAGTTCCCCGGTCAAACCTCAAACCTATTACGCGAGATATTAACTAAAGTGGACTGTATATGCGATTGCTTCTATGCTTATGTGAAGCGACTACTATAGCATGCGGTACAATGCACTCGCTCTTCCCTAAACTAAACTATTACTTGTCGAATCGATGAAAGGAATCCTGCTTGACTAGGAAAAAAACACAAATTGGAGCGGGTTAAATTATTAGCAAGCAGGTATAATTAAGGAGTATTATTGACTCACCGGGGTTTCTTCTTCCTGTCGATCACTATAGCGGCGACTTCCGGAACACTCCGGAGAGAGGCGGTGCGCGACGATATCTCACACGAGGTGAGGCGGGTTCCTGGAGCTCGACTGCTTCCAGGCCAAAGCGGTTTCCACTAGTGAGGTGTTTCCAAACGAGCGCGCGGGAAGAGGAGGTTGTAGTTCAACGACGACTGCGGCGGGAGAAGAGAGCGCGCGTCGGTCGCGCGTGTCTTATATATCCTCGGGTCCGATGATTACGCGATGTTCTAGAATCGTCTTCTTTCCCCTCCCACCCCACCACCCCGATGTGTCGATAGGAGGGTACGAATGATATTGTTTCGGAAGGGAATAATGATTCGACAAATTCCTACCGTCAAAAATAAAAAACGCGAATGGTTTTCCGCGCAACCATCTCCCCCCGCCCTTGAAGGATTTCCTTCAAAAAAAATAACTAAACAACTAGAGCTAAGATTGACTAACAAATAACTAACTAACGCTAAGATTACCTAAATTAAACTACAATTTCAGTCTAAAAAGCTAATTTAAATTATGGAAGAGGCAAGGGGCACAAACGGATAACCGGACGTAGGTAAGACCCAACCGTGGTCTTAACGCGAGCTATCCTAATTACTCCGTCGGAACCGGGAAAGACCTCCTCGACGATTCCTAACGGCCAGTGGAGAGGCGGCGTATTCTCCTTAGTGAGCACAACTACGGTTCCTACAGCTAAAGGCTCTGTCGCTGTGTTCCATTTTTGCCGAGACTGCAAAGTATGCAAGTATTCCATCCTCCATCGTTTCCAAAACGATTGCACTAACCGATCTAATAATTTGTGGCGTGTGGAAATGTTAAGTCTGTTCTCATCCATATCCGCGGCGGGCAGATACCTTAGAGGCGTTAAAGTCAAAAAATGTGCTGGAGTTAGAGCCAGCGGTTCCGAGGGGTCACTAGATAACGTCCGACAAAGTGGGCGGCTATTCATTACGCATTCAATTTGAGCGAGCACCGTACTTAGCTCTTCGAAGGACAAAATTTGATCTCCTATTACTCGGTATAAGTGGCTCTTTAGACTTTTAATATTAGTCTCCCAATTGCCCCCAAAATGACTCGCGGCTGGGACGTTCAGAGACCATTCAATGCGGTTCTCGGCTAGAATGTGAGCGAACTCCGAATTATAATACTTGCTAGCTAAGAGCTCATGTAGTTCCGATAGAATACGTTTTGCACCGACGTAGTTCGTACCGTTATCCGAATATAATCTACTTACAGGGCCTCTGCGCGATAGAAATCTTTTAAATGCACCCATAAAGCCTGCTGTGCTTAGATCACCAACGAGTTCTATATGCACTGCTCGAGTAGTTAGACATACGAAAATGCAGACGTAAGCCTTTGTGGATCTTATACCACGCCCGCGAGTGAGCGTGACCTTAAACGGACCAGCAAAATCAGACCCGGTGTGCGTGAAGGGCTTTACCGATTGTATCACTCTACAAGATCTAAGTTCCGCCATTTCCGGAAATGACGGCTTGGGGCGTGCCCGAAAGCAAGCTATACATCTGTGCACCCGATTGCGTATTAAACTACGTGCAGAAAGAATCCAATAATTCTGACGCAAGATCGACATCAATAAATCGGGGCCAGCGTGCGAGTTCAATTTATGATGATAATCGACTAATAAGTTCATGATATGGTCTTTACGCGGTAAAACTATAGGGTGCCGTTGGTCGAAACTCAATTGCGAGTTGGACAAGCGTCCACCTACCCTTACAATCCCATCCTGTAAAAATGGCTTAAGGCGTTGAAAGGCGCGACTACAAGCTCTATTCGATTGTAATCTTGTAATTTCTTCAGAGAAGTGTGCACGTTGAAGTTCACGTAATACTAGCGACTCGGCATAGTTGTAATCGGACGCTAAGACATACGGACGTCGCGGTAAAAGCTTCGCGAATCGACAAACGTAAATTACGCTACGCAATAATTTCGACCAAGAGGACAAGCGGTTCGCCAGAGCAATGATTGGAGAAACCTCGCTCGAAACGTTCGCCACTAGAGCGTGTCTCTTCTCTTCCGGCGGTTGTGACACTGACGAAGGTTCGAAATCGGTTATTGGCCATTGTGAGGGATCCAAGTGAACCCAAGAAGGTCCATGGAACCAAAGCGGGTGGTCCATTATTTGCATCGGGGTGAGTCCCCGGGATAGACAATCGGCAGGGTTTTCCTTACCGGACACGTGATAAAAGTTCCGCGTTTCTAACTCGTCTTGGATCTTGGCCACTCGGTTCGCGACAAACGTATCCCAACGGTGGGGTGAAGAATGAACCCAACATAAGGCGACGGTGGAGTCGGAAAAGGCAAATATTCTTTCTATGTGAACTCTATCCCTACATGCGCCGATAACTGTGGTAATAAGCTTGGTGAGTACTAATATTGCGCAAAGCTCTAAGCGCGCTAGAGAGACAACCTTACGGGGGGAGACTCTCGACTTAGAACTAATGAGGCTAATCGAATTTCTACCATTATTCTGGACATGGAAATATACAACGCCCCCCGTAAGCCTTCTCGCTGGCGTCTGCAAATCCAACAACCGTTATGCTGCTATTTCTATCGACATTTATATGACGCGGTATTTTAATTTCTCTTAGTAAAGGAAGTTCCTCTCTAAAGCGCTGCCACAATCGAACAATGCTGTCAGGCGGCGAGTCATCCCAATCGCATTCAAATAACCAAAGTTGTTTAATCAAAAGCTTAGCGTACAATACCACCGGAGCTACGAAACCCATGACGTCCCATAATCTAGCAACGCATGACAGTATTGTGCGCTTTGTGCATTTCTCTACGGGCGGATTTACCTTAAGGCTAAACACGTCGGACTCTGGTGACCAACACAGACCGAGCACCTTGTGTGTATCGGAATCGTCGAATTCCTTTATCGCCGAAAGACGGTGTGATAGTGGGATTGTATCTAAAACCGGACGCGAATTACTAGTCCACTTCACAAGATCGAATTGACCCGATTTCATGAGCCTTATAACCTCGGCGGTGGTTAGGGTGGCCTCCTCCACGCTATCGACCGAATACACAAAATCATCCATATATAATCCGCTCTCAATTGCCCTCTTAGCTTTAGGATAAGAGGGACCTTCATCGTGAGCGAGCTGTCTCACCGTGCGTAACGCATGAAATGGGCTCGACTTTAAACCAAAACAAACGCGGTTAAATTCAAACACCATTAGAGGTTCCTTTGGGTTGAAACGATATAAAATGCGCTGGAATCTACGGTCGCATTCACGGACCCCTATGCAAAGAAACATTTGGCGAATATCGGCGGATAGTGCTATACTAAACAAACGAAAATTGACTATTATATCAAATAAACTGCCCTGTAAATTTTGCCCACTATAGAGGATATCGTTAAGCGACAGGTGAGTGCTAGTTTTAGCACTAGCGTCGAGCACTACACGTAATTTAGATGTAAGTTTGTCCTCTCTAATGACTCCGTGGTGTGGTATAAAATACGACGGTGTGTCTTCGTAGTTATCTAATTTCGAAGCCACAAGTGATATGTAACCTTCTCTTATATATTCGTTAATGACGCCGTCGTAAGCTTCCTTTAACTGGGGCGAAGCGAGCATCCTACGCTCCAAGCTGTAGAAACGTTTTTCCGCCATTTGACGCGAATCGCCGAGAGATAAAACATCTCCCTTAAAGGGTAGCGCTACACTATATCTACCGTCGCGATCACGAACGGTCGTGCGGACGTAAATTTCCTCGCATATCCTGTCAGCTGAACTAGCTATGGGTGGGACGTTCACCTCCTCCATCTCCCAAAATTTGCGGACTAACGACTCGAGCGGTTCGACAGCCATACCACAATAAGAGGCTGCCGAAATACTATCTAGGATGGGGGCGGAGCCAAGGATCACATAGCCCAATACGGTTTCCAGTGCGTAAGGCGCGGTATGCGAGGAGTTGCCCCTGACCTTATTGTTTAACAAAAGATGAGGGAAAAGCGATGCCCCAATGAGCATGTCTATGTTTCCAGGAACGGCGTAAGTGTCGTCTGCTAGAGTCAAATTTTTAAATTCAATCATTGCCGAGGTGTCAACCGAAACGGTTGGCAACCGTTCAGTGACCCTATCTACTACTAGTGCATTTATATCAAAGTTAACGTTACGATCTATCCGAGAATAAAATTTTAAATTTATATATCCCTGTGTCGCTTTACTAGTACCTCCGATGCCTTTAACTACAGGACATGAAAGTGACCTATTTATTACTAAGCCTAAGCGCTGACAACATTGTCGTGTTATAAAGCTATTTTGGGCTCCGCTGTCCAGCAGTGCACGGACGCTTTGTTTGTTTCCACGCGAATCCCTAACCAAAATACGCGCCGTACCCAGTAACACGGTTGAAGGAGGTTGTGCTCCCATATTTGCCAATGAGCACAGAGCGACATCATCAGGTCGACCGCTAGAATCGTTGACCTTAGTAGGGGTGAATTCCTTATTCGCCTTACTTGACGCCGCTATGTTGCTATTTTCAAAATGTAATAGCGTGTGATGTTTCCTGGCGCACTTGCTACATACGGAACTCGAATTGCATTTTGCAACTAAATGCTTATCGCTTAAGCAGTTCAAACATAGGTTGTTTGTCTTTACTAACTTATAACGTTCGCTTGGTGAATATTTACGAAAAGTCGCACAGTTATATAAGTTACCGTGTTTATCTTTACATACTATACAAGTATGCTGGAGTGATGTCGGCGTAGCGGTTACGTAAGTTAACGACCCTGCTATTTTAGATGATTGAGTCTGTCTACGGTCGACGCACCTTTTAATCTCCTGTTTAACGTTCGGTGAGCGCTGCATCACCTTTATTTGATCTCGCACGAACGATGCTAATGAATGAAAGGAAGGCATCTCCGAGCTACGATGCTCCATTTCAAACGCACGCACGGTGTCGGAGTCTAGTTTCTTCAATGCTATATGGAGAAACACCACGTCCATGAGGTCATTAAACTTCAAATTCTTAAGTGCAGCCACCGATGCCACAAATTTATCGAGAAACTGCTCTAAGCCGTTGATGTTCGCGGATGATATAGGTTTAAGATCGAATATCTGGTTCAAATATTCGGAAGCTAACATTCTCCTATCTTCATATTTAGTTTTAAGCGTTTCAAATATTAATACGTAATTGTTTGCTGTAGGTGTAAAACCCGAGCATATCGATTGTGCTCTGCCACTAAGTTTGCTAATTAAGTAATATAATTTTTCAGCGTCCGATAACGATGGGTTGTTGTGTATATTGTTTTGAAAACTACTGAAGAAGAAGGGCCACGTCTTAATATCACCATTGAATACCGGAATATCTATTGGCGGTAACCTAATTGAGTCACGAGGGCGTACCTGCATTTCAGGCTTCGCTTCACCTTGAGATTGTAGCAATTTTGCGGTTCTCTTCACGCGACACAACATATCTTCGAATGCCAGCAGCGGTTGGTAGTTCACTATGTATTTCGGGTCGGTTTGTAGTTCCGAATGATTAATTTGGTCTAATATTCTTTCGTAATCCGTCCGCAAATTATCAATCGTTTCGATTTCATTTAAAAAGGCCTCCCGTACTGCCTCTATATGAATGTTCTTTATATAATCACTTATATTTTGCACACGCGAAAAGAGTATGTCCCTCTTGGCATAAAGCGTTTTAATTTTGATTTCACTTCCACTAACTGCCATTTTAAATTATTATAATAAAGTTATATTAATCACAATTAATCTCACACGCATAAACGACGTAGGATGAATACTCGGCGTGCTGTATTACGTAATCAGATCGAGCGCCCGATGCAGTCAAGGCTACGCGTCGTTTGCTAAACCTAATAATTTTATAAAATTGTGGGGTAAGCGTATCAAACGGTTGCTATCACGCCGTTTCAATTATTTAATAAGCTTTAAATTTAACCAAATACGAGCGCTATTAAATGAATAATTCTGTTTGCGAGTAACAAATCAAAATTTTAATTTAAACGAACACTATTTAAGTCTATTCCATAAGTTAGAGTGCGTTATCTAAACAATTAATTTAATAATTCGACCAGAAAATGGTTGGATAACCACTAAACACCAATCCAGATCCTGCCGAAGTGACCATAAAATGGTGGAGCCACGTGTTTAAGGCTGCCGAAAATCTAGTTCCCCGGTCAAACCTCAAACCTATTACGCGAGATATTAACTAAAGTGGACTGTATATGCGATTGCTTCTATGCTTATGTGAAGCGACTACTATAGCATGCGGTACAATGCACTCGCTCTTCCCTAAACTAAACTATTACTTGTCGAATCGATGAAAGGAATCCTGCTTGACTAGGAAAAAAACACAAATTGGAGCGGGTTAAATTATTAGCAAGCAGGTATAATTAAGGAGTATTATTGACTCACCGGGGTTTCTTCTTCCTGTCGATCACTATAGCGGCGACTTCCGGAACACTCCGGAGAGAGGCGGTGCGCGACGATATCTCACACGAGGTGAGGCGGGTTCCTGGAGCTCGACTGCTTCCAGGCCAAAGCGGTTTCCACTAGTGAGGTGTTTCCAAACGAGCGCGCGGGAAGAGGAGGTTGTAGTTCAACGACGACTGCGGCGGGAGAAGAGAGCGCGCGTCGGTCGCGCGTGTCTTATATATCCTCGGGTCCGATGATTACGCGATGTTCTAGAATCGTCTTCTTTCCCCTCCCACCCCACCACCCCGATGTGTCGATAGGAGGGTACGAATGATATTGTTTCGGAAGGGAATAATGATTCGACAAATTCCTACCGTCAAAAATAAAAAACGCGAATGGTTTTCCGCGCAACCAAAGATTCTCAAATCCAAAAATATTATAATTAAGATAAATGCGATGCATTTTTCATGTGTATATGCTATGAAAACTGTCATATCGTAATAAATCTTCTTGCCTTGATTTTATAAGAACTGTTTCTTTGGTGTTTTTTTATTTCTGTGACTTTGACTTACGATAATACAGTTTGGCATATATTTAGCATCGACTCCTACTTAAAATAAAAAAGAGCCTATTTTGACTAAATATTTAAAAAGTCTATTCTTATTCTAATAAGTAATATTTTAAAACTGATTTGAAATTAACTTACTCATCTTGAGCGCTATTAAGAATGCAATTTAAATGTGTCAACTCTACTCCTTTAGGCATGCCAGTGGTTCGAGATGAGTACAAGATAAATGCTGTATCAGTTTGCCCGACTACTTCAACAGGCTCAAACTTTGTAATATCAACTCTATCTGTTATTAAATCCTTGACTGGGACTGCATCACTCAGCCCTTCATCTAATGATATGAATGTCTTAATACAGTCGAAACTTTGTAAAATATCCTTGTGCGTGTCCCAAAATTTGTTTGAAAGAATGAAATATTTTGGATATGTAATTGACAACTTATGTTTTAACACAGCTGGAAATAAATAAACGAAATACATATTTAATACTCGAATATCATATCATATATTGAATATGCGTTTTAAAATAATCATGGTTAATTTCTGAATGGTTTGGTCGATTCAGGTCAATATATTTTGAATAAAACTATATTTACGAATTCTATCGCGTTAAATTTACTTATTTTATCTTATTTTTAATTTCCAACATTTCAGGTGCTTTACAGCACCCATGGTCACGGGAGGGACTGAGATGTTTTACATCCCAATGTCATAGTTAGCCCGGCTACCTTCAGTTTTTTTAATATCAATTTTTGTTCCGATTTACGCAGAACCAAATTACAGTAATAATTTCTTAAATTTACGTGAACACTACACATTGAATAAAGCTATTATGTACAGATTTTATCGAGTTTAATTACTGTCTTACTTATTTTTACTATCCCGACGTTTCAGGTGCTTTACAATACCCAAGGTCACGGGAGGGACTGAGATGTTTGACGTCCCAATGTCATAGTTAGTCCGGCTACCTTCAGTTTTTGAATATTAATTTTTGGTCCGATTTACGCAAAAAGAGCTTATAGTATCATGAAGTCTTGCAGTGGTATGCTTGGGTTTCTGTTTAATTTTGTTAATTATAGGATCCCAAGCAGATGGCAGCACCCATCAATCTTCTCTATTGAAATTTGGATGTTTTTTAATTTCAATAACCTCGCGTATCATCCTTGGTCCTACCAATCGGTGTTTTTTTGAGAGGATTTGTGGTTTATCAAATCTGATGTAATGGTGGGGACGATTTTGAACATGATCACAGACTGCAGACTTCCCGAAGCGTTAGTGCTTCAGGAGAGCTATATGTTAGATCGGACCAAAAATTAATATTAAAATACTGAAGGTAGCCGGGCTAACTATGACATTGGGACGACAAACATCTCATTCTCCTTCATGGAGGTTGGAAAAAAGGAGAACGATCGCTGTAGAAAATAGTGTCCTAGAGACATGGACAAAATAATGAGGCGCTGCGATCGCTAAGTAGTTTGAAATGATCTATCAACGTTTATAGTTCATAAAATATAGCTTGATCTCTGCGACAGCTGTCAGTAAAAATCACGCCTATGAAGTCCTGAATTTCTTAGTAGTACAGACAGTACCTGTCAATGTCATATTTTATGGGTATGCACTAATTAGGCCCATAAACTATACGTGTATACAATATCATTCAAAGAAAAAACAAGAAAATAACGAAATTATTATTACTTTATATATTATTATTTATTAATAAATAAATTTTAAATTATGTTTTTTTACAACTATAACAAATATAAATTATTAATTGTTATTGATTTATTATTATTATTTTCTTAAAATAAATGAAATAAAAGATTACCGAGCACGATTATTTTCGATAAAATTTTTACTATATAATTATATTATATTATATTTTTATTATATTTTATGAATAAATGTACAAAACATTATTCAACTAACTTCATCTGCTTGTACTCATAAACAGCTTACTTCGCAGATACTACTTACCGACGGCGGTGCGGCTATAAATGCTACAAATTTTCGGGGACAGGCGGGCTAATGCTTTAGCACATAGCGATCGTTCTCCTTTTCTCTTAACTCCTTGCACCCCCCCCCCCCCCCCACCCGTGACCATGGGAGCTGTAAAGCACCCGAAACGTCGGGAATTAAAAATAAGATAAAATAAGTAAATTAAGCACCATAGTATCCGTAAATATTGTTTTATTTAATGTGTAGTGATCGCGTAAATTTAAGAAATCATCATTATATTTCTTTTTCGAGACAGTTGTTCATATTTTTTAAAATTAGTCTATGGTTTACAAATAACTAGAGTAAATCCTGATGGTAAGTGAATGCTGTGGTCCATAGACATCTACATCTATCCTCTATTAAGAAACATAATGCAGATACGTCATCATCTCTGAGGACTAAGATGAAATACCTCGTTTCCAGAAAAAAGGGTTTCCTATTTTCTACACGCACAATACGGAACACCGCAGCAATATGCTGCTATTTCAAGAAGATATTCTGAGAGAGCGTGGTTTATCCCCGGTCGAGTCGAATCATTCGTTTTACAACTACCTCTACCACATAAATATATACGTAATAATTATGTTGGGATCCGATAATTCACGCAGTAGTGAAGTTATTTAGTATTAAATTCTTTATTTACAATTTGTGCTGGTTCAGCGACATAAAAGCCTACTCCTTTTTAAAAAGGCCGGCAATGCATCTGCAATTGCACAGGTTTTGCAGTTGTTCATGGGCAGCGGTAATCACTTACCATTAAGTATGCTCGTTTGCTCCCTCTCCTAAAAAAATTCAGACTCAACAGACGGCGCTATTTTCGGGTAATTTTTTAAATTTAGTCTGTAAAAAGCCCAGAATGAGCTCAAAATGAAATTAATAAAACCACCAATTCCCGGTAGAATTGTCTGACCAATGTATGCCCGGCCAGATAGGAAGTACATTAGAAGTCTTGTGAAATGGAAACCAAACTAAAAATTAACATCACCTCTGCCGCTATATACATCGTATGGCGTGTAAGTCGCGCCGGTAAATATGATAGCCAGTACCGTCGGAATAAAGTCAATGCGTTTTTCGCATCCAACTGCAACTATATCACCTTTTTTTACTCCTAATCTTATTAATGAAATATACAAAGAAACAGCGTATCTAGTAAGTTCTTTATATGTGAGAGTTTCTCCTGTTACTGCATTTTCCTAAAAAAGAAAACGTTTATTTTTATTTTTGATTAGCTTTAGTTGAAAATATATCATTATGAATCCAGAAACTCACCAGGGCCATTCCTTCCTGGTGTCTTCTGAACTTATCTAACATGTACTTGCCAAAATTCAAATGGGCTGGAACAATAACATCTTCTTTGCCATAAATATAAAGTTCATTTTTAAACATTTTATTTTGTTTATTTTTTAATAATCACACTCACAGCTTAACTGTTGCTGCACCCAGTTAAAAATAAAGGAATCCGGTAGGTACTTGAATATACGAGTATACTAAATAGCTTATTGATTTCTCGAGATAATAAAGGTCACTGTACTAACATTGGTATTCATTACAAATAAATAGAAATATTATCTGTTCAAATTAGCCCTTCGTTTACAGCTCAGTTATTAAAATTAAATGTACTCTATATGAGTTGTTTTTAAATTCAGTTTCATATGCAACTGATAACGCATTGATTAAACATCAATTAGAACGCAAGAAAAACAAATTTATCATTGAAACGTGTAATTTTTACAATATGTAGCTTTCGTTTGACTAAATACAGAATGCCGTGCAGTAATAAAAATTAAATATTGTTGCATATATAGGCTGTAGGGAAATAGTATTTGATTTAAATAAATACATTACTGTTTTACTGCAATGACTGAGATATTAACGTTTTAATGATTGGTAACCCTTTTATAGCAGTTAGTATATTACTTAATCATCATCGTTATTATGCCAGCCTTTAAATCCACCGCTAGGCATCCATAGGCTTTCCCCAAGATATGCCATAAAACACAGTCCTGAACCACCTGCATCCATCGATCGACTTTCTGTACTTATTACAAGCTGAGTGATTGAAAGAAAGAAAGAAAAACTTTATTTGAAATCACAAAGATAAACAAAAAAATCGAAATATTACAATAAAAAATAAAATAGATTTTTGTGAAGTCAAATTAAGTCCCTATTTCAGCTAACTGCTGCTGTACCAAATGACAGCAGCGCCGATTTTCAAATAGACCCAATATAAACTTCACGGACGGTCATTTAAATTACTTACACACACATTACTTAAAGCTAAAAATAAAAAATAAAAAACAACCATTCTGAGAAGTGAGTGGGAAAGGAATCAGTATAAAAGAGGTATTATTTGGAACTAATAACACACTGTATAAGTGAATTGTACACTTGCTTATCACATACTTATCTATACATCAATACATACGTATATAC
This sequence comes from Parnassius apollo, assembly GCA_907164705.1. Lineage (NCBI taxonomy): Eukaryota > Metazoa > Arthropoda > Insecta > Lepidoptera > Papilionidae > Parnassius > Parnassius apollo. The sequence continues at coordinate 10,070,239 of CAJQZP010000585.1, forward strand.
ATCGTACACGTTTAAATGTACGTACATATACATTACAAAGTGCTCAACAGCTGAATATCATATAGTATATTATCTAATCTTAATAAACTAAAAAAAAACTGAATTTAATTGTAAAGACTTTACGATTTAACAACCATAAACAAAAAGAAACAAAACAGTGAGTAAACTGAAAAATTAGTGACGGAATTAAAAAAAAAACAGTTAATCTTATCCAACAATTTTTCCAGCGTTGATTAGAGGACCCCTTTATATTGTGCAAGTAAAACAAAAAAAATTAAAGTAAAAAAAATAATTTTAAAATTACGAGGGATTACGGTCTTGTTTTTTAATGTTCCTATAGTTTTTAAAGCACGCATTGGTGGAGGCAGATCGTTCCAGCAGCGAGAAGCTGCGTACCTGAAGGACCCTCTAAATGCCATTGTTCTATGTTTTGGAATAACAAAGACGTTAGAACATTTACGTTTCGAATAATTTGACTGTTCGCTAACCCACACTAATTTGTCATATAAGTAACGAGGTCTTTTTGAATAAATTATTCCAAATAATAAGGTAGCAAGGTGTAACCTTCGACGCGATGACATTTTTAATAGGCCTGCATTATTAAGAAAAGGAGTAACATGCGTACGTGGTGGTATATGAAAGCAGAACCTTACACATGCATTTTGTACACGCTTTATAAGTCTCTGAGTCCTACTTAATAGACATGTTCCAAAAACTACGTCACAGTAATTTAATTTGGACAAAATCAAAGACTCGCATAATCTTGTCCTTTTTTTCTCTGTTAGAAATGGCCTGATGTTTTATAAGATTTTTAATCTATAAAAACAGTTTCGTACACTTTCTGTGACATGTGCTTCGAAACGCAGATGGTTATCAAGCTTTAGGCCAAGGTTTCTAGCCTCGGAGATTTGATAAATTGGATTGTTTCAAATTTTTAAAACTATTGGGACATTTACAAGTTTAGCAATCATTTTTTTTGACCCTTTTAACGTAAACTTTGATTTATCAGGATTTAGAACCAAAGAATTTAATTTTGACCAAGCAGAAATAGCCTCTAAATAGTAATTTATTTTATTAATGGCTTGAAGAAGGCCCATTGGCGATGGTATAAATGAAAAGTACATTTGCAGGTCATCAGCATATAGGTGATAGTGACAGTGATTAATGTTCTTAACGATATCTGCAGAATATAGCGTGTAAAGAACAGGCCCAAGTACCGAGCCCTGTGGGACACCTCGTGTAACATTCTGAGGGGCTGATTGAATCCTAGTACCGTCACTTTTAATGATTTCTACACATTGTTGCCTTCCCGTGAGATAACTGTCAAACCATTTGACTGCATTAATATCAAAGCCATAGAATGTCAACTTAGCCAGGAGTAATGACTGATCGATCGAATCAAATGCTCGGGAGAAGTCTACGAGCACTAAAATTGAGCACATACCTCCATCTTGAGCCGCAAGTAGGTTATTGGTTACCTCAAGCAAAACTGTAGTAGTGCTGTGGCCCTTGCGAAAACCAGATTGCATAACAGGCAGTACGCCATTAATTTCAAGATAATCTGTCATCTGCTTGCAAACTACTTTTTCTAGTATTTTGTATATGCAGGGAAATATACTAATAGGTCATAGGTCTTGAATCGAAAGAGGGTTGATCTTCTTTGGTAAAGGCTTGACAATTGCGAATTTCCATAAATTTGGAAAAACCGTACACTGGATCGATTTATTAATGATAGTAGTTATTGTCGTTAATGATTAGGGTAGAGTCATTAAAAGCATCTGTAGGGAGATATTGTCTATACCTACGGCATTGGATTTTAGTTCGTTTATAGTTTTTAATATTAATTCTTCTGCTACTGTAGACAAAGTAAAATTATTAAAATTGTGCCTATTTTGTTTATAGTAATCAATATGAGTAATTGGTACAGTGTCATCCTCAGGTATATTTAAAAAATGTCTATTTATCAAATCAGGGTCATTGAACTGATGAGGAAGTTCTTCAGCCTTATTTTTGAGATTTACTACGTTTTTCAAATGTTTCCACATAGTCTTGGAATCCTTACTACTTTTATTTATGTACTGTTCGAAATATGCTTTCTTTTCATTTATCATGGCTTCTGTTACTATCAGCTTCATGTTTTTATAACAATTTTTAAATGTGTTATTTTTTGATTTTTGTATTTAGCATGGTAGTCGTCGCGAAATTTGATCATTTTGCGTATTATGTCAGTAATCCAAGGGTGAGGTGGTGATTTGAAATGAGTGGTTTTAAGTGGAGCATGCAAATCGAACAGAATATATGTAGCAGAACAAAAATAAATAACCATGTCGTTGACGTCATTAAAATTTGTACAAAGTGACCAATTTATGCTTTCAAAATCACGAATAAATAATTCTGTAATAATATTATTTAGTGGCATATATATTATATAACGAATGCGTGATTGCGTGATTTTTAACTCTGGTGCGAATTGTTTGATGGTGAGAATGATTCAGCCACTGCCATATTGATTTTTTATTACGGTAATATACATATATAACTTTATTATCATCATCATTACAACCCTTCACAAGTCCACTGCTGAACAAAGGCCTCCCCCAAGGAATGCCACAAAGCACGGTCCGAAGCCACCTGCATCCATCGACTATAATATACCCCCCAAGAGCAATGACGCAAATATATCACTTAGTACGTTATTATTGTAAAAAAAAACATAGGGTTATAATAAATTTTAATGTATTTACACAATTTAACGAAACTACACCTTAAACGTCAAAATAAGGCCGATCACAATTATCATCGAAGTTACACAGTCGCATTGCTCGTCATCGCAACCACTATCGAGTACGATACTCTCTCCACCGGTTGCCACTTGTTCGAGTTATACATAGCCACTTTATCTCACTAATCCATTGTATATATCTTAGTATTATCATGTTCATCATTTAGCTTATCACAAGGCTACTTTTGAAAAAAGAAAATTAAAGAACAAAAGAAGTTTATTTAGTATCAAATTTTAGCAATTTGCTTACCATAATAAAAATAACATTATATAAATTTGATAAATGGTAACTAAAAAGGTACCCAACTCAGCATAGTCTCAACAATACAAAATACTTCGACGCTGATCTTGCGAGGGTGCCAATAAAATTAAACAGTAACTAAACTTAACAATATTCATTATTTTATAGTTATCAAGTCAATATGCACACAAATATTTATACTATACACAGACTAGCAAGAGGATACTACGATACTATAAAAACATTATGACATACATATTTATAATAAATAAATATAATAGAAACTTCTTAAATAAAATTAAAAATAAACGAATAAAGAGTATAGAAAAGTATGTAAAACACAGTAGGTATATAATTTTCAAAAAGTTGACTTTTAAATATTTAGTAAGTATTTTGTGTAATTTTATTTACACGAACCGATTAAATCGGTAGTGAAATGTTGTTCCAGCATTTTGTGGCAGAATAACAAAAGCTAACACGAGATGCAGCTGTGCTATGTCTTGGACATACTATATGAGTTGCATTTCTAAATTTTAACGGTGATAGAGCCACGCGGCAGCTTTTGATTTGTGTCTCACAGAAGACCAGCGTGAAGTAGACGCTCTGCTTCTGCATTTCGTCTGGTGAGTGCAGGTGGCCGGAGACCCAATTCCTCTCCTCTCCCTTAAAGTGGTAGCAGAGTTAAAAACAACACTACCCCAGGAAGGTACCAGCACCTCTGGTGACGGAGAATCCCTCGCTAAGCATCCACTTTCAAGCTACCTCCTCTTCCTGAGCGTGGGTGCTCAGGCTGCCACACGTATTCTGGGGGAGAAGGGTGATATTCCGCTCGAGAATAAGCTTGCATGGAGCAAACGGAGAAATAAGACAAAAGCGCCCCTTGCCACGCTATGCGTCAATTTCTGCAACATCAGGGGACTTCATTTAAATCTTAACGCCATCTACTATCATCTGGAAACTGCGAAGCTGGCCTTGCTCTTTCTAACCGAGACACAGGTGTTCTCTCCGGCTGATAATTTGTATCTCTGCTACCCGGGGTACAAACTAGAACACTTCTTTGTGCCCCAGGCTCGAGTTTGCGTGTACGTCGGATAGGACATTTGTTTTCGACGCCTCAGTAGTCTTGAAGGTAGGGATCTGTCCATCTTATAGCTATGCTTAGACAACGACAACCATCCCCGCATCTACGATTGCCTATGAACGCAGGAATGGTTGTCGCTATCCATAGTGATAATTCCAACACAGACCGACTTATCGACCACATCCAAATGGCTACAGATACCGTTCTACAAGAGTTCCCATGCACAGAGATCGTTACGTTTGGTGATTTTAACGCCCACTGCGCCGAATGACTTGGTTCCCGTTTAACAATCATGCGGGTAGATCTGTTTGTGACAGATTTCTAGAATTGGAAGCTTGTATTTCTTCCAGACGGAAGTTTTTATTCCATCATCTGTGGTACCTATCGGAGATAGAACCCAGCCATGATTTGGCCGCTCATGCAAAATTGCATAACGCCATAGGAAAGAGTGATATCAGGCCTGGGCTGGCGCATCGACCATGTTGCAATGCTGGATGCAAATACCAGCGTTCTTAAAGGAACCACCAGAAGACACAAGTTTGTGCTAAAAGAACCCCTTTGTGTTGAGTTCGCCCTAAACTACAGATGGCGTTAAACATAATACGATACGAAAGTAAAATTTTACAACAGGGCGTATTTTTAGAAATTAAGAGTATTATTTATAGCTTGTTAATTGTCATTGAATTTAAGGCAAGATTGATATGATGTGCTATATAAAATAATGCGTTAGTCTACCATACCATACATAAATTATTTTAAATAGCTTGTTTAGGCTAATCACTTTTATGAAAAAATACCAAATCCATTTAGCTTTTATATTTACAGTCGTATTTGCACAAATTTTGCACTTACCTCTCAGCCTCACTTAAAAATTACAATATTACTTATAAACACAGCTTTTACGACAGCCAAAATTGGGTTAGTTGGTGTAGAAATAAAATAACAACTTATTAAATATTACACAACAATCGACGATTGTTTACGTTCCCGTTTTATATGATAACACCTCAAAAATTTAAAATACGAATAAATGGACACGTAGAATAATCCTATGCCACTTTCATCCAGAAAATACCTTTCACCTGGGGTTACCCAACACTGCGCTTGCCAATAATGTTATAAATAGTGTAAATAATTAGTGTTATATTTATATTTTTAGGTTGAGGTATATATTTCTATGGGCCAACGTTCTTAAAATTTAAGTCCTTGATGCCTGAAATAAAGTTATTGTATATTGTATTGTATTAATAGATCGTATTTCTCCTTTGTGGTATAGAGCAATGATCCTCGCTGTGAAGGGATTAGGATCTCCTAGGTGTGCGTTATTTCGTAGTTAGCAGTGGCTGCAAATAACCGCCGGTTCGACAAACTCCGCCGATCGTTGAGTCCCGTGATTCCGTGAGGCATCGAGGTCACCGGCCCCTAGGTGATTCTTGGCACTTTATGCGCTCCGAGCATCCTGTGCCCAGTCGCGTCGTAAAGTGCCACCTCCGCACTTCCCCCAACCCTTTTGGTTTAAAAGGGGTAGGCAGTGCCCACAGTGTTGAAAGTCTCTGTAACAATATCACCACCATCCGCGTCGCGCATCAATATTTGCTGCCGATCGTTTGGAAGATAGATAGGGCCTTAATTAGATTACCGCTGACGCTGACTGTTAGGTTAGGAAATGTCAGGGAACGATAAGGGGGAACCTCCTCCGAGATCGAGGAAACCACCGGACCGGCCAGGCGTACTGGATAGACCCATCGCCTACCGCGATATTTTCAACCCGGAGAGGATGAGAGTTGTCTCATCCTACTCACAAATACCGACCCGGAAACCTTCGTCGCCGGGTAAGGAGTACGCACCTAGGGTTGCACTCTTGCCCATCGTACCTGAGTGTACGACTGGGCGTGAACCGCTGCCCTCTCAGCCACAGCGGCCTACGAAGACGCCACGAAGGCATACACCGCCCGAGACCGAGGCCTCCCTCTATGAGAAGAGGCAGCGTGTTGGAGGATCAGAACCATCATCAGCATCATCTGATGATGAGGAGCCCCAAACAGCATCTAGGAAGAAGGTCCACACCTCACCTCCTAGGTCGCCATCACCACCGCAACAGCCACCATCCTTTTTCACATTTCTCCGGACCGACGTAGTCACGACTCGGCCCAATATGTGCAAGGAGGTGAAGAGTACTACAGCTGGGGCTCAACAACGTACGCAACCCTAGCTGCATCAGCCGGAAAATCATCACCGGTACAAACCACCAACCCGTCCGGACTAGCTCATGACGATGGACAGCGGCCGTCAACGAGCTATGCTCACATGGCTGCGGCTCCTGCAGTACCACGACCGCAATCGGCGGAGGAGTCTCAAAAGACAGAGAAGGTGAAGGAGAAGTCCAGATATCCGCCGATTGTTGCAGAATGCCTCCCGGACTGGACGAGGCATTTTAAGGTCCTTAACGAGAAGTTGGGCCATCCTCCTAATGCCCGTCCATTCGGGAAGGGAGTCAGATTTTCTCCGCAGAGCCCGGATGAGTTCCGTACCATTCAGAAGTACATGGTCGAGCTCTCCCAAAAAGATAAAACTATGTCGTGGTATTGTTACCCCCAGGCAGAGGAGAAGCCCACTAAAGTGGGCATCCGAGGTTTGCCAGTGGGCACCGATCCCAAGATGATCGAGGAGGCTATCCGGGCAAAAGGCTTCCCGATAAATTGTGTTAAGACCATACCACCACGTAGAGGCAGACCGGGTTGCCTCTACTACGCACAGCTGGAGCATCTGAGCCTGGAGCAGCTCCAAGAACTCTACAATACAGACGAACTCCTCTACATGAGAGGAGTAGTCATCGAAGCCTGGCAAAGAAAAACGGGGCCACCACAATGCCACCGTTGCCAGGCTTTCGGACATGCCTCAGCAAACTGCTTCAGGCCAGTGAAATGCGTTCGCTGTGCTGGAGAGCATATTGCCAGCCTTTGCCCAAGGGGTAGAGAGGAAGAGCCAAAGTGCGCAAATTGCGCCAAGAATCATACGGCCAACGATCGCCGCTGCCCGGTCCTGAGGAGGATCGCCAGGAAGCAGGGGATCGTTCTACCTGGGCTACTCCCGGAGAACCCCAAGAGGATCCCTCAGAGTCGCCCTAAGGCTGTGACTATACAGGAAGACGGGTGGGCTACCATCACTAGAGGGAAGGGTAGGCAACCAGCCCCCCCCCCCCCCAGTACCAATAGAAACGGTGGCTCCCACAGAGCAAAGGGCAACCACCGGGGCGACTCTCCGACCTCCTGCCAACAACGCCATTGAGAGGCAACCCTCCCAACGGAAGAGGCGGAGGAATAGGAGCAGGAGAACGGAACAGCCTCCTCCTCAGGCTGTGACCACCTCTACCCCTACAACTACAGGACCGATAGCCTCGCAGGCGCAGGTTACTGCAAAAACACCAGCACCAGCAATGACAAGTAGAGCGCCAGAAAGGGCCCTACTGGAAAGCAGAGCCCGCTCCACACATAGAGCGCGCTCTGCGCAAAGGAAGACCCTAACCAATGCTCCGAGACCAGTGCCTTCACAAAAGCGTAGTGCAGAACGCAGACCACCAACTTCCGACTTCGAGACGGCTAATGCTATCCACAGATTGGTAGGCATAGCCATCGAAGTCGGAACACAAGTCCTGGCCGACATTAGGGCCGGGACTGATCCCATTACCGCCGTCATGAAGGCGCTGGCATCGCTACTGACAAGGCATTATGGAGGATAATAACCTGCGCCTGCTATACTGGAATCCGGACGGGATTCGCCAAAGGATCCATGAACTCCGCACGGTCACCCAGCAACAGGACATCCAGGTGATCTTGCTGGGTGAAACCAAATTACGACCATCAACGCATCTAAAGCTGCCCAATTATACCATCTACAGGAGGGACGAGGTTGATCCTCAAGGGGTCGCTTATAGAGGGACAGCGATCCTGGTGAGGAGAGACATCGTCCACCAGGAGCTGGAACTGCCAGACTTCCAGACGATGCGTTCAATCGGCATAAAAATGGAGGCGGCGGGCAAGGAACTAAGGATCTTTGCAGCATACCGCCCGCCAGGGACTCCATTTCACTCCTCAGACATCCGGACGGTAATGGAAGGTACGGCACCCACCATCCCTCCTGACCTGACCTGAACGCCAAACACCCGGCGTGGGGGTCCAGAGTGATCACCCCGCCGGGTCGTGAACTCTACGAAGATGCGGAAAACAATGATTATGACGTTCTAGGTCCGGAGGAACCGACGCACTTTCCTAGCGACCATAGGAAGCGTCCGGATGTATTGGACATCGTGCTCACTAGGAACGTCAACTACCCAGTAGTGGTAGAAGTGCTGTACGACTTGAATACACAGCACCTCCCGATTCTGATAACCCTTGGCACTAAGGCAGTGACTTCACCGCCCAGAGCCGTCAAGACCAAGATCGACTGGAGGCTCTACCACCAACACCTGCAGGAGAGACCTCCAGTCCATACGCCGATCAACTCAGCGGACGACGTAGAGGCCGCTGCAACCAGAATATCCACGTGCATCAAGGAGGCCCTAAACGCGGCCTCTACGATCGTCCCTCTCACGGGAAGGAAAGAGGAGCTGCCGCTTAAGATCCGAGTGCAGCTAAACCACAAAAGAGCGCTGAGGAAGCTCTGGGCGCGTACTCGCTGCCCTAGAGTAAAAAGGAGACTCAACACCCTGTCAGACGAACTGTCGGTTGCAATACAGGCCTACAGAGGAGAGGCCTGGGAGCGGCGCATATGGAAGGCAGACGACAGCGCGTCGCTCTATACATTGAACCGACAGTTAACGAAAACACGACCACCTGTTTGCCCGCTGACCAACAACGCGGGCATTCAACGTTACGATGCCAAGGGCAGAGCGGATATCCTAGCTGAGCACTTCGAGGAGCAGTTTATGCCGAACCCAGCAAGTGCGGAGTTCATGGATATCCATACCCGGAAGGAGAGCCGCGTGCAGGAGCTCCTGTCGTCGCCCGCGCCACCGCTTGCAGGAGAGTGGTTTATATCCCCCGCCGAACTGCGGAGGACAGTAACCCGCCTCGCAACCGAGGAAGGCGCCGGGGCACGACGGGATTACCAACGCTGCACTACGACAGCTGCCCAATAGAGTCCTTGTAGAGATAGGTCGGCTCTACAACGGCATATTGCGGACATCCCACTTCCCGGAGGACTGGAAGAAAGGCAAAGTCATCGTCTTGTCGAAACCCGGGAAGGACAGGCGTAGAGCTGCCAACTACAGGCCGATCACGCTGCTACCGCATATAGCTAAACTGTGCGAAAGATTACTGTTAAGACGTCTCCGCCCGTGCATCCAACTTCGGGCGGAGCAACATGGATTCAGGAGGGGTCACTCAACAGCAACACAGCTGACCAGAGTGCTGCACCTGCTTGCGGCCGAACACAACCGTGGCCGCATATCGTTGGGCGTCTTTCTCGATATCGAGAAGGCGTTCGACCGGGTGTGGCACATAGGATTACTCTACAAGCTAGACGTACAAACAAGTATCCCTCCTGCTATATTGCGGCTAGTGGCGTCTTTCCTGAAAGACAGGAAGTTCTACGTCTGCGTAGAGGACGCCGTGTCCGCAATAAAGACCATAACAGCTGGTGTGCCACAGGGCAGCTGTCTGTCACCAGCCCTGTACGCGGCGTACACAAATGACATCCCTACCCTGGCAGGACATTTGCACGAGTGGGAGGACGACGTCGAATTAGCGCTTTTTGCGGATGATAGCGCATATTTCACGTCGCCCAGAAGAGCCCACATTGCAGCTGCCAGGATGCAACGTCTGCTGGACCTGCTGCCACCATGGTTGGATGAGTGGAGGATGGCCGTCAATGTTAGCAAGACGACTGCTCTACTCACTCGCCGCTATAGGAATCTACCACCACCGCTAACCCTCGGATGCCAGGAGATCGCATATGAGAAGGCCGTGACCTACCTTGGATGTCGGATTGACAGGATGTTGCGTATGACAGCGCACGTCGACTCTGCTATACGCAAAGCTCGATGTGCGCGGGCAATGCTCCGCCCTGTCCTGACATCCAATTACCGACAAAGTCGAAGTTAACTATCTATAAAACATACATAAGACCCCTGCTAACATACGCTGCTCCGGCCTGGTATGCACTCCTGAGCGATCATCAGAAGCGGCGACTTCAGGCCCAGCAGAGTTTGTCATTACGAACCATAGTCGGAGCGGGTCGCTACGTCCGTAACGACGTTATAGCGGCCAACTTGAAGATGGAGAGCCTGCATGATTTCGTGGTCCGGCTGTCGCGCGGTATGTTCGACCGTGCCGACAACGGGTCACATGAACACCTCAACGGCTTCGCGCCGTTGCATGCAAGGCCGCAGGACGGGCGACCGTATCCAAGAGAACTCCTCCCTATATAGATTAGGGAGTCTGAGTAAATCCCACAATGCCGCAGAAAGGCCAACTTAGACAAGTAATTTGTGTTAAACACAAATTACGAGATAACCTACCTTAACGAGTAATTTAACCGACCGCGACAATAGTCGTCAAACAACGCCTTTACCATCAAGGCGCCCAGGACCGGCACACTGTAGTGTGCCGTGAGGAACATCCGGGCAAAGGGGTACACCCCGAGGCCCGAGACCTGCACGGCATTATGCCCTGCAGAGGACAGCAACGACGTGAAGGGATTACAGAAACGGCTGACAGAAATTCTCTTGGTGAGCCTTGGCGAGAGACAAGAATGCACGTGTTCTCGAAGAAGGTCGAACTAGATTTAGTTGCGTTTTAACCCTGTTCCTCGGAAAGCACGTAAAACCGTTTGTTCTGTGCCTGATATATCTACGATCGTGTTAGATTTCTGTTGTCTCATTGGACAATGAGAGTGGCGAAATGAACACATCATGCTAGCGCTTATACTCATGATCTTTAAATCTTGTTCTCTGCAAAAGGCTAGTCTCTAAACATTAGTTAAAAATTAAATTATTTTGTATGAAAATACCTTTATAATAACACTGGAGAAAGAATGCGTATTACGAGTAAAAGTTAAGAAGTAAAACAACAATATTTTCCTGTTCCTGTACTTCCCATCAGTTGTCGTTCTTATAAGATAATTTTTCTCGGAAAATGCTGGAGTACTTACTTTTTAAATTTGTACAGTTTAACTTTCAGGGTGTTTAATAGTGAAGGCAGCTTACAAACTTAAATTGCGTAAGAACAAACATCCAGACCCGGAACATTTATTTATCATCACCATCATTATCATCATCATTACAACCCTTCACAAGTCAACTGTTGATCATAGGCCTCCCTCAAAGAATGCCACAAAGCACGGTCCGAAGCCACCTGCATCCATCGACTATAATATACCCCCCATGAGCAATGACGCAAATATGTCAATTAGTAAGTTATTAATGTAAAAAACAGGGTTATAATAAATTTTAATAAATTTACACAATTTAACATCGACTTCCTGCAAGTCTTACTTGGTCGTCACTCCATCTAGTGAAGGGGCGCCCTACACTTCACCTACCGGTTCTTCGAGCTATATGGTCAGCTCATTGCCACTTCAACTTTTTAATAAGTCGGTAACACTGGTTCTACTGCAAATATCTTCATTTCTAAGTTTATCACGCAGAGAAACCCCGAGCTACCGCTTACGGCCAGCAGTGAAGGAGCACGTCTGAAATCCATAAGTCGAGTCGTCCTGGGTGACAACCGAACCTGAACCGGAGATTCTTAGCTCCCCTGCCTCACCGTTACCATGGTTGCCAACATAGCCAGGAATAGCCAATCCGCCGTCGCCTGGTAGCCATCCCTTTATAACTCACGTCATGGGGGGGGGGATATTTGCTATAGTTGCCATGCTTGGCAAGCGGATTTGTAACCGCAGTTTTTATTATATTATTGTTGTTATCAGGAAGATGCTTCTGCCCATCGCCTGCCTGTTTCCCTCTGTTGTTACAAGACCCATGGGGAGATACGGGGTAGTTGATATTCTTAACAGCCACTACATGTGACGTTATTTGCAGTCCGTACAAATACTTGTTTCGTACGAAATTCGAATTCGCAGTCCCCAGCGATGCAACTCATTGCTAAACTACTGCGCCACCGAATCATCAATTGAGTATTAAATCTTAGTCTAGACAGTATATTATTAGAACTACGAGTTATAATATTCGATAATTAACACTGGTCCCGCCATTTTGATATCAAGATGCGGGACTTCCAATTTTGTTTAATATCTTTAAATAGTCTGAGATTTTTTAAATATTCACACTATCTGGATGTTCACTGATATATTATAAATAAACTGTTTTTTGGAGAGGCTTATATTCGTCAATGGAATTGTATGGAGATTTAAAGATTAATGTTAATAGTAATTTGTGTAACAGTAGGATGCACTTTAGAAACGGCAACCCCGGAGAAGAAGGAGCGAGGGAGGAAGCAAAACGGAAAAATTTTCTGGAAAAAAATGGTTCAATTATTTTTAATTCTTTTTTATTAATTTAAAAATTGAGGGGGGGTGTATAGGAGACAATAGAGGAAGGAGCGAAGATCCCCATAAGGGGGAATCAAAGCGTAGAAATCAAAGACTTCGTAGTAAAACATAAATTTTGAAATTTTTTAAGGCAGTGGATTAAACGGCAGTAGTATGTTGTACTCGGTTAGTAAATAAACACCAAATGCATGTTCAATATCAATTTTGGAGGTAGAAATTGTGCAGTGAAGAAAAAACAAGGAGTACGAAGTAAATATACGAGTGGGTTAATATACATCATAAAAGTGTAAATAATCAATTAAATATGACCATTTTTTAAATAAGAATTAGTCGACATTAAATCATATTAAGAATACTACACATTGAATAAAACTAAATTTACGGATTTTATCGCGTTTATTTCACTACTTTTACTTATTTTTAATTCCCGACGTTTCGGGTGCTTTACAGCAACCATGGTCACGGGGGGGGACTGAGATGTTTGACGTCCCAATGTCATAGTTAGTCCGGCTACCTTCAGTTTTTGAATATTAATTTTTGGTCCGATTTACGCAAAACGAGCTTATAGTATCATGAAGTCTTGCAGTGGTATGCTTAGGTTTGGGTTTAATTTTGTTAATTATAGGATCCCAAGCAGGTGGCAGCACCCATCCATCTTCTCTATTGAAATTTGGATGTTTTTTAATTTCAATAGCCTCGCGTATCATCCTTGGTAGGAATCGGTGTTCTTTTGCGAGAATTTGTGGTTTATCAAAACGAATGTAATGGTGGGGACGATCTTGAACATGTTCGCAGACTGCAGACTTCCCGGAGCGTCGGTGCTTCACGTCAGCTATATGTTCTTTCACGCGGGTTTTTATGGATCTTTTTGTTTGACCTATGTAAGAGAGACCACATTCACAATCTAACTTGTACACTCCTGCATCTTGTAGAGGGATATTACACTTGACGGATGGTAAAAATTGACTAATCTTCTTCGGCGGCTTGTAGTATGTTTTAATAGAAGCTCGCTTCAAGATGTAGCCAACCTTGTCTGTGACTCCTCTGACATATGGTAGCACAGCAGGTACACGCTCGACTGTGGCCGGCTTCACTCGGTCACTGTGACGTAGGCGCGGGACCCGAAGCTTGTTGTCTTGCAATACTTGCTTGACATGCTGAAGTTCGGCGGCCAGATGTTTTCTGTCACAGATCCCTCGTGCTCTCTGAAACAAAGATTTACCCACGGTAGCTAACTGTGAAGGATGATGGTGAGATTCACCATTTAAATATCGGTTGGTATGGGTCTTTTTTCTATACACAGTGTGACCAATTGTGTTATTAGGATTTCGAATGACTAAAACATCTAAGAAAGCTAAAGAATTATTCGCCTCTAACTCCATTGTGAATTGTATTTTAGAGTTTATAGAGTTAAGGTGGTTTAAAAATGCAGTTACTTTGTCAGATGGTAAAATTGTGAAAGTGTCGTCTACGTACCGCTTGTAGAATCTTGGATTTACAGGAGCAGTAAGAAGGGCTTTCTCCTCGAAGTCCTCCATTAATATGTCAGCGACTATGGGAGATACAGGTGAGCCCATCGCCACACCATCTACTTGCTTGTAGAACTCTTCCTTCCACAATAGATAGCCAGATGTGAGGCAGTGTTTGAGTAATACTGCATATTCAGCAGGCATGTTATTATATTCTAGCTTCCTAGTTACAATTGATATGCAGTCTTCAATAGGTAGGCATGTGAATAGTGACTGAACATCAAAACTGACCATAGTTTCATTGTCAGCGAGATGTAGGTCTTTTATCTCACTAACAAAATGGTATGAATCCTTTGTGTGTGCTCTGGTATGTCCTCTCAGTGGTGACAGTACTTTTGCCAAGTGTTGTGCCAGCTTATAAGTTGGTGAATCGATCTGGCTCACTATAGGACGTAGTGGAGCGTTTGGTTTGTGTATCTTTGGTAACCCATACAACCTCGGTGGTTTGGTACATGATGGTATTAGCGAATTCACGTCGAGATTTAATTTTTCGGAGTGTTTCTTTATTAAATCGCTAGTTGCTTTAAGCGTGTTAGTTGTGGGGTCTGTTTTGACCTTTTTGTATGTACTTTCGTCCGATAAAAGCTGTAGTATTTTAAAATTATACTCTGACGTGTCCATTATTACCGTAGCATTTCCTTTATCCGCGCGGAGAATCGTTAGATCTGGTCTGTTCCGTAAGTTAATCAACGCTGTAAATTCGTCTTTAGGAAGGTTTGGTTTCGGCACTGAACTACGACGTAACAAGGACGAAATATCTTGACGTATAGCCTCCAAATCTTCCTTACCAATATTATTTTTAAACAGACAATCCTCAACGCTGCAGATAATTTCTTCGTACGGGATTTTTCGCGGTGTTAATGCGAAATTCATTCCCTTCGCTAACACCTTTATTGTTGGTTCGTCCAGTGTATGTTTTGACAGATTATAGACCGTGCGTTGTTTATTGTTTGCGTCTGTGGTCAACGGTTGTGTTTCGTTCTGACGTTGACTTAGATGGTTGGCATTTGATTTGATCGTTAATTTTTGGTATTTTTCTATTTGTTTATTTTTTGCATTCATTGTATTTTGCTGTTTCTCGTTTGTTTAAAGTTTCGATGCAATTATTAAAATCAAATGTCGTTAAAACTGTCTTTAGTTCACTGAACAAATTGTCTATGGTGTTGTTTATGAAATGTAAATCGAACCGTTTCTGCTGAATCACCGTTCGTAACAACTTTTTACTTGCCTGATTTAAGATCTTTGCGCTTCCTCGAATGTCCTTTTTTGTTGATATTTTGACACACGTAGGAATGAGATTATGGTCTCTGCATCTCTTCAAGAAATTTAAAGATGTTATATATCTTGCGCGCTTGGTTTTAAGATCTTCTAATCGGCGAATTTTATTTGCTATTACCAGTCCGTACTGGTTCACATAATGATTTCTTAAATTTACGCGAACACTACACATTGAATAAAACTAAATTTACGGATTTTATCGCGTTTATTTCACTACTTTTACTTATTTTTAATTCCCGACGTTTCGGGTGCTTTACAGCAACCATGGTCACGGGGGGGGACTGAGATGTTTGACGTCCCAATGTCATAGTTAGTCCGGCTACCTTCAGTTTTTGAATATTAATTTTTGGTCCGATTTACGCAAAACGAGCTTATAGTATCATGAAGTCTTGCAGTGGTATGCTTAGGTTTGGGTTTAATTTTGTTAATTATAGGATCCCAAGCAGGTGGCAGCACCCATCCATCTTCTCTATTGAAATTTGGATGTTTTTTAATTTCAATAGCCTCGCGTATCATCCTTGGTAGGAATCGGTGTTCTTTTGCGAGAATTTGTGGTTTATCAAAACGAATGTAATGGTGGGGACGATCTTGAACATGTTCGCAGACTGCAGACTTCCCGGAGCGTCGGTGCTTCACGTCAGCTATATGTTCTTTCACGCGGGTTTTTATGGATCTTTTTGTTTGACCTATGTAAGAGAGACCACATTCACAATCTAACTTGTACACTCCTGCATCTTGTAGAGGGATATTACACTTGACGGATGGTAAAAATTGACTAATCTTCTTCGGCGGCTTGTAGTATGTTTTAATAGAAGCTCGCTTCAAGATGTAGCCAACCTTGTCTGTGACTCCTCTGACATATGGTAGCACAGCAGGTACACGCTCGACTGTGGCCGGCTTCACTCGGTCACTGTGACGTAGGCGCGGGACCCGAAGCTTGTTGTCTTGCAATACTTGCTTGACATGCTGAAGTTCGGCGGCCAGATGTTTTCTGTCACAGATCCCTCGTGCTCTCTGAAACAAAGATTTACCCACGGTAGCTAACTGTGAAGGATGATGGTGAGATTCACCATTTAAATATCGGTTGGTATGGGTCTTTTTTCTATACACAGTGTGACCAATTGTGTTATTAGGATTTCGAATGACTAAAACATCTAAGAAAGCTAAAGAATTATTTGCCTCTAACTCCATTGTGAATTGTATTTTAGAGTTTATAGAGTTAAGGTGGTTTAAAAATGCAGTTACTTTGTCAGATGGTAAAATTGTGAAAGTGTCGTCTACGTACCGCTTGTAGAATCTTGGATTTACAGGAGCAGTAAGAAGGGCTTTCTCCTCGAAGTCCTCCATGAATATGTCAGCGACTATGGGAGATACAGGTGAGCCCATCGCCACACCATCTACTTGCTTGTAGAACTCTTCCTTCCACAATAGATAGCCAGATGTGAGGCAGTGTTTGAGTAATACTGCATATTCAGCAGGCATGTTATTATATTCTAGCTTCCTAGTTACAATTGATATGCAGTCTTCAATAGGTAGGCATGTGAATAGTGACTGAACATCAAAACTGACCATAGTTTCATTGTCAGCGAGATGTAGGTCTTTTATCTCACTAACAAAATGGTATGAATCCTTTGTGTGTGCTCTGGTATGTCCTCTCAGTGGTGACAGTACTTTTGCCAAGTGTTGTGCCAGCTTATAAGTTGGTGAATCGATCTGGCTCACTATAGGACGTAGTGGAGCGTTTGGTTTGTGTATCTTTGGTAACCCATACAACCTCGGTGGTTTGGTACATGATGGTATTAGCGAATTCACGTCGAGATTTAATTTTTCGGAGTGTTTCTTTATTAAATCGCTAGTTGATTTAAGCGTTTTAGTTGTGGGGTCTGTTTTGACCTTTTTGTATGTACTTTCGTCCGATAAAAGCTGTAGTATTTTAAAATTATACTCTGACGTGTCCATTATTACCGGCACTGAACTACGACGTAGTTCAGTGCCGAAACCAAACCTTCCTAAAGACGAATTTACAGCGTTGATTAACTTACGGAACCGACCAGATCTAACGATTCTCCGCGCGGATAAAGGAATTGCTACGGTAATAATGGACACGTCAGAGTATAATTTTAAAATACTACAGCTTTTATCGGACGAAAGTACATACAAAAAGGTCAAAACAGACCCCACAACTAACACGCTTAAATCAACTAGCGATTTAATAAAGAAACACTCCGAAAAATTAAATCTCGACGTGAATTCGCTAATACCATCATGTACCAAACCACCGAGGTTGTATGGGTTACCAAAGATACACAAACCAAACGCTCCACTACGTCCTATAGTGAGCCAGATCGATTCACCAACTTATAAGCTGGCACAACACTTGGCAAAAGTACTGTCACCACTGAGAGGACATACCAGAGCACACACAAAGGATTCATACCATTTTGTTAGTGAGATAAAAGACCTACATCTCGCTGACAATGAAACTATGGTCAGTTTTGATGTTCAGTCACTATTCACATGCCTACCTATTGAAGACTGCATATCAATTGTAACTAGGAAGCTAGAATATAATAACATGCCTGCTGAATATGCAGTATTACTCAAACACTGCCTCACATCTGGCTATCTATTGTGGAAGGAAGAGTTCTACAAGCAAGTAGATGGTGTGGCGATGGGCTCACCTGTATCTCCCATAGTCGCTGACATATTCATGGAGGACTTCGAGGAGAAAGCCCTTCTTACTGCTCCTGTAAATCCAAGATTCTACAAGCGGTACGTAGACGACACTTTCACAATTTTACCATCTGACAAAGTAACTGCATTTTTAAACCACCTTAACTCTATAAACTCTAAAATACAATTCACAATGGAGTTAGAGGCAAATAATTCTTTAGCTTTCTTAGATGTTTTATTCATTCGAAATCCTAATAACACAACTGGTCACACTGTGTATAGAAAAAAGACCCATACCAACCGATATTTAAATGGTGAATCTCACCATCATCCTTCACAGTTAGCTACCGTGGGTAAATCTTTGTTTCAGAGAGCACGAGGGATCTGTGACAGAAAACATCTGGCCGCCGAACTTCAGCATGTCAAGCAAGTATTGCAAGACAACAAGCTTCGGGTCCCGCGCCTACGTCACAGTGACCGAGTGAAGCCGGCCACAGTCGAGCGTGTACCTGCTGTGCTACCATATGTCAGAGGAGTCACAGACAAGGTTGGCTACATCTTGAAGCGAGCTTCTATTAAAACATACTACAAGCCGCCGAAGAAGATTAGTCAATTTTTACCATCCGTCAAGTGTAATATCCCTCTACAAGATGCAGGAGTATACAAGTTAGATTGTGAATGTGGTCTCTCTTACATAGGTCAAACAAAAAGATCCATAAAAACCCGCGTGAAAGAACATATAGCTGACGTGAAGCACCGACGCTCCGGGAAGTCTGCAGTCTGCGAACATGTTCAAGATCGTCCCCACCATTACATTCGTTTTGATAAACCACAAATTCTCGCAAAAGAACACCGATTCCTACCAAGGATGATACGCGAGGCTATTGAAATTAAAAAACATCCAAATTTCAATAGAGAAGATGGATGGGTGCTGCCACCTGCTTGGGATCCTACAATTAACAAAATTAAACCCAAACCTAAGCATACCACTGCAAGACTTCGTGATACTATAAGCTCGTTTTGCGTAAATCGGACCAAAAATTAATATTCAAAAACTGAAGGTAGCCGGACTAACTATGACATTGGGACGTCAAACATCTCAGTCCCCCCCGTGACCATGGTTGCTGTAAAGCACCCGAAACGTCGGGAATTAAAAATAAGTAAAAGTAGTGAAATAAACGCGATAAAATCCGTAAATTTAGTTTTATTCATATTAAGAATTCCAAATTGTTTATATTATATTATATATATTTAATATACGCGGCTTTGAGGTGGCCCAAGGGTCACTGTGGGCTTAAGTTATATTTCAAATGTGGTATTTCAAAGACTATAGACTTAAGTACATATTATGTTGTTGATAACATAAAACCCATAATCGGGGTTAACGTTTCTAAATCTGAATTATAAAGGATTAGAGTAACTGTAGGGGAGTAAGGACAATAAAACACATTATTATTTTAAGCCTTGTTTTTCTTTACAGTTATTTGGCATTTTTCTCTTTAGCAAGTAAATAATATACAAAATTTGTCTATTATTTCCTAATAAGTGATACGTTCTAATCTACTAACACTTACAGCATATTTTAATATGTAAAGGAGATTTAGGCAGTAAGTCTTCAAATTTAAAATTAGAGCAATATACATATCAAAACAGGTATGTTCATTGACTAAATGGTAACATTACAACTGGTTTATATTACCGAATATTAGATATAATTAAAGATAAAGAATATCTATACAAAAGTTACTGTTTATAACTAAACAAGTAAAAACACTGATAATTCAGATCAATATTGTAATGCGTCATGACAGCGCTAAATCAATTGCGAAATAAATTATATCTATGTTAGCTTAATATTTTTTCTATAATTTATCAAAACATTCATTTTCTAATTCATATTAGCTAAAAATACCATCAAAAGATAACAATCACTATTAGTACGTAAAATAGGAACCAATTTAGATAAATTCATATGCAATCGATGTAGCGGAATATTTGGAAGTAATATAGAGTAAAAGGTATACGTTTTACAAATAAAACAATATAAACAAAATGTGTAAATTTTTATATTCGTGATGGTCTACCAAATCAGTATTTTTAAGTATACGAGTACCTCTATGTTCTTGAAAGTTTGAATTGATAAAACAATACGAATTGTTTCGCATTTGTTGCCATAAACGAATTTAGTTTTGAAAGAAAAAATAGCAAGTGTTCATATAAATATTTATTTCACTCTGCTAATGATATATATATATATATATATATATATATATATATATATATATATATATATATATATATATATATATATATAGGAAAAGAGTCACAGCAGGACTGCAAAAACTACCGTGGTATCGGCTTGCTTAGTATAGTGGGTAAACTGTATGCTAAGGTGTTTATTGAAAGAGTTATGAAAGAAACTGATGGAAAAATTTGGGATGTGCAAGCGGGTTTTTGAAAGTGTATGAGGTGTACAGATCAAGTTTTTTCCATGCGCATGATTGCAGAAAGTTTTTTGTGCGTTCATGAACTTGGAAAAGTCTTATGACAGAGTGGACAGGAATGTGTTATGGCAAACACTGAACTCATATGGGTTGAGCGCTGGTTTTATACAGGCATTGAGGTCTCTTTATAGGGATTCTAGTGCTTGTGTCAGGATCAATGGGGTATACTCGGACTGGTTTGGCATCCGAAAAGGTGTCAGACAGGGCTGTGTGGCTTCCCCTTGGCTGTTTAACCTATTTATGGACAGGTGTTTGCAAACTTTGAAAGATGAAGAATGTGGGTTAAGAATGGGCAAGTTAAAAGTCAAATGCCTTTTATATGCCGATGATCAAGTCATATTTGCGTCGTCGGCGACTGAGTTGCAAATGTTGTAATGAACTGGACATTAAAAGAAAGGGGAATGAAAGTGAACGCAAGTAAGACGAAAGTGATGGTTTTTGAAAGAGAGAAAAGCAAAACGGTATGTGAAATAAGAATAGAAGGAGAATTAATTAAGCAAGTGGATGAGTTTGTGTATTTGGGAAGTGTATTTAGCAGGGATGGTAGATATGATAAGGATATAGAACGACGAGTAAATGCAGGGAATAGAGTGAATGGGGCAATACACTCTATTGTGAAGAACCAGAATGTATCAAAAAAGGCACGTATGGTAATTCATAATGCTGTGTTAGTCCATACTTTAATGTATGGTAGTGAAAGCTGGGTGTGGCAGAAGAAGCACGAAAGTAGAATAAATGCTGTAGAAATGCGATCTTTAAGGAGTATGTTAGGGTTGAATCTGAATGACAGGGTGAGAAATTGTGTGATAAGAGATAAATGTGGTATGTAAGATGATGTTGTGACCGGGATTAAGAAAGGAATGCTTCGGTGGTTTGGTCACGTAGAAAGAATGAATAAGGAAAGAGTGACAAAGCAAATTTATATGGTAGATGTGAACGGCAGAGTCGGAAAGGGACGCCCTAGAAAAAAGTTTATCGACCAAATTGGCGATATTTTGAAAATGGGCCATGTTAAAAGTACCCTTAACCGACGAGCATGTATGCGTAGATATATGGATGTAAAGGAGGCGAAAGAGGTATGTCAGCATCGTGTCAAGTGGAAGTCCGTAGTCTCTGCCTACCCCTCTGGGTGACAGGCGTGATTGTTTATGAATATGAATATGAATGAATAATATATATATATATATATATATATATATATATATATATATATATATATATATATATATATATAGTTTTGAACAGAATTTTACAATTGTTTATTATCTTATTAAAATATAAAGAATTTATGATTATGTTCTGATGGTAATAAATGAAATTATGTATAATAAAAATATAACAAATACGGGATGGTAAATTAATTGAGCTAGCTGCTAGTGCAGTTTATTTAACAAATACGTACAATTCTAAAAAGGAGTAAGTAACTGGCTTAAGTTAAATAGTTAAATATAAGTACACAAATTACATGTGCAAACGCAAGACAACAATCACTAATTGCTTTGGATCGCTGTTTAATACATTATTGTCTGGTCTGCTTCAGAAAGAGATTATTATAGGTGATAGTAAATCAGCTACTCTGCAATATGTAGTATAAAGAGAAGTTCTTCAACAAACATTACTTTCATCAACAAAGCAAAAAATGTTTTGCTATTAAAATTAAATGTAAATTGAATACACTATATAACATTCTATCCAATTTGATTGTGAGTGCATAATTTTCTTCGTCGAAATCTGTAATGAAAAATATATGAATTATTATAATCATTGGATTACTATTAGTGATCTTGTAAATTTTGAACGACTTAACCAAGTAATCACAATATAAACACTTAATTTCCAGATATTTGTTTTGTCGAAAAAATATAACTATGCTAGAATCCGATAGATAACGCTGCAGTCAATTAATCAGCAAATTATTATTAACAATATAAAATAATTAGATGTTTTAAAAAGTAATTACAAAATCTGGACCAGATGGGTGGTACTTTGTGGTCACTTTTATTTTTACTCTGCAAAAAGTCGGTTCAGAATGACACTTGTCGCGCCACCAAGTGAAAAGGATGGACCGACGTCTGTCGGACCATCTGCTTAAATAATTATGGCTCCACGAATTTTAAATTTGAGTCGGTGGTACCTTTTGTGCAAAGACACGTTTTATTTTTATGGTTCAATCATTATTACAGCACATCACAATTCCACTGTCGAACACATTGGCTTTTCTTACACTCCAATATTTATTTTTTATTACTAATCTTAACAGAAAGCCCACAGCTGTATATAGCGCCTCCCATAGAGGTCCTATTAGGAGTGGGGGGGAGATATTTTTCATAGTTGCAACACTTGACTTGCCACTATTTCGACAATGTAGAACTTATCTAATACTAAACTAGCAAAATAGTTATTACACACTAGCAAATATATACAAACTAGCAAAATAGTATCTAATACTAAACTAGCAAAATAGTTATTACCCTTACCGAAATCTCGTATTTGTTCGCCGTAAGCTTCACCTTGAAAATTTTAGGTTATCACGTCGTTCGTTTCGATAATTGACAGCTGATCTGTTTTAAAAAAAGGGTAAAATGAATATTGATGTTCTCCTTATACAACTTGATTTAAGTGCTAAAAAAATATTTTACCCTTTTTTCGTATCGTCTGGTTGTCTAATATAGATTTTTGTGTTGTAAATGCAGATGGAGGTGCTGGGATTTCTGAAAACGTATATATTGAAATATAAATGCGTAATAATACTTTCTATCCTAATTAATTCCAACAAGAATAGGTATTTTGTGTGCCATGGACGGTGATACGGCATAGCTTGCTTAACTTGCTGTGATGTATGCATAGTGTCAAAAAAATGTAAATCGTTTTATTTTACTATTCTAAGCCAATGATTGACTACTATCCTACCCGCAATAATAATAATTAGCTAATTTTAAATAGATGCGAATGATATGATAACTTCATGTTGGAAGTTAATTGACAAAACCATTTCGGCAAGTTAATATGATATGCTCGCGTTATAGTCTTCGTATTTTCTGATCGAAAAAATAACTGTAAAGTAAACTCCGCAGGTCATCCGTTTTGAAACGGTCCAAATAGAATACATTGATTGAATTATGATAGTCGTTTTACATTTTAAAACAAGACTAAATAATTACGTTTAACAGATATGTAACTACTAAATAATACCATTAATTACAATTAATTAAAATGCGTTATAAAAATGTTTGAAAATTAAAAATAATTTAGGTAAAATTAATTATCCAATAAAAAAAATACGAAACGAATTAAAATTGTTTCATCGTGCAGGATAAACTTTTGTCTCATCAGTAACAATAAAATAAATTATATGTATAAAAATTGAAACTCCAAATATAATGAATTAGAAGCATACCATCTAATTTGATGATGCCATCAATCTCACCCAAGGTATTTTTAGCGATACATTTATAGAAGCCAAAGTCTTCCTTGGTAATATTCCGTATCTTGAGCATCATAAACTTATTATAGCCGCTATCCACTTGCTTCATATTTGCCACCTACAATTTCCATTTCTACTTAAATATAAAACCTGTATGTATGCTGGGTAACAAATAATTTATTGCTTACATCATTAATAAAAAAGAAGATTAAATAGTATAATATAATATACTACGTATGTATAGTTGTTTACACACTATTTTAAAAACGAAATTGTAGATTTACAGCCTATTTATCGTCCCAAGGCGGGGCACAGACCTCTTCTCCTTTCTGAGAGAATTTATGTTGATGCATGTTGTTGAATTTAATATATTTTCGAAATATTTAGTTCTTCAGACATGTAGGTTTCCTCGTGATGTTTGTTTCACCACCAATCAAGTGTTAATTCAGTACTTAAAACTGCCGTTATCGATTTAATTGGTGACACGAAAATCGAACGTTCTGTAAATTTTATCACGTGTGCTTATCCCCTGAACTACGACGGCTCGAAAACATAACGGAATATACATAAGTTATACATTGTGAGTTATTATGCAAACAGAAATATGTTATAAAATAAATTTTCATTTTCAATAATTTCAGTTTTACATAAGTTAACACTGTTTGTGAATAATGACCCGTAACTTTTACATTGGCAGTAACACAATATGTGTATTTGAATTTCTAATTAAATAGTAATCTTGGTACCTTAAATTTAGAATAGGTATTTTTTCCTTTTGAAATTATAAAGAATGTTTGCTTTTCTTCCTCGCTATATTTAACTATTTTCTTCAGAAAATTCCATCAGGCAT
The DNA here is from genome assembly GCA_907164705.1 of Parnassius apollo. NCBI lineage: Eukaryota > Metazoa > Arthropoda > Insecta > Lepidoptera > Papilionidae > Parnassius > Parnassius apollo. Next base: position 10,095,109 of record CAJQZP010000585.1, read on the forward strand.
TAAGCTTGCCTAGTTACCTTAGAGTAAAAGTGAAACAATAAAATAATAAATAACAAGTCCATTAAAATCAAACTAAAAGACAGAAAAACTTGTTACTTAAACCATAAAAATAACGTATCTCCGTTCAATTATAGCTTAGCATATTTAATATGATAGACAGAAACTTTGACAGTTCAGAATGTATCGATTCATAGCTCAGTATTAATGTAGGTACATTAATATCATCATTATCTCAGTATTAATATCATCTCAGTATTAATGTTAGTACATTGGTATATAATGTATCGATTTTAAATCGATTATGCAGAATTTGGATGCAAAGCCAAAATGATAAATAATAATCAGAATTTCGGGTTTCACTTTTTTGATTTTTTCAGATAATGTACAAAGACTTTCTCTGTGCGAGATTCGAACCCGAGATCTTGGTGCACATCAGCTAAATGCTTAGCGACTTTCTGATAATTAACTAAAATAAAATGATAAATCCACAAAAGGATGTATGCGATACCTAAAATCAACTGTGTATCATATTATACTAATATTCTCACCGGATATTATCATTTCCCCACGGTCGGTAGTCCAATAATTAATAGACTCTGTATAGAGTCTAATTAATAGACTCTGTATGACATTCGAGCGTCACGTCTTGTCCTAAGTACGCAACCTCCAATTGATTAGTAATTGACAGCATTGGCGGGACTGTTGATAAACGTATTTCAGTAATTTCGAGTGACAACACAAGTTAATAATATTAAATATAAAGAATAAACAGTTGTATCATATTTCGTCAAATATATAGGTAAACATAATTAACTAAAAGAGCCTCCAAACATAATATATGTGCAAATTTGTTTTCATTTAAACTTTAACTTTACTTTAACTTTAACGATAAAATCATTAGATTCGTAATAATATACATCGAGGACTATTAATTGGCATAAAAACTATCCTGTCTCTCAAGTTGAACCAAATTGCACACAGTGTGCAAAATTATATTGAAATCAGTTCAGTAGTTTGGGAGTTTATCGCGGACAAACAACGTGACAAGTAATTTTTTGTATATAAATATTTAAGCAGAAGAATATAAATGAGTCATATTACAAGTACTCTCTGTAATTTTTAAGAGCTACACAAAGAAGACTTACAGTTAAAAGTCAAAGACGTATATTCAGTTTTTCTGTTTTTTGTTGGCATTTCATGGTATTCTTTCCTAAATAACACAATGGTACAATACAATTTGGCAAAAGGTTGACGAACGAACGAAAAGATGACGCTCAAGTAGAAATAAACGTAGGCAATTTTATAACGTCATAAGTCATAATGAGTAATGACTTTGTAAAATGGTTGGTAAACTAAAGGGCATTACGTATAGTTACATGCTTTGTTTTTTCATAGCTATTCAGTAAGTGTAGAAAATTACATTTAATATCTATGTTATTTATCTTAAAAACCTGTCCAAATGTAATAACATAATCATGATGTATGTATTGTGTGTATAGTATGATAAATATTTTTTTATTTAAAATCGTTTAATTAAAAACAAATACTCTAGCAATAACTTTGTATTGCGCTATCAGCGACTTATACTAAGTATTAAAATATCCATGACAACCAATTACGATAAAATTAATACTTTATGATATAGGGAATATCTAGCAATTAATAAAATCTGTGCTAAGGCCCCAAATTTAGAAGGGTTGAATAAAATACGCTAGGTATACAATATTGCCTTTGTACCCTACTCATGCAAAACATTCATACTCTCTACTATATCCGGCAAATTTCGTATCGGTAACGAAGTAGTTAAACCTTATAAAATTCTGTTACCTGATATAAGCAAGAAAGGTTATGATATCAAAATATGCTTAATATTCCCTTTCAAATTAGATAGAGACTTGAAATTCGTTTTTTGAAATTCGTTCGAAAGTAATTGTAATATCGTTATATTGATGATTCGTCAGGGTTAGGTTAAAACAAGGTAATACTCACATTGAACCATAAGCATGATTCGCTTACTAATCGATGGAGGCACTCAGACACACACTTAGATGCTATAAATAGGTAAGCACCCATATATAGGCGAGAAACTTTCGTTATTGTCAGCGTTTCACCATCTACAACACTCCCTGTGGGAATAAATAAAAGAAATGAGTTAAATAAGTCTAGAAAAAAAATAGTCACACAGTAATCTAGCATAAAATGCATAAAATTTCAATTTTAATTGCTTGATGTTTTTCTGATTTGTTTATAGGTAGTCAACACTAGTCATTAAGCATAGTACTAAGATCGTCTATCAATTCTGCCACAATGGTTATGTGTTGGTTATATCGTCGGCAAATCGAAGGTGAGTTATTTGCTCGCCACTGATGTTGATACCGAATAGTTTCCTGTTGAGTAGCTTGAAAACTTCTTGCAATGTAGCATTGAAGATTTTTGGAGATAAGGTCATCCTTAGTGTATATTTGGGTAGATTCACCTTTATCTTATGTAAGTGTTGGAACAAGTGATCAATGTGATTAGTTAAGTTTATTTTATTCCACCTATGTTTTTTTTTTTGCATGGGGAAATGCCTACGCATACCCGCCTCGCGGGGGCAAGGACGGGTTATGTCGGACTCGCACCGACTAAAACCCCATGGTGTTCCACCTTTGTCGCATATTGGCAGGGCTACGGGAACGCTTTCGCACACATCCGCGGCCCTACTAGCGCCTGCCGCCCCATGGCAGCACCTCCTCGGGAGAGGAAAATTCCTCCCCGTTCTCCTTCCCAGGTAAGGCGCACTAGAACACATGGCGCGCCTTCCTCCACGGCCTCCAACTACGTCTGTGCAACAGACGCCCCCGCGTCCGATGCACAAAGGCCATGGGGCCAGGAAAAACGAGCACTTAGAAGTACTAGCCTTCCCGACCCCAGCGGCGGATCTGGTCTATGGCTCCGCCGCCAACCAAGATTCGGCTGCGGAGGGTAGGGAGAGCGGCGCCTCGCAATATCGACAATCCTCTCCCCCCGCAGGCCCACCACCACCGCATCAACGGTGCGGCCCCGTTTGAGTCGCGAAGGATAGGGCGAGTGGCGCATCGCCATACCAACACTCCTCTTCCTCCGCGACTCCACCTCGGCTGCAGCGGTAGAGGGTGCGCGAGTCCCCACTCACTGCAGTCCACCAGCACACATCCGAAGTGGGCTCCCCAAGCCCACTCGGAGCGGCCACCTCAGGCCGGCCCTTCACCTCGGGCCAGCCACGTGGGTTCCTCTGTGTTCACCGTGGGAGACCAAGCCACGGCTACTAAGCCCCCCCGCCACGACAAGGCGGGAACCCGTTCGGGGGGGTCCACCTATGTCTCTGGCGTTTACTGAAAATCAATAGTTGTAGTTACCACCATGTGGTTTCTATAACATTTCTGCTAAGTTTTCGTAGTTTTATTCCATTAAGTTATATTATGTTATGTTAATTTGTGTGTATGTTTGGAACTAAATAAATTATATAATTATTATAATATTATTATCTTCTAGGCAGAAATTCTCGCCATACTTCAGTGTGCAGAAATTAATCCGCAAAAACACTTCGTCAACCATATAATTTATATAAACTTTGATATTCAAGCACCACTGCTAGCGCTGAGGTCAAACTTAGTGAACTCGAAGCCAGTTGGAGACAGCATGAACCGTTATAATGCTCTGGGATGTAACAACAGGGTCGTCTTAAGATGAATTCCGGTTCATGCGGGTATTGTAGGCAATGTATTTGCAAATAAACACGCACGGGAGGGCTCAAAGAGTACACAATTTGGGCCTAAGCCATTTTGTGGAATCTCAAGAAGCCTAGCCTTGTTAACACTTGAAATTCTTTATCACAATAAATCACTTTAGATCTGATCAGACATATCAGGCTTAAAACGTACTAAAACCTTAATCTGGGCTTTTGATCGTAAATTCGCTTCAAAAGGCCTGGGATTAAGCAACAATTAATTGCACATTCTGGCAAGAGTACTAACTGGACACTGTTGTCTGAAAAAGCACATTTCCATCCTGGGTCTAAGCAACTCACGGATGTGTCAGTTCTGTTCCACAACGAAAGAAACGCCTCTGCATATCCTAACTGATTGCGGACCCTTAATACGCAAACTTAACATTCATCTGGAAAACTATTCATAGCAATTTCACTTCTTCTGGGTGGAATACACCCAGAAGAAGTGAAATTGCTCACAACTAAGCAACTCCTTTGAAGACATAGGGCTTAGCAGTAAATAGCCAAAGCGGCGATCACATTAGATCTTTTAAGTCGCGTTGATACTGGTTTCTTTCCCCAGACCTGCATAGATGCTCGCACATAATTAAAATAGGTCATCCTGTCTTACAACACTCGTACATACTTTAATATCCGATAAAATCAGTATGGTAAAAGTTTTTTCGTATTTTATATACAAATTCAAATTCATTTAATTATAATATAAATATGTCATTTTGTTCGATAACTTGCCATCTTATAAGTAGTAACATAATCCCATTGCTGTAGACATTTTAGAATTTTTGATCAAAAAATAACACTAGCCAAAGAATTCTGAAGAGACAGGAACAGGTGAAAATCAGAAAGTGCAAGGTCAGGATACGGTGGATGCTTCGACACTTCCCAACCAAGCTCTCTCAATTTTTGGTGAGTGGCCAAAAATATGTGTGGTCTGGCGTTATCATGATAAAAAACCAATTCTTTTCTGTTGATCAATTCTAGCCGATATTTCTCAATTTCTTGCTTGAGTCTCATTAGTTACTCTATGGGATTCGAATCTATGATTTTACCCAGTGCTAAAATCTCAATAATAAACAATGCACTTACAGTTACCCAATATACACACAGCATCTTCTTATTGCATCTGTAGAGAGAGAGAGAGAGAGAGAGGGAGTCTGTAGAGCTTGACAACCCTTTGACCATGATCTTTTTTGCATGTTCTTGTCGTAATTGAACCCTTTTTTATCACCAGTTATCAATCTTTTAAAAAAAGATTCGATTTCATTACATTTCAATAGCGAATTCCAAATGAGTACATGATTCATTAGGTTTCTTTCATTGAGCTCGTATAGTACCTTAATATTGAGCTTTTTTGTATATTGAGACTTTTTCAATTGGGTCCAAAACTACTTTTATGTGGTCGATCCTCAATTTTTCGGTTATGTCGTAACTGGTGATCTTGCTTTACTTTTTCAAAAATGGCATCGACTTTTTCATTTAGTAGAGCCATTGCTACAGCTATAAGTACAGTTGTAGCACGAATAAGTCGGCTTGACCGGGGAAAGACCACACTCTCACAGAATATCAGCGCAAAATAGCAGCTTAATACTGCTGTGTTTCGTATGGTGAGTGTAGAGAACCGGAGATTTTTTTACTGGAAATACATACAATTCCATCTTAGTCCTCACGGCTGACAACGCATCTGCATTTTGATTCGCAAACGAGGATTAATATGTCTATTGGCCACAGAAACCACTTACCATCAGGTGGATTGTGTGCTCACTTGTCACCCTTATCCTATAAAAAATTTATCCGTACGAAGCCGATCACAGCGAGTTGCATCTTTGACATCAAAATTCTGGGACTGAAAACGCCTAATGCCCATAAACTTCGAAAAATTTTTCACGGCTTGGGGGCCGTCCATTAATCACATGAAGCTCGAACGGAGGGGAGGGGGTTTGACAAAAATCACGAAATATCACAAAGGGGAGTGGGTGTGGTTAGATTATCACGTGTATTTATTTTTTTGTCAAACGCGCGTTTTCTAAACCGAAAAGTGGCGTGTAATGTGACCTTGACTCGCCTGTACATGTAAATTCATGTCACGAGCATGAGAACGTAATTCGAGCAATAATAGTCTAGAGATGCAAAGAATTTGATCCGCCAGTTGCCATCGTATAATGAAAGAGTGAATTACTTTGAAGTTACGAAATTAGATAAACGAAGACAATATTCTGATCTTTTTTACCTTCACAAAATCATTCACTCCTCCATCGATTGCCCAGAATTGCTTAATTTAATTAATTTTGAGGAGCTGAAACATCGTAACGCTGATCTGGACATTTTTAATTCTAATATTTCACAATTTAGAAGATCTGTAATTGCTACGTTAAATATGTAAATTTCACGAATATCATAAAATAAGTTTTTTTTTAACTGTCACTAGTACTATGTACCTATTATTAGTTTATTTTTCTGTCATACTTGTCATATTTTGTTTTGCTGTGCACTCTATATTGGATTATAGACTAGTTATAATATTTTTGTTACTGTAAATGTGTTTTGTATTGTCTTCAATCTGTGTGTGTGCCTTATTAATAAAAAAAGAAAAAAAAGAAAGATAGACTACACAGGGAAAGATTCTCTGTGTAGTGCGCGAAAATGATGACGCCGAGTGGCTTAATTAAACTGACGCTGATCTTCAACAAAGCACAGTGCCTACAACTGACTTGCAAGGTGCTTATCCAGTTGTTAGTGTTGAAAAAAGTCTTGCTAATCCGTGGTCCGAGGACAATGTACATAAAATATGTTCATGTACTAGTACAATATTAAATATGTTCATGTACAAGTACAGTATATGTTTTTCGCATGATTACACCATTGCTTTAATATTATTATAATACCAGTCAAAAACAACCTGCAACCGTCTAGACATTTTTATCATGGTCCTTAATTTCAAAATAAAACTCAATTATACTGTATATGTAGGTACTAAAAAATAAACGTGATTTTGGGTGGGGGGAAGATGTTAAAAATTTGCATTTTTCCCTTTTTTGTAATAAAACTTCGTAATGTATAGAATTTCTTCTTTATATTTAAAGTAAAAAAATGGCGGGAAAGTATTCTTTAATTCTTATTTTTCTTTTTCCTATATGTATTGATATTAAAACCAGCCAGATATGAACAGTACAACGAAAGAGATTTTTCTTCAATTTTATACAAACAAAATACGAAGAAATTTTTTCCACGACCTGTTATAAGAAATCATTATTTAAAATGTAGTTTAATTAAAATAGGTCGTAAATCCAATTTCCATTTTAAGAAACCTATTATCCTACGCCAGGCCGTAGGGAACACCGCGGGGTAGCAGATATTTCCTTGTAGTAAATTAGTAAATTTAAATATTAAGGCACTTTGCTAAGCTTAAAATGTAAATTGATTCATGTAACTAAGCTAAATGAGAATTGGTGACTTGTAGTTGTTTTTTTATATAACTACTAAGTTGTTGTTTTTATATACTAATTTTATATTCGTATAACATAAAAATATATAAGTTTAGGTTAGAAATACATACAAAATGTAAAATTCTATCATGACATGCCATGCCTTTTAAAAAAGAGGAATGATACATTTCTAGGTTTAATTTTTATTTCCTTTTTTTGAAAATTCTCGTTTATCAGACTGAACGGAATCATATTTATATACTGGTAAATAAAGCATAATAAGCCCAAAGCACTTTTTTTGTAACTGATATTTAAACTTTAGTGAAGTGAGAGGTAATTCAATAAAATAGAATGGAATAATTTTACTAAATGTAATCTACATTTAATAAAATTATTCTATTCTGTTGTACCTGATTTTTTAAACTGATTTTGAACTAGATTGAAGTGAAAGGAAATTCAATAGAATAGAATAGAATAATTCTATTTAAAGTTTTTGTGTTAGGTACATAATTCGTCGGGTCACAAAGGTAAACTAATGATGTTTGAGGCGTGACGACGACATCACCTTATCAGCCTCCTGTTCAGACAATGCGTCCTTAATGTCGGTCGGTATGTGTGTGGAAGGACAAGTGACGCTAGTGCGAACTATAAGTCGTTAGAAACTAAATGAAGGGGAGTCTGTAATGCCGATGTATAAGGTATGACATACTACGCAGTAGCAAGAAAAACAGATTAGAATTATAAGCCGTAGCACGTGTAAATTGAGATTCAAGATGAAGACAAGTTGCCCTGAGAGACAGTTGTACTTCCCCCCGAACGAGTCCTCCCACCATGTAGTGGTGGGAGGACTTAGTAGCCTTCGTCTTTTCTTGCTTTATGGCAACCCCGATGGCAAGTAGTTGAATAATTTGCTCCCAAATGATTTCCACCTCAAATTTAAGTTATAGTTGTAAATTACGCACATATTGTATTGTGTAATAAATAAAAGTGGTAAATATCCAAATAAATAAATTTTTAGTGCCTCAACTTAAACTGACAGCAGGTAACAAATATCGTTTAAAAGTAAATGTAATTCTTGGTATACCTTTTAATATTTACGATGTATCTGTTAAGTGTTGTTGTTGTTATTGTTATTGATTTCGGATTTCATTTTGAATTGTTTTCTTGATTATTTGCTTTGAGATCTGTAATTAGTCTTACCCTAATTGTAAAACAATAGGAAGAAGATATTTGCTTACCATGCTCCCTTGATTTTCCATATTTGTTTTCTTTTACTATTTAAAATACGTCGTAAAATGACTACTCGCAACGCCAAGATGCGACAGATGGCGAACCAACTTCATCTTGCGCTTCAAGAACTTAAGTCGTCCAGGGAACAGTGTGAACTGTTACATAAAGAAAGCGATGACAATAAAAGAAAATTATAAGTATAATTTCACAAAATACACAGTTTAAAAGTGATTAGGTAAAATTGCATAGAGACTATACAGATATTTTAAGGGAAAGGAATCAGCTCCAGGGGACAGTCGATGAGTGTTACCGATGCAGCACAGAATATGAGGAAGCCCTTAAATTAATTGCTGCGTTACAAATACAGTAAACTGAAGCTAATGAGCAGTTTCACAATTTAAATAATACATTGATAACTTGCTAGAATATCAAACTCAGAGTGTGGTCGATGAGCTCGTAGAATGTAAATCTCATAACGTTGCAACTCACTAACTCAGCAGAAGTAAATTAAAAATATATATAAGAATTAATAAATATATTAGGAAAGAGCAAAATTAGTTAAAACTATAATTAATACCAAAAATTATACAAATGTATGTAAGAAAAAATATAAGTTAATTAGTAAACTTAAACTATATTCATTTGAGATGGAAAATATTAAAAATTGTTACGAGACTGAAATAAGGTTTAAGGTTTTTTTTTAATTCAGAAACTTTATCACTTCAAACTTCATTACAAATTATGTCGAATAAACATAAATCAGCAGAGAATGAGATAAAAGAATGCATACTGGTCATGGATAATCTGGGTAGCTCATCTAAATATAACGAGAAGCATTTTGTCTCCTTATTAAAATACCAAAATGAATATTAGCGATCAATGCCAGATTCTTTAGAGACAGTGTATGTTAATAATATGACAAGCAGTAATACTTCATTTTCTTCACCTATACTCTATAACAGTACTCCATGAAAAAGCAGATAAATTTAAAAAGTAATTCATATAATGAAAAAATTATTTTATTGTGTATCGACAGGGAAGTGCTTACAACTCCTAACTTAATTGTTTATGAAAACGACTTATTTTTTTTATAGGAGATGGTGCAAACGAGCATGCGGTTCACCGATGTTAAGTGACTACCGCCGCCCATGAACAACTGCAACACCAGGGGCATTGCAGGTGCGTTGCCGACCTTTTAGAAAGGAGTAAAGGTCCGTTTATATCTGCAGACACAGTGCGTTACAGACAAGTGTCGTGGCAGACACCCACAGACGCCGTTTATTTACATCTAGCGTGCCATAAGTGTGTCGTGTCAGACATCGACAGACACCGTCGTGGACGTCAGACGCAACCGCTCTCACTAGCAGTTATTGAATAATGAATAGCTTTAGTAGGAAAAGCACGTTTATTTTTGGAGAAAATGTTCAGACACTTCGCTGTGGAAGTTTTAGTAATAATTGCATTGTAGCGAAATAAAGTGAATCAGTGTGGTTAATTATTAGTGTTCTAAGTTTTAATTAGTGTAAAGTGAATTAAAGAGTTAATTTTGGTAATTCAATCGGCAGTTTTTATTGTCACGAACCTCAAGCTCGTAACAGTATTTATATTCTTTTACAATTTCTATAAGCTGTTCGTTATCCATGGCAAAAAACACGTTAGCACGGTCCCGATACTCTATTCACACTGCCCGGCAGGTAGCCACAGACACGTACAGACATGAACCGCGCAGACAAAATATTCTTTCCGCGAATACTGGCCGGGCACGGCCTGTGTCTGTCGGCGTCTGCGCGGCCGTGTCACGATAGATATAAATACGTTAATAAACACTGTATAGAAGAATATCATTTGGTCTGCCACGGCACGTGTCTGGCACGCTCAATGTCTGTAGATATAAACGGACCTTTACTCTTTTCTTGAAGGTTTTTAAGTCGCATCGGTCCAGAAAAATCGCCGGTGGTAAACTATTCCACAGAGAGGTTATACGCGGAAGTAAACTCCTAGTGAAACATACAGTGGTGAACCGCCAAGCATAATCCGGATGCTGCCATCTGGTGTGGATGGTATCGGGAGGTTTGCCGCGTAGTGCGATCGTGAAATTTGGTGGCTGGGATTAATCCAAACAATTCTTCAGAGCAATCCCAGTGGTAGATGCGAAAGAAAATGTAAAGAGATGCTATATCTCTTCGCAGCACCAATGAATCGAGCTGATTGGAACATACTTGGTCATGGACGATTCGAGCCGTTCTGCGCTGGATGCGGTCAAGTGAAAGGAGCTGGCACTGGAGAGCCACAGCTCAGAAATGTGAACAATATTCCATGTGCGGCGAAACCTGTGCCTTGTAAAGTTGCAGGCGGTGTGCTAGCAAGAAATACTGTACCACTCTGCTTTTTAAAGCACGCCAAGCTTTTTAAAGGCCAATTTGGCCTTCTCTTGCAAGTGACCACGAAACGGCACGTCACGCGATATATTAACGCCGAGGATTCCGATGCTCGCTGAGACAGCAAAGGAAGTGCCTTGAAACTGATGAGATACGACAAAGAGGTTTTTTTAACGGTAAACACGCAAACTTGTGTCTTCTGAGGGTTAAACTGGACTAGATTTAGTTGCCACCGATCCGAGACTTTGTTCAACAAAGACTCGACTTCAGACACAAGTTTGTCCCGGTACTTTGATACGTTTTCCCAAGAAATATTGGCACGGCCGATTTACAGAGCATCACTAGTGTTGTCATCCGCATAGCAATGAATATTACCGGTTTTCAATGTATCATTGATATGCAGAAGATACAGCGTTGGTGATAGCACGCAGCCTTGTTGAACGCCAGCATTAATAGGCTTGTAATCGGAGCATGTACCATCTACAACGACCTTGATGGCCCAATCTGCAAGAAAGCTGGTGATTCAATTACACAATTTCTCGGGAAGCCCATAGGAAGGGAGCTTCTAAAGTAGCATTTTGTGTTAAACTTAATCGAAGGCCTTCGCAATGTCTAAACTAACGGCTAATGCCTCCCTTCTTGGACTCTACTGCTTCCGCCCATCGATGATTCAGGTAGATCAGAAGATCACCAGCGGATCGACTTTGACAAAACCTATTGGCGGTCACTAATCAGCTGATGATCCTCAAGATATTTTACGAGTTGGAAGTTTGTAATGGATTCAATTATTTTGGGGACCGTGGAGGTGATGGCGATAGGCCTTGTGTTTGACGGATCCGAGCGGTCGCCTTTTTTAGGAATTGGGTGGATGAAAGCCGTCTTCCACGAGTTTGGTATTACGCCTTGGGAGTAGAAGTACCGGAAAAGACGCGTTAGAACTGTTGCGAACTCTGGAGCACACGTCCTCTGCACAGTGGGGGGAATTCAGCCAGGGCCACTCGACTTGTGGATGTCCAGGGAGAGGAGTGCTTTGCAGATCGACTTGCTACTTTGAGGCATAGGCCACTCTGTGCAGGGATGGATGAGATGGCTGACAGGAATTCTCTTGGACAGCCTTGGTGAGAGACCAGAATCCACGGGTTCCAGAAGGAAGTCAAACTAGTTTCTCGCCAATTTTGCCTATATGCTCTGACGTTGCCTTGGCAATGACTCTTTTGAAGGACCTTGAGGCGGAATTTTATTTCTTTTTTAGGGCGCTGGTGTTTACATCCCGGGACGTTGATGCGTTTGCTCAGGACCGGTAACACTATTACATATAGCATGATGCTACTTTACAGGAGCGACTAAACCACGGCTAAGATCTGCCTTCGATGAGCACCACAGAGGAATGAATAAAAAGTTCCATTCCCTGAAGTACCATATCAGTGACAGAATCAGCAACAACATTGGGATCGTCCGGCGAGAAGCGAACCCACCCCCAAGAGTAGGATGCAAAGAAAGACCGCATCATATCGCAATCGGCTGTCCTATATTGCCAAACACGGCGACAGCCTGCAGAATTCAACCGCAATTTCAGCGTGAGTGGCACCACAGCCCGAACAGGACAATGATCCAAAGAGTCATGAGGGGCATCAACGGAGACCTGATATCTTTCCGGATGAGAGGTCAGTAGAAGATCCACTAGGGAAGGTGCATGATCCTCCACATCTGGAATCCACGTGGGCGAAGTAACCAGTTGTGTCAGACCATATGACAAGGCAAAATCATGAACAGATCTCCCGCATGATTGGTTAAATGTGAACCAATCCATTTGACGTGGTGAGCGTTAAAATCGCCGAGGATCACGATCTCTGCCGAGGGGATCTGTTGAAGAAACGAATTTGTAGCCATTTAGACATGGTTGAAGAGTTGGTCTACTTCGGCATTACCGCTTTCTAACCCATAAAAGCACCCGTAGACGCGTGGATAGTCGTCGCTGCCTACGCGTAGCCAAAGGCCGGACAAGTTGGAAGCTTCGAAACTACTGAGGCGTCGAGTACAGATGTCCTCTCTGACGTATATGAAAACTCTAGCCCGAGGCATAAAAGAGTGTTTCAATTTGTACCCCAGGTAGGAGAGATACGAAGTATCAGCCGGATAGGACACCTGCATCTCGGTCAGAAAGCCAGCCAGCTTCGCCGTCTCGAGATGGTCAAGACGGCGTTTATGTTCGAGTGAAGTTCCCAGATATTGCAGAAATTCACGAATAGCATGACAGGGGTCGCCTAGGTTCTGTTGCATAGCTTACCCCGACTAGATATTGAGCCGACAATAATGGCATTAGCAACACCCGTATTTCATAAAAAAATAGGTTATATTGACCGGTTGAAGCTGATTCCGCGTTGATAGATGTGGCTATTTAATTAAGTCACACAATTATGTAAATGAAGTATGAGCACGCTAACAATAATGACCGTGTGCAGCCCTTCTGAAAGTGCTGCCAGAAAAGAACCAAATTGTACCTTGTACCGCATTTTCAGTCAATAAGAGAGCTATACAGATCCTATTACTGTCAGTTTGCAGGTATACGTTCGAAGACATTCCATGACAAAAATTTATCTTTATACACATTAAAGAAGGACAAGTGCGATACTTGCTATACGTGTGAAACCGGGAACTTAAACAAAGAGGATTACCAAGTAAATGTTATAAAAAAACCAAGCAAAAAAGAAAAAAAACAGATGACAAAGACAACGCCGACAAAAAGGAAGGTATAGTTCTCACAATGCATTTAGAGGCTATGAAATCATGTCCATTTCTGACTGCAAGTGCATTGTTTTTTAAAACAAACTTAGTGTGTCATAATTTTACGGTTAACTTAAGAAACCGTCACTGTGCTTGTTATTGGATTGACGAAACAGCAGCGGATTTGAAATCCAGTACATTCGCTTCATGCTTAGTCGATTACCTAGAGAGACATTGTTTGCCTATAAAGCTACCGATAATTATCTTTTCCGATGGCTGCACCAATCACAATAGGAATACGGTTATGGCTAATGCATTACTTGACCTTAGTAAGAAACACGGAGTGGTTATTACTCAGAGATATCTGGAGCCAGGCCACATGCAGATGGAGCGCTAATATCATTTGCCTAGCGACTTTGCAACACTGATCAAGGAAATATGGAAGGGTCAGCTGTATGAAGTTGTTCAACTCAGAAATGATTTCGTCAAGGATTTTGCTAATCATAAGACTTGGCGTTATAAAAGCAACAGACCTTGCCGAAAAACAGGTGAACGACAAGTTGTGGACATCCATGCCATTCGATACAATCCTAACTCTACCATCCAAGTCAAGCTAGATTTTGACTCTGAATGGATGGATCTACCCCAGAAAAGCTTTACTATTCGTCAAACCGTTCACGCCAATATTCATGCGGCAACAATACTTATAAATTTATCGAAATATAACCAACCATCTTCAGCAGTTGAAATCAGTCCTGCCACGTAATTTTCATTCCTTCTATGCCAACCTGCCTCGTGAAGAATTAGATTAGATAATAATTAATATAATAAAAATTGCATTATACTTTTTAACAAAAAAAATGTTTCTTTATCTTAGTCGTATTTTCAATATTTTAACAGAAAGTTTACTAAGTAGTGAGCTTAAATAGTATTAAACTGTTACATTTAATTTACTTTTGTAAACGGAGAGACAGAAAAAGTTTATGCATATATTTATAGTCTTAAGAGTTATTAGTTATCATTAGAGTCATTAAAGAGTTATCAGAGTAGAATACATTTCAAACGGGTACTTACCTAAAGTTAGATCATAAAAAATGTGAAACTAAAATATTGGAGTTATTATACTATAGGTAGGGTAGGAGTTATGTCAAGCACTTCATAGTTGCAGTGATGAGGAGCTCAAGCTCCTCATCACTGCAACTCGCAAGTAGATTATGACTGGATTAGTTAGTAATAAAACTAAGTTATTGTTTCCCTTCTTTTTAAAGAAATTAGTTAGTAAGACATCCTAATAGTATATAATTTTATTAAATACTCACCTGTTACATTTTTATACTTGACTTACGTTTGTAAGCATTAGAACTGAAAAACTATTCATATTCTCATATTTCATAGGCGATAATAAGATCATGGGAATTCCTAAATGCTATATTGTACTTTCTTTGATATTTTTTATTTTTATGCCGATTTCTGAATTTAGAATATTGACCTATAGTTCATAAAAGATAGCTTGATCTCTGCGACAGCTGTCAGTAAAAATCACGCCAATGAAGTCCTGAATTTCTTAGTAATACACACAGTACCTCTCAATGTCGTACTTTATGGGCATGCCGACCCAATTAGTGCAAGCCCATAAAGTATGACATTGACAGGTACTGTATTACTAAGAAATTTATTCAGGACTTCATAGGCGTGATTTTTACTGACAGCTGTCGCAGAGATCAAGCTATCTTTTACGAACCATAAAGCATTCCATTTAGTTCTCGCTGATTTAGTTTTAGAAGTGGGAGTGTTCTAATTTAAGCCTTATCTTTGTCATTTTTTTTTGTAGGATGTTTTTATTAATAAATGTTACAGTAATTAAAGGATTATTATTTCAAACCCTATACGAGTACCTAAAAATTGCAATAAATAAATATTGATTTCTCATAATTATAACAGTGTTTCATTTTGAAAATACCTCCAATTAACCGATATGGTGACGATAATGGTGATATAGAAAGACAATCCTATCTTCTAATTCCTATCTTCAAAATAATCGCCTGTTTTGAATATTTGGTATATTTTTGGCAATTTTTAGATTTATTTGTTATATTATCACCGAATATGCTTGAAAACTTCACCGAAAAATAACAATTTATAAATAACCCGCTATTTTTTGGAAGTTTATAAATAATATTAAAAAACTCCTATCTTCAAATTTTCATTCACACCAGCTTAGTGATACCTCGTATCTTACATTATTTCGCTAAATACTGATTCCAAACAAATTTTGATTATTACCTTATAAGCGGGTCCATTTTAGTATACAATTGCCATTTACACATTTTTCCTTTAACTTCTAGGAAAAATAAAAAACGGTTTTTTTCTGCTCCTGTAAAATTTAGTTTTTGTAAATGATAGTCAACCAAATCTAAGAAATACCTTTTGACGTTTCACACTAATCATTCCACAATAATTTTTCACAAGCGTACCCACACGATTTAAAATAACCTTTTACGTAAATCCGAAGAATTATGAAGTTATCTATAATTCATTACAGCGTGTATAATTTTTTATCGTGTTTAGTTTAAATTCAAAGCTTTCAAACAGAGCAAAATATAAAAAAACCAGTATCAATAATTTTACTTGACGTCGTTTCAATGATATGTCGCTATGAACCTTACCGTAGTGTTTGAATGATTAAAATTCATTGTTATGCGAATAATCGGCAAAAATATTCAAATAATCGGTAAAAATATTCAAATAATCGAATCATTAATTTTTTTCATGTATTGTTTAATTAAATTTTTATTTTTAAAATTCCTATAGTTACATGAATCATGAATAAATCAAGTTTGCTTTACTTTGTCAACGTAAATTTATGTAGGCAAAAAAACTCTTATACAAGGCCGCGTTGAAAAAACCACTACGTAATTTCAATCTCCCCCATTTCGGGAGCTTACTGTGCGTAATTTCATGATTTTGTGTTTGTCTTCTTCTTTTGTGACTCGGCTTTAATTGTTCTAACTGTTTCTTCTATATTCGTTGAAGCATGTGCCCATGTCACAAAGGATGATTGGGCAAAATTGGTACAAAAACAAAAAAAAATTGATTATGGATGACTTTGGAAGATACATTAATATTAACTGCACTATTGAAAATCAAATAATAATTAATCTAAACTACGAAAGCTCTCCTAGTTGTACTGAAAGTTAATGAATGAATTTATTTTTAATCTAGTTTGAATCATAAATTTTATAACTAAATCTTGTGTTTTTAATTATCCGTTTTTAATTTAGTCTTGTATTATTCAAACCAAACTGTAAATGATTACCAACTCTAAATAACCGATATCGATTTTTTTAAGAATCGAATATTGTACGTTTCCATTTTTTGGTTGGCATGCTTGGTGCAATAAGTCTGACAACCGTCAAAATGTATTTCTTTGATTTGGTTTACTATAGGAGTTGTTAGCACTTCCCCGTCGGATTAGTAATGACATAGGCAAATACTTGGGAATATCATTAAATAACTGTTTAGAAGGACAACAGATAAGTAATTACTGCATGCGTGGAGCATCATTCAGTGATATTGTGATTAAATTTTTACTAGTAGATTTAGCCCTAATAGTATATTAACCCTTAATAAGGCAAAGGGATATAGTTTCCCACCAAGACTATTTTGAAAAACATGTTTATTTTACATGAAAGATAGCCCATAGAATGAACGCAACCGAAATATACTATTCTTTAGAAGATTTTAAATTTCATAACTTGCAACACTTTTCAAAAAATGACTACCTTATATTGAAATGTCAATGTCAAAGTTCAGTGACGTGAAAAGTGCTAAAATAACGGTCGATTTTTGGTTACTTCCGAGAAAAAAATCTTTTATTGTTCAACGAAAAATCTTGTAAGTAGATTATGTTTCCATCTTTTATAAAATGACAACTTTAGCTATGTTTTTTTATTGATTTTATACGTATAACATTGATAACAGCGTTAAAATCTTCGAAATACTAAGTGGGAAAATTATTCCCTTGGCCCGATTGAGTTTATAATTTATTTCTTATTATATATATGAAAGTTTGAACTCACAAATATGTCAATACAAAATACAAATAATAATAGAATGCTGAAATTTGAATGAAAGTAAGCTTCTTAGGGGATGTAGATGTGATATTTACATGTAATTATTTATTGGTAGGATTCACCATGAATAAAAAAACAAATTTAGGGAAACGGGAGTTAGAAGATATCATGAAAAACCTGTCAGATTTATCCGATCTTGACTCAGATGATGATGCCTATTACCAAACAGCCCCTGTAACCAGCCCGGCAGATTACCAGAATGAGTCTCAAGATGTTATTGTTGAAAGGCGTCTTGAAGAGTTGTTTGGTGTATCTGATAACTTGGAAGAAACTATTGAAAGCCAAGAAATATATTCAGTAGAAGCACTCACAGATATTTTAGAAATAAATAGTCCTAGACCTATTGGTAGTGTGGGTGAGACAACAGGACAATATGATGTTCTCCCAACAGAGGAAAATATTGCAACTTATGAAGAAAGCTTTGTTATGGATTGCAACCAACGAGAAACTGAAATAGAGCAATGCTTAGATGATATCCGTGAAGAACACTCCCACTATACTCCAATATCTACAGATGACTTAAGTGCAAGACCTTCAAGTAGTAATGTTATTGTAACAGAACCGGATCGTCGCTCAAGATCAAGCAGAACTATGAATACAGTAAGACAA
Organism: Parnassius apollo; assembly: GCA_907164705.1. NCBI lineage: Eukaryota > Metazoa > Arthropoda > Insecta > Lepidoptera > Papilionidae > Parnassius > Parnassius apollo. The sequence goes on from CAJQZP010000585.1 coordinate 10,113,353, forward strand.
CCAAGGGAGTGGAAAATTGAAACAGAGATACACAATGTTCCTGAATTTACCAATTCAATTCAACCACAATCAACATATAGTCATAAAACGCGGCCTATCGATGTTTTTCAAAACTTTTTCCCAGAATATTTAGTACAAGTTCTAGTGGAACAAAGAAATAGATATGCGGTTCAGAATAAAAGCAATAATTTTACACCAGTATTATCAGAGGAAATGAAACTTTACCTTGGAATATTAATAATGATGGGGTTAAACCCATTGCCTGATATGGAGCTATATTGGTCTAATGACCCTTTGCATTATAATAATGCAGAAATTTCAAAAATTATGCCTATCAAAAGATATAAAAAAATAACTGAAAATTTACACATAAATGACAATGAAAAAGAACCAAATAGGAACTCACCGGAATACGATAAAATGTACAAGTTGAGACCAATGATTCAAGAGCTTAATAAATTGTTCCAGCAGGAAACAGGTAATTCAAGTAAACAATCAATAGATGAATGCATGTGAAGTTTAAAGCAAGATCATCTTTAAAGCAGTATATGCCAAAGAAGCCAATCAAGCGTGGCTTCAAAATCTGGGCACGTTGTGATTATGTAACCGGCTATCTGTACCAGTTCGAAATTTATACCGGGAAAGGAGACAGTATGGAAGACGAGGGACTGGGGTACAATGTGGTTAAAAAGCTGTCAGCCGGCCTTCCTGAGAACACTCTGATAGCGTTTGATAACTTTTCACTAGCTGTAACCTAATGGAAGATTTGTACGAAAATCAAATTTTTTCTGTTGGTACAGTTAGAGTAAATAGAAAAGATCTTCCGGAAATTTTTAAAAAGTCTCAACCAAAACATTTAAGACTTGAAAGGAACCAATTTGCAGCTGTAACTGCTAAACCAATTACAGCAATCAAGTGGCTTGATACAAGGGATGTTAATATTCTTACAACAGCTCACCATCCAACTGACACAGTATTTGTAAAGAGAACTCAGAAAGATGGTACTAAAAAAAAAGTTCTCATCCCCACAGCTATCGCTCAGTATACGCTCACCATGGGAGGCGTCGATCACTTTGATCATTTCAGATCATCATATCCGATCAATAGAAAATGCAGGAAATTTTGGATGAGATTGTTTTTCTTTATGTTTGATGCGGCAATCATAAACAGCTATATAACCTACAACACTGTGCATGTAGCAAGTACTCATTCTCATAGAAATTTTCGATTGCGATTGGCTCGTGAGCTGATATCAAATTACTCTAACAAGGTAAAACGCCAGGTTGTTTTCAAAAACAAAAAGGGCTCCAACTTTGGAGTTCCAGATGCGATACGTTTACTCAATGTCGGCGTCCATCTTCCAGATGAAGGAAATACTTACAAAAGATGCCGATTTTGTAGCACAAAAAAAGAGGAGAGAAGAACAAAAATAGTATGTTCCACGTGCCAAGTTGCACTATGTGCAAAGAAATGTTTTAAATTATTCCACGAGGCTTCACCCCAAGAATAATTATATTTTTAACACGCTTTTAGCTTACTTGTAATAGCTATATTAATTATTAGAATAAAAATGCGATTGCAATACCGCTTTTTATTTAGCATGCATGATAATATTCATAGGTAAATAAAATAAAAGTTCGTAACGCATAAAAAAAAAATTAAAAAATAAATGAAATGAAAAAAGCGAAACCAGGTGAAATACTAGTATATGAATAACAACAAAACTAGGCATAATTCCCTTTGCCTAAATAGGCGAAGGGAATTATTTTCCCACTTCGAGACACAGTGCACATACATAATCGGGCAAAGGGATATTATTTCCCACCCAAAAAAAGGGGGTAAAAAACCATCCCCCCTTTTTCAAAATACTTTTTTTAAATTCTGCAGTATCTATTTACACTATTTCCACTGTAACTTACTTTCTAGCTGTAACACAGGCGCGAGCCTTATTAAGGGTTAATATTTTTTGTCGGGAGAAGAGGCAATGTGTATAAGAATCAATTATTTAAATATATTGTAAATCTTAATAACTTAAATGTGCATAATGTTATCTTGTTTACAAAAACTTGCTTAACTTAGAGAGGTGGCCACAGGAAAATAAACTAAGATATAATTTACATTTAATAATGTATAATTTGACATGCATGTATATATGTAAATGTATTAATTTAAATTTGATATTTAATTGTATAATTTATAAGGATAAATTTTATTTGATTGATATTAATAATTTAACTAAGAAGTTTTTGGTAAGAGATAGGTATTACCTATCATTATATAGCTTAATACGGGTAGCAAATACTTATTATTTATATTATCCTTCAGACAAATTTTGGGCTACCTTGACACCTGCTTCTAATGAGCAGTAAAATAATTTTACAAATGATTTGGAATCAAACCCAAGTAATTTCCATTAGATAATAAGACAATAGAGGTAATCTCTATTAAAGATAATTTAAATACCTTAGAATATAACTCACCAATACTTAATTGTGTAATTTTACAAAATAGCAATAATAATAACTGTATTAACCTGATAGGTACATCAAATATGTAAGGTATGTTAGACAAAGAACTAGAAATTGAATTATTCTTAAATAGTAACCATATACATATTTTATGTATTATTGAACAATGGTTGAAAGATTATATGTAACTCCATATTTAATTTCAGTAATCACCAAGTGGTCAGTTTTTTCAATAGAGGTACTTATTTACGCGGTGGCTTCTTAGTATTAGCTATTAAATCCATATCATATTTATAACGAACGTAAAGATATTCTGAGCCTCTCTGTCGATCGAAATAGCATGTGTTGAACCTGAACACCTCATTGTTGTCAATGTTTACAGACCCCCATGTTCGAGGTAAGGGATAACTTTGAAAAAAATATGGAAGATGTTTTAGTTAAGCTTAATAAACAAAATAAATCTCTTGTAGTAGGCTGAGACCCTAATATCAATCTCCTGGAAGCTACTTCCATCAGTATTCATTTTTATAGGATTTTATAGGATTTTTTATACGTGGTAGAGCCATGTTGCAGTTATATTAGTAGTATAGTTGTAGTACGAATGGGTCGGCTCAACTGGGGAAGGACCACGCTCTCACACAATACCAGCGTGGAATAGTTACTTAATGCTGCTGTGTTTCGTATGGTGAGTGCAAAGGACCCGCGAGGCAGGTATATGTAGGAATTTCTTAGTGTAAAAAACAGTCGATAAAATGATGGTTATCAAATGGTTGTTTTTAAGTTACTCAATTGAAGAACTTGATGTACCGTGAACTGAAAAGCAAAAACAGTGCGAATGTTATTTGGTTTCGAGGCTATGCGTGCGTACTAGCGCGCTCTCGGAGGCTTTTATCGGCTATGATGAGCAAATTTAATAGAAATTTAAAAGTTCGTTACAAATTTATGTATAAGTAGATTGTTAAGAGCGTACTAAACAATTCAGATATAACCGTTTGTTGTCATGTCTTTCAATAAATCATAGATCCTTGTCTGCGAATTTGTAATAAACATAAGGGCAAGACATCAACGGCACCATTTAAAAGTTTTAAATAGATTTAGTTTAAAACGTTTAAGTTCTATTATTAAAACTAAAGTAATGGTTTTATTGTCTAGAAATAATACAAGCAAAATTAACACACTAAATTAATGTCTATAACAGCTATCAAAAATAAGTATTTTATTAAATACGAGTATATTACTGCTAGTTTCAGTAAATTGTAAATTATTTCTAATTACCTATGTTTCTGGTAATTAAAAATAATTAAAGTAAAAAGATTAAATATATACAATTAAAAAATCGTGTAGATGTTTCATTGAGTTTTTATTATTTTGAGCTAGGAATGAGGATATTTGCAGTTTGTGTGCTGGTGAGCTACGACCAGGAGGGTGTCCTCTACCCCTACCGCTGCAGCCGAGCTGGAGTCACGGTGGAAGAGGAGTGTCGATATGGCGATGCACCACTCGCCCTATCCTCCGCGACTCAAACGGACTGCACTGTTGATGCGGTGGTGGTGGGATTACGGGTGGAGACGAGTGTTGGCATTGCGAGGCGCCGCTCTCTCTACACTCCGCAGCCGAATCTTAGTTGGCGGCGGAGCAATAAACCAGATCCGTCGCTAAGGTGGTCAGGGAGGCAAGTGCATCTGAGTACTCGTTTTTCCTAGTCCCATGGCCTTCTCGCACGGGGTGTCCGTTGCGCAGGTGTAGTTGGAGGCCGTGGAGGAAGGCGCGCCATGTGTTCTGGTGCGCCTGGTCTCTTTTTTGCAGGCTTGCACATTGCTTACCAAAGTCACACTTTATTAAACCCCGCCAAAGTAGTACACAGTAGGATCGTAGAAGGAATAGTACGTGTATATGAATGCATAGAAAACCAAAAAATAAACAAACGAATTTTTATTTTTATGTGTTAGATTCAATATTTTATATAATATAATAATAAAATAAATTGTTAGAATATAAAGAAACAAAATAAAAAGAATGAAAGAATTTTTTCTTTGTATCTTCAGTAATAAAAGACAATATTATAATGATCCGAGTTTTTAATTAATATTAAAAGGAAAACAGAAAGAGCTATTTTTTATTTACTAAAGTTCAGTCAATAAGTGAACCGAAAACCAGCTTCGTTTATAGATCTAGGTAAGTTATTATAAATAACTATATTGTTCAACACGTAAAACATATATTGTAAATAAGTCTGTTTTCGTTTTTTTTTTAATTATTAATGGATACTTAATATATTATATAATTGGTTTAAAAAATTAGTGATGCTATAACAGTTTAATACATTCGCGTAATAATTAATTATCTTCATCATTAAGCATTTCTCTTAATCGTCGCCTTAATATTTTTCCTCTGGTGTTTCGAGGAATTTTGTCAATGAATCGAACACCGCCTCTTAGCTGCATAAGAGGAGATACCTGAAAAATAATTGATATGTTTAGAAATTGTGAAAAATCACCCCATATTTCTTTAACGCGACTCTGCAGCTGCATTTTTACTATAGTACGCACAGGTTGACTCGACCGGGGAAGACCCGAGCCCCCCCAGAATTCCAGCATGAAATAGATTATGAATGCTGCTGTGGCAAGGGTTGAGGGTGAATTATGAGAACCGGTGATTTTTTTAACTGATTGTGATATATATTAACTTCGTGGTGGACTGTGTGCTCGTTTTTACATTCATAAAAATCTGAGTTTTTGGGCCTGATTTTATTATGAATTTTTTTGTAATTGCATTTATGTTTCCACTATATGACTGTATACAAATCCAATAAGCTTGGAAGTCCATTAAGTCCAATGCCATGTCACCTCCTCTAACTATAGCTCTTGTGTTGACGCTCAATATTCATATCCAGTATTTGATAATTTTTGCAGTGGTCTTTGAACCGTAATATTTTACTGAGATGATGATTTTAAATGATTAAAAAATAAAATGTTTATCGTTGCAATCAGTTACTGTAATTACTACGAAATATATGAGATTGATACTTGCCTCGGAAGCCACATAATTAATCAAATCCATTTCGGTAATATTTGATGACTGTTGCTTCACTATAAAAGCAGCCGGCACTTCCCCATAATCAGGAATAGGTTTGCCTACAACTGCTGCGTCGCAAACATCTGGATGTGACATTAGTATTGTTTCTAATTCTAGTGGTGCAATCTAAAAATAACGAATTTTATTAGGTATTGGTTAGAATACAGGTTAGGTACTCTATATTTCACTATTACTTGTTTTAGCTTGTTACATTACAAAAATCTCTTTCTTCTTGCTGGTTATGGACCCCTCTTGTAACAATGAGGATTAACGATTGTAGGTCCTACCAGACTTCGCACATATAACGCGGCCGCTCGTCACCGGTCTGGATATTTTACGTCTGATGTAAAAGATATGGTTATTCCGCCATTTATCGAAAGCCCTATGATATTTCGTACTTTACACATAGTCATCTGTTACGACACCTTCAAAACGAAATTAGGAAATGGACTCTCTTACGTCGCTTCCACACGGGGAAAAAAAGAATCAAGAAATTTCTATTATAAGTTTGTCAGTAATCAATTAATTTCTTAAGTTGTTTTTTATTAAACAGTTATGAAATAATACAAATTAATATACCTATGAATATCTGTAGTTACCTTACATCCTTTGTAGTTAATAATTTCTTTTATTCTATCAATAATATAAAAGTATTCATCGTCATCGTAGTATCCTAAGTCACCAGTTTTTAGGAAACCCTCCTCATCCAGGTAACTTGAGGAATCAATACCAATGTATCCTTTCATTAATATAGGTCCTTTTACACAAATTTCACCAGGCTGGTTAGGTCCAAGTGTTTTTCTTGTTTCAAGATCTGCAATCTTAAAGAGATAATAATATGTGAGTTAATTGGAATGATATTATTATGTTAAAATAGACGTTTGCAATGATGCTATTCTTCCGACAATTTGAAAAGCTGCAGACGTAATAAGATTTACTTCTAACTATAGGCCTTTCTCCGTTTGGCGACGGTCGATGGGTTATATTATATTCACACGTAACTATTAATTTATATATTAGTAAAATTATGTTATGTTCTGTTTTAATAATATAATTAAGATTGTGGAATTTAATCAAACATTTATCAAATTAAAAGACAAAAGGTATTTTTAAACTATTTTTATAAATGTTGTACAATTTTAAGTGCATAAACAATATAGTATAGAAGACCGATTAGAGACTTATATTTAAGTGCCTTTGAAACATAATGAAATCAAACCCATCCAGGGCCCAATTTTGCGCCATATGCGAAGGACGTTCACAGGATGTGTGTACGACGTAAACAACATGATACATTGAACGAAATAAAAGCTTGTTGTAACCGACGCTAGTTGAACAACCTAGGGGCAGTGGGCGGAGCCATGAGGGTGTTATGATCGTCACGGTTCGACAACTAGCTATGATTATAGCTATGGTATAGCTATGGCACACAGCAACGCGGAAAAACTGGCGCAGCCTTATACATTATATTTATATTTATGTTAAAAAATATAACTTTATATTCGATGATAAAAAGAATAGTTGTAACTTTGCAATAACTCTCCCAATAAAGACGCTAAATGAATAGCGAGATTTAGCATAGATTTAAAATGTAAATTGTATTTGTTCTTATATCTAATTTACCTTTATTATATATTACCATTCTTGTATAGTAATTAAAATAAGATATTATAACATCAACAGGGCATGTTATCGTAACGCGACCGCGGAGAAAATGAGGCTACGCGCACCTCGCCACGACGTTTTATATTTATAGTGCTGGGGCGCGGGGCAGGGTGCTCAGCCTAAATTTGTTAAATATAAAGTTTAAACCTTTTTAATATGTAAAAAAATTGTTGTGTACGTAATAGTATAATAAGTAGTTATAAGAATATTACACATTTAATTCTGTTCGTTAGTTTGTAAGAGCTATAACCAAATAAAGAAAGGCGCGGGGGTGAGGCAAGGGTCCGCTGGCCAGCAGTGGCCAAATCATATAAAAGACGGGCCGGCCGGAATGGTCGGCAGTCGCTCTCCAGTCACTAAAAGGTAACAGCAAGAAAAAGTACAAGTTCCTCCTCACCGCCGCTTGCCTCCTATTTAAGCAAGACCAACGTATTTTATTCATTTTTCGAACGGCGTTACGGCGATCCGTAACATTAATGGTCCTTCGAGAAGCCGGATTATCAGAAGAAAAAGGCAATATCGGTCTTGGTATTGCCGTAAGAAAGAAGCAAACCGCATGAACGAACAAATATTATTTTGAAGAAAAATGGTGGTTACGCGTAGTAACAACGGAGAATCATCGAAGCGTCACAAGGATAACCTAGGGGGCCACGGAAAGGCCTCCGGGGGCGACTCAGCCGCTATTGGTTCATCAAACACTACTTGCGAAACCACAACGGTTAGCGATACAACCGCTACCTCTGCGACCGATAAAACGACCGCAACGGAAGAAACCCAGCAAGGGAGTGATCAAAGATCGCAGTGCACATTAAAGCCCGACGAGACTAGGTCGTGCCGCTCCGTAGTCTCACGCAAGAGATTCCTCTCGGAGTTAGAGGCGAAAGAGCGGTTAGCCGAACTCAAGCTCGAGCAGGCCCAGATGCAAGCAAGAACGGAATTGCAAGAAATACACGTGCAACGACTACAAGCAGAAGTCGGATCAACCAATAACGAAGATGATATAGATGATGAGCATAGATATGATATAGCACTTTGCATCGCAACCCGCTCCGCAGTTCGCCCCGCAACCCGCTACGCAGTTTGCAACACAACCCGCGCCACAGCCGGCGCCGCAACCCACGTCGTACTTCGCGTCGCAACCAGCACCGCAGATCGCACCACGCGTACTTCAACAGTATAAGCCGCAATACGCTCCGCAACATACCGCACCGCAGAAAAAAGACTATGGACAGGCGCAGCAACAAATAGACGTCACTACCTTAGCCGCTGCTCTATCACAAGCAGTAAGAAGCACAAGGGAGCCGCCGAAATATTTGCAAGAGCTGCCCACATTCAATGGTAGCAGCAAAGAATGGCTCAGCTTCAAAACAACGTAAGAAGAATCTTCAAAGTACTTCACGATGAACGAAAACATAGCGAGAATACGCCGAAGCTTAAAAGGGACAGCAAAAGAAGCCGCAGGTTGCCTACTTATAAGCCAACCAGATCCCAGAATGATAATAGAAGCTTTAGAAAGGATATTCGGATGACCAGAAGCGTTTATTCACTTAGAATTAGAGAAGCTGATGCTGCTGAACAAAGTTACGGACAATCCCAGGGAGCTATGCATATTCGCAAATCGCATAGCAAATATAGTGGGCACCGTGGAAGCACTCAAGAAAGCACACTATCGGCATAGTCCGTAAATGATGCGAGTCACAACAACTCACGCCCATATTGAGAAGCAATGGTACGACTATGCAGCCAGAAAGAAAGAATATATCCCAGAGCTTAAGAAGATATCAATCTTCTTAAACGAAGAAGCGGATAAATGCAGCGCGTATGCCTTGCCGGAGTTCATCGCGAAGGCCGAGAAAATTAGAACGTGCCTTCGCCACAAGCAAGAAACAATATGAAGAACGCTGCCCTCAATGCAAACAAGAACACAAACTGCCCGATTGCAAGTCATGCGCCTCTCTGTCCACAAATGACAGATGGGAAGTAGCGAAGAAGTATAATATCTGCTACTGCTGTCTGCGAGGCAAACATCGCCGATTGCTGTGTATAGCTCCAACGTGCGGAAAAGGCGGATGAATGATGAAACACCATAAATTGCTGCATCACGACAGAACAGCAGAAATTGAAAAAGAACCCGCTATGGAAACCGCAACATCGGCACCTTACGTCGATGCCTCGATCGCACGTCGTCATCGGCCCAGCCCACGCAATATGGATACAAGGGGTTGGCTCGGAGGTGAAACATGAGAAGAGCAAGATCGTCAGCCTTTAAATAAGAGGAAAGTACGCGCAAGAGGAACACAAAATAGAAGCAGCGCGTACGGTAGAGCGGTTGGACTTCGCGCCAGAATCCGTGAATGAAAATCACTTGGAGAATTGCCAACATCTGTTGGATATCAAAGAGGATATCACCTACGAACGCGCCTCACCGAAAATACTAATCCGGCAAGATAACTGGCACCTCATAGTGTCTAGAAAACAGCGCGTCGGTCGTCGAGACCAACCAGTCGCCTCATACACCAACCTGGGCTGGGTTCTGTTATAGCTCATTGACGTCGACGGTCACCTTCTGCGGCAGACTACATCAGAGGGAAGAGGCACAGCCGATAGAAGAAGAAATAAAAAATTATTTCAAATTAGAATCGCTGTGCATCGAGCCAAGAAGACCGAAAGAAGATCCCGAGCAGCGAGCTATGCAAATATTGAAGGAAACCAGCCAGAGGTCGACGGACGGCAAATTCGAGACAGGGTTGCTGTGGAAATAAAAGGATTTCCAAATACCAAATAATTACAAAGATGCGGAAAGGCGTCTGCACACCTTAGAGAAGAGGCTCGACCGAGACAGCAATCTCAAGCTACAGTACGAAGAACGCATACAGAACCTATTCAACTTGGGTTACGCAAAGCGCGCGCCCATGCCACCGCCACAGGGAAGGACATGGAATTTGCCACACTTCCCAGTCATCAACCCTGCGAATCCAAACAAGCCGCCGAGATTGGTGCACGACGCCGCAGCGAAGACAGCCGGAATATGTCTCAATGATATGCTTCACTCGGGGCTCGACTTATTACAATCATTGCCTGGAGTAATCATGAGATTCCGACAGTATCCGTATGTAGTGAGCGCCGACATAAAAGAAATGTTCATGCAGATCAAAGTGCGCAAAGAAGATAGAGACGTTTTACGTTTCTTGTGGAGAGGCAAGCGGCGGGAGGACCAACCGGAAGAATATAGGATGAAATCGATGATCATCTTTGGGACGACATCATCACCATGCACAGCATTATACATCAAAAATAAAAATGCTGAAGAACATGCGGAGGCATACCCAGAAGCTGCGGTCGCCATAAAAAGAAATCACTATATGGACGACTACTTGCAGAGCTTCCACTCTATCACGGAAGCTCAGCAAACGGTAAAAACAGTCGATCTCGTCCACAAACAAGCGGGATTCGTACTCAGCGGGTGGACATCAAACGAAGAGAAAACAATAGAAGAAATAACGACAGAGCATAAACAACACGACGCGACCGTGTGCCTGGGCGGAAAAGAAACTGAGAAGACGCTCGGACCGCTCTGGCATGTACAAAGCGATCATATTGGATTTAATACTCACAATATGAAAATGCCTGTCGACGTAAAAGAAAAACAACGCTTGCCAACTAAACGTGAAGCGCTGAGCATCATAATGGCATTATTTGACCCGCTGGGGTTAATATCACCAGTGACTACCCCAGCGAAGAGAATATTCCAAGACACATGGCGTTACAAGGCGGACTGGGACGATCCTCTGCCAACAGTGTTAAAAGAAAAATGGGAAGACTGGATTACTTCACTTAATGCCATAGAACAACTGAGAATACCGCGATACTACGATTACAACCCGGTGTCGACGCGCCAACTACACACATTCGTCGACGCAAGCGAGGAGGCCTACGCAGCAGCCGTGTATTGGAGAACGGAGCGAGCAGACGGCAGCGTTAACATATCATTCGCCGCCGCCAAGAGCCGCGTAACATCACTGAAACCAGTCTCCACACCACGGCTCGAGTTACAAGCGACACTGCTGGGAGCTCGTCTTGCGCAGACCGTGATTGATGAGCACGATGACGATATAGCGGGCAAGACATACTGGTGCAACTCTCGTACTGCACTAGTGTGGATAAGGTCGGAGCCTCGCGCGTACAAAGCTTTCGTCACTCATCGCCTGGCGCAGATAGAAGATACGACCAAAAAGAACGAATGTCGTTGGCTACCGTCTAAAGAAAACGTGGCAGACGACGCGACCCGAACCACGCAAGAAAGGTTCGACGAGTCGCACCGGTGTTTCCGAGGGCCCCCGTTTCTGCAACGTCCACCGGCAGAATGGCTGCAGGAAGAGAAAAAGACACAATACGACACCGGGGAAGAACGAAAAATATGTAACATCGCAGTTAAATGTGAAGACTCGCCAACAACACATCTGCCACAAATAGAAAGATTTTCAAAATGGATTCGCCTCATAAGGGCGACAGCGAGAGTCCTCCTATTTATCGACATGTGCAGACCAAACAAGCACGTGGTGAAGGCTGGGCGTAAACGCAACAGAGCAAAACAAGATAGCGACCCTGGCTGGCAAAGAACAAACAGACACAACACCCCCACCAAAGAGAAAAAGGCAACTCCTACTGTCTCATCGCTTGTAGGAATACCAGCCGCTTATCATATAAGAGCCGAACAACTGTGGGTGCAAGCCAGTCAGCGGGAAAGCTTCACGAAGGAGCTCAAGAGTATCGCCAACGGAAGTGTTCCGGGAAGCGACGACAAATTAGGCCACCTGAGCACATACGTCGATGAAGAGGGGACCCTACGCCTCAGAGGTCGAATAAAAGCAGCATCAGAAGTGGAGGAGTATACGTACGACCCTTCCATACTAGACGGGAAGCACGCATACACTCGTCTGTACATAGCACACGTACACGAGAGGCTGCACCACGGAGGCGTGGAAACAGTTGTGAACGAATTAAGACAGAGATTGTACATAATAAAAATACGTTCAGTAGTGAAAACTGTCGTCAAAGGCTGCCTACCGTGCCGTCTAAGAAAAGCCAAACCTCCATCACCGTCTACAGGAAACCTGCCGTCCACACGCCTCGCTCATCACGCACGTCCGTTCACATACACCGGACTGGACTACTTCGGGACAATAGAAGTCACAGTGGGACGACATCGTGAATAGCGCTATGGCGCGTTATTTACCTGCATGACGTCACGAGCAATACATATAGAAGTAACCCACTCGTTAAGCGCCGACTCAGCCGTGTCGGCGCTTAGGCGTTTCATGAGCAGAAGAGGATGCCCAAAAGAAATCTGGAGTGACAACGCTACGTGCTTCAAGGCAGCAGACAAGGAGCTGGTCGAAGCAGCACTCGCAGCCCTCGAGCACGAAACCACATGTCGACAAATTGTGTGGAAGTACATACCACCATCAGCACCGTTCATGGGCGGCGCATGGGAGAGAATGGTTCGCTCCGTGAAAGAAGCCCTACGCGTCACCCTCTACGAGCGCTATCCCAGTGACGAGACATTGGTGACCCTGCTCGCCGAGGTCGAAAACACGGTTAACTCAAGACCTCTCACACACGTCTCAGTCGACCCAGGAGACCCAGAAGCCATCACGCCGAATCACATTATCATCGGTCCCAACTCGCACGTACCTGCGCCGGGACACTTCAGCGAGAGCGATGTGACGGCCCGCCGGCAGTGGAAACGAGCTCAAGCCCTAGCCGACGTGTTTTGGAGAAAATGGGTAAAAGAATACCTGCCCCTACTCCAACACCGGCGAGCCCAGGCGTATCGCCGAAGATGGAGACCTGGTATCTTTCTCAATCTACCACGCAACATCTGGCCTAGGGGAAAAATAAGCAACATATATCCTGGCGTCGACGGAGAGGTACGAGTAGTGGACGTAACCACTGGCAGTGGGCATGTACTACGAAGACCGAACAAAGAAGATCGTCGTGCTACCAAAGGGATCGCAGCGTGGCGACGGCGCGAGAATGTGCACGACGCAAACAACATGATACATCGAAGGAAATACATTCTTGTTGTAACCGACGCTGAACGTTGAACAACCTAGGGGCAGTGGGCGGAGCCATGAGGGTGTTCCTTCACAACTAGCAATGGTTGCACACAGCAACGCGGAAAAACAGGCGCAGCCTTATTCATTATTATATTTATGTTAAAAAATATAACTTTATATTCGATGATAAAAAGAATAGTGTTGTAACTATGCAATAACTCTCCCAATAAAGACACTAAATGAATAGCCAGATTTAGCACAGATTTAAAATGTAAATTGTATTTGCTCTTATATCTAATTTACCTTTCTTATATATTACCATTCTTGTATAGTAATTAAAATAAGATATTATAACATCAACAGGGCATGTTATCGTGACGCGACCGCGGAGCAAATGAGGATACGCGCACCGCGCCACGACGTATTATATTTATAGTGCTGAGGCGCGGGGCAGGGTCCTCAGCCTAAAGTTGTTAAATATAAACTTTAAACCTTTTTTATATGTAAAAAAAATTGTTGTGTATGTAATAGGTAGTTATAAGAATATTACACATTTAATTTTGTTCGTTAGTTTGTAAGAGTTATAACCAAATAAAGAAAGGCGCGGGGGTGAGGCAAGGGTCCGCTGGCCAGCAGCGGCCAAATCATATAAAAAACGGGCCGGCCGGTATGGTCGGAGTTGCGCTCTCCTTTCTGCCAAGGAGGGTCGCGTTCGTATACGGCTTAGAGATCTCTAGTCAGATCGTTAAGCCAATTCCTAAAAGGTTGGGTTTAGTGGGTAAAAGTCACCACATAACCACGCAGCCGGCTGCGTGGTATGCTATGAGCATTCCCAACCTCCCTCCCCCGCTTTCCGGAGGGTTGCCCATATTTGCACAGAGCAGTTTGCTCTACCAAAATCTCACGGTCGTATCAAACCTAAGGGTTTATCGCTTGTATCCTTTAATATTCGCGGTTTGCGAAATAACCTCCCAGAGCTTAAGCTCTTTCTTCGGAATCGTGAAGCCGATTTCCTCCTCCTACAGGAAACTAATCTCAAAACTAAGGACACTAAAGGCCTTTCTATTAAAAACTTCCCTCTTCTTCGTAACGACAGACCCGACCGTCGAGGCGGCGGAACGGTCATCTATTACAAGAAGACACTTCACTGCTCGCCCATTTCTACTCCGCAGCTTACCAACATGGAAGCCACGGTATGCAGGCTAGCTATGACTGGACATCAGTCCATCCTCATAGCCTCCTGTTACATCCCTTCAGGAACCCATCCCCTCAAAAAAGATTTTGAGGCCATTTTATCTTTAGGCAATTCAGTCATTATGTTTGGAGATTTTAACTCCAAGCATACTGAATGGACATGCCGTACTACGTCCCCTAGTGGCAAGATACTGCTCGATATCACGCAGTCTCTTGATATTACCGTCCATAGACCCCTCGGTGTTACTCACTTTCCCGATAACACCGATCAAGCCCCCGATGTACTAGATTTTGCGTTACTCCAAGGAGTTTCTCTCAACCTCAGAGCAATCGAGACACTAGACGATCTAGGATCCGACCACCAACCGATCTCCCTCATTCTTGGCCATCAGCCACCTCCACCAACACACACGAAAACCTTCACTAATTGGAAGGGATTCAAGGAGTCTTTAGCTAAAGCTCTGGACTCACAGGACTCTACCATCTCCCTATCGTCGGACTTAGACACTCCCGAAAAAATCGACACCGCGGTCGATTCACTCTCCACCCTTATCAAATCCTCCTTTAAGGAGAACGAAAGGGTCGTCCCGGTTGCTAACAATATTGGGCTTCCCCTACATATTGGCAACCTATTAAAGGCCAAAAAAGCTGCTTTCCGGAGAGCAGCAAAATATCCCACCACCGAATATAGGCGCGCGGCCAATCGTCTTCAACGAGAACTCCGTTTCCGCCTCTCTGAATTTCGAGACCTCGAAAAGAGTAAACTCATGGAGAATATCTCTCCATCTCATACAGCGTACTATCAGATGGCTAGAGCCCTCCGCATAGACGCTATCACCCACACTCCCCCTCTCTTCCGTCCCGACGGCACGGTTGCCTTCGAGGACGAGGAAAAGGCTGAGTGATTTGCAGATAGCATTGCCCCACAATGCTCTCCTAGCTCTCAACCCGTCGACCCCTCACACGTCCAGGCAGTGGAGGATGAGGTCCGTCTCCAGAACTCACCCCCTACAGCCTCCGAACCTATCTCTGTGTCCAATGATGAGATTTCATCCCTCATCAAAGGACTTAAGCCTAAAAAGGCTCCGGGCGCGGATGGCATCTCCAACCAAGCCCTAAAACACTTTGCTGAGCAGGTGTTAACCTTTTTATCTATTATTTTCAACGCCTGCTTCAACCTTAGTTACTTTCCCACTACATGGAAAGAGGCAACTGTGATTGGTATTCCCAAGCCAGGCAAGCCTCTCAACCTCCCCTCCAGTCATTGCCCCATTAGCCTCCTCAAGGCAATGGGCAAGCTCTTCGAAAGAGTCATACAAAGTCGTATGAGGCGCTATCTGTTTCCTACAGACGGTGACCCTCTTAATATCATTCCCCATCAATTCGGTTTCCGAGCGCAACACTCATTTCCCCAACAAGTTCACCGTATTGTGGAATATATCCTCAGCGGTTTTTATCCTCGTCGTCATAAGACCATCGCGGTCTTTTTCGACATAGCTAAAGCCTTCGATAGAGTCTGGCATACAGGCCTTATCTACAAACTGTACAAAATAGGTCTCCCCGATCGTCTAGTACGTCTCGTGGCCTCTTACTTAAAGCATCGTACCTTTCGTTTTAGACACGAAGGCACGCTATCTTCACAGCGCACTATCAAAGCTGGTGTCCCTCAGGGCTCAGTACTTGCTCCTCTGCTGTACATCCTGTTCACCAACGACATTCCCATCCCGTCAAAAGGTGTTCAGCTCTCCCTCTTCGCAGACGACACTGCTATCTACTGCAAAGGTATCTCACTACCTTTCATACGGAACAAGATTCAAAAGTCAGTTGACGACCTAGGAGCTTGGTTCAAAAAATGGCGCATCGATGTGAACCCGGAGAAGAGCTCCGCCGTTCACTTCGATTATAAACGACGCCGTCTCAAAAACACTCCACCAATACGTATGCTAGGGACCCCTGTCCCCTGGCATACGACTGCCAAATATTTAGGTGTCACTCTAGACACAGGGCTCACTTTCAGGCCCCACGTCAAAAGAGTAACCCGTCACGCACGTTTTTATCTGAGTAGGCTCAACAGCATGTTGGGCCGACACAGTAAAATGTACCTTAGAAACAAGCGTACCCTTTATAAGGTCTGTATACGACCAGTCATGTCCTACGCGGGCCCCGTTTTTGCCCACGCCAACCCTAAAATTATTAATGAACTCCAAATAGTTCAAAACCTTTTCTGTCGTCGAGCTGCGAACGCACCTTGGTACGTCCGTAATGCCGATCTTCATCGGGACCTAGAGCTCCCCAAAATTCAACAATTTCTCCAAAAACTCTCTGAGAACTTCTTCAAAGCCTCAGAGTCGCACTCAAACCATTTAATTCGTGAGGCAGCTACTTATGCAGCCCCACCCCCCTCTCGCTATCGAGTCCGCAGGCAGAGAAACTCTCTCTCGGACCCGTCTAATAAACTAACAAATGACCTGAACTGCCTCCTGGCGGCCCAGGCCAACTCTAATTAAATTAAATTATTATACTCATAATTAATTTGCCTTCGTAGGCACTCCCTCAGCGGCTCGTAGCTGCCTGCGCCCTCTTTTCCCAAAAGAGGGTCGCTCATGATAAGGCACAATAAAGCTTAATCAGCCGGTTGCCTGTCCCCAAATGCGGTTTTTAGAGGGTATCGCTTAGGGTCCCCGGTAGGATGTGAGTCCCTCATAACCACGATAGACCGGCTATGGTGGTATGCGTAATGCATTTTCCGCCTCCCTACGTATAGGGTAGCCCTTTAATTGCTTCGGGCGCAAAAAAAATACGTGTGGCACTCGGTGACTGCCGCGGTAAAGCTATTGCATAGCATTTTTTTATCAACTTATGCAATTATAATTATTTATTTATTTTATTTATGCAGTTAAGTCTTTGATATTAAATCAAGTTACAATTTATGAGCGTGGTGACCGATAAGAAAACATTTTTTTTTCTCTTATTGAATAAATGAGAAGTTAATATTGATTAAAATATTTTCAATATCTTACAATACATGTAGGTTATTCAGGAATTTTTATCATTGAGTTAGCAGCTAGTGTACACGCATACGTCTAGTCGCACGCACACAAACACCGTGCCGAAGTCTGCCGAGTGCCGAAATCTGCCGAACTGAAACGACGTTAGACGATGCACGGCTTTCAACGCCACACCTCCGTGCCCGTCGGAGTGGGGAGCGTGAGGTTTTTTTTTGTTACGAAATTTCTGGATTCGGTCCCCGCGCTCAAGGCCCGCGATAGAAGCTATGCAATAGCTTAAAAAAAAGTATGGTCGGCAGTCGATCTCCAGCCATTGAAAAGGCAACAGTAAGAAAAAGTACAAGTTTTTCCTCACCGCCGCTTACCTCCTATTTAAGCAAGACCAACGCGTTTCATTCATTTTTCGAACGGCGTTACGGCGATCCGTAACAGGATGTTTCCAGTAAAATTGGCTGCTTAATAGTATATGTAAAATTTAAAAAAGTTAGAGTCGCACTCAACCAAAATGCGCTCATATTTCGAAATGAAAGTGATATAGAAACGTATTAAAATAAAGTATTGTAAATCTTGTTGGCAAAATTATTCTCTGTCTCAATATTGCTATTACCCTAAGACCACAACACTTTTAAGTTAAACACTACTTTTTATACACTTAAATCACATATCGTGTTATTAAATTATGACCTTAAGATGGACGCTAAATGATTACTTGGAAGTTGTTTCTTAGGATATTTAAAAAATATTTTTAAGAAAACCATGCGTGCATTTCGTATGTTCACTCGTTTTGTGAGGGTCTCAGTAAGGAAGCCTAAGATAAATATTATTGTATTATAATGTTAATTAAATCTGTTTATTCATTTCATAATTAGAGGACTTCATCTGAGAAACTGTTCAGAAGATATTTAGTCAAAATATATTGAAATAAATTTACAAAATCAACTGAAAAACTATTGAAATACCTAAAAGTATATAATATGGTTATTCTTACTTTGAGCACTATACACGGTGATGGTTTTCCAACGCTTCCAGCTTTAGGCTCTTTCGTCCAACTTTCCGATGTTAACTCACCAGCCTCTGTCATTCCATAGCCTTGTAAAACTTTGATATCTGGAAATCTTTAAAAGTAATAACTACACTAAATGAAGTTTCACTTGAAACACACAGTTGAAACTTCATTTGCATTTTTTGATATAAAAATTCAATCACAGCTTTCCGTCCTATACAAATTCGTAAAATTTCTAAAATTGGTATAACACAGAGTATGTATTAAACATTATAATAAGTACATTTTAGTAAACATGATTTAGGTTTAATGAATTGAAATATTTAAACAAAACGCGTTGGTCATAAACTGTGACTATCCTAGTAAGAATACCAACTTATAGTAGTAAAACAATTATATTGTCATCAGTTCTTAATACGCCTGTAAAATTTCAGTAAATCCTGGACCTCTGGAAGTAGGTGATCACTGAATTATACAATTCAATTTCATTCATACATATATGCGCATACAGGTTAAAAGTAACATGAGAAGTGTAATAATAAGATTTTCTAGCGATTTTATTTGTAAACAAATTAGGCTATTGCCTCCAATAAAGCTAAGTTCATAATATATTCCATTTAATACTTATTTGGAAAGATTTTATGTGATCATATTATACATCATATTTATCGCAGTTGATTTGGTATAATATTATGTCTTTAGAAAAATTCTGCGATAGTCAAGTGTGGCGATTATGACAAGTCCTCCGAAGTGTTAAGGAAGCCAATTGTCAGAATGCTATCAGTTTATCACTCCATGATTAAATAAATTTACGAGAATAGTAATATTTAGTAATTTATTATTACGTTACAATTCATATTACCTTTTTTTGAAGTTCTCAATCGTTTTTGCATGAAGTGGACCTGAACGCGAATATATTATTTTAATGGAGTTAAAATTATATTTTTCCAGATCTTCTCGTTTAGACAAATAACTGACGAAAGATGGACTAAGCATTCCGATATTTATCTGCAACAAAAGAAATTGTCTCGCTAATGTTAAATTTGGTTAAGTTTGATTTTTTTAATAAATGTAAGTTACTGAAATGTTTTCCGATGCTTACTTGGCATTTATCCATACCCATTAATACATTTTCTTCTGAGACATCAACAGCATATACAACTTTTCTTCCAGCAGCTAAAAATTTATATGTCATAAAAGTATCATAGTTATGATACCATTCTCCGCACACAAAAGCTGTTTGCAGTGATTCGTCTTTAAACCTGAAATTATAAAAAATAATTACTCGTAATTAAAACATATTTTCATGGAATAAGTGTGGAAAACTAACATAGCCTAGTTGATGGTAGTATGGGGCCCATAATTAAGAATAAAAATGATGACGCAGTAACATCCCTGAGGACTAAGATGGAATTACTCGTTTACGGTAAAAAAGTACGCTCATCATACTAAACACATCAGTACTATAATGTACCTGCAGTGCAGGTGCAATTAAGCCATGGTGCAGGTCCTGCACCATGGGTTAATTTCGTATCTTACACTATTTGATATTGTTTGAATGTCAAGCACCATTTGATACCTTAATAAATAGTTTGTAATAATTAATTTTAAATAATGTGAATAAGTGAAACACAAAATTCGTTTATAATTTAAATTCAATTAAATAAAATTTTGAACGTACGCTTTTTAACAAATATCAGCATAGTAGTAATAAATATAATACTCCATTGCTCCTTTTTATTCCTTAAAATGGATCAAATCGTTCGTCAGTATTCACCCAATGCGCTTTGGTACGTATTTGCCTCCAATATAGTGCAGTTCACACAAGCGATAAATTCATTAACGCATTTGCGACTGTTTGCGATGGACGTCGAGACAGTTCTAACTGTAGCGCATTAGATAAGTGCATACCATAATTCAAATGTGGATTGCAATAAAATTTTGAGAAACAGACAATGGAAAATATTAAAGGCTCGTTCTGGTACGGTTCGCAAAATTCGGAATTTTCGTTATAAAGTCAAAATGCCATATTTATCCGAGTAAGTTTTATCCTCGGTTTGATGCCCATCGCCAACAGTTGATAATATGTAAGTGATTTTGCGAAAGGTTTGGAACGGTCATTTTATTTTTTGAAAAGAACAATGAACTATCACTTTCGTAATTTTTTTTAGTAATTCTGCTAAAAATAACAAATAATCAAATAAATGATAATAAACAATAAACATAACATATTCTCCATTCTTATGTAAATATGTGAGGCTATGAAAATTTTTAGCTTAATTTTTTTTATTTGCTGGAACTGTAAAGTTTCCAAAATATTGCTTCACTTTTTGTTGTGTTATAGTTTATGTTATGCTGGGGTCACACTAACGAGAATAGTCGTTAATTATCGCGTTGATGGACGTTGACTGTAGGTGCGACCACGACTTAACGTGTTAATTTGACAACGGTATTAACAATGCCGTTTGCCGTTTGGCGATAACTCGAGTGGCGGTTTACTACATAGCTATACCACGTTTGTCTCATTCAGTACGGTGAGCGCAACGGGGTCGCATGTATGGCTATGATGGAGCGTAATAATGAAAAAGTTATGACGTTTCTTGAGATTCTGCAACAGAACCATGTTTGTGAGATCCGAGACTCAAAAGTTTTAAGAATCGTATATCGCAAAATGATGTTTTGTGACGAATTATGCAATTATTAATTTTAAAAACAACTATCGAAGAAATTAAAAATTAGAAGGAAAGCCAATGTTTTCATAGAACTCATTTAAACAAATGTAAAAAGTCTTCAGGGAATATTGACGCCAGTTTAAACGCCGTTCAATGGTATCAAAATTGAAATGACGTTGATCCTTCAAGTATGGGCACGCTTTATCGCGTAACATTTAGGCCGGTTTTAGAGCTCGACCATCGGTCCTGATGATACGCATAACCGTTCGTCAGTTTGTAGCGTTCAGAGCTTTTCTGAGCAACGAAACTGGCCGGACTGGTATAGTCACAAACACGTACACGAAATGGACGCGTAATTGTTTAATTGCTGCTTCCTATATTCGTAAACGTATAAGGAAAAGAAGACGTAGATATCAAGTTCACCCAATCATCGCCCAAAGAGCAATTCAAGGGTAATTTACTACTTTATATTTACTATTGCGTGAAGATGAAGAAAATTTTTTATTACTTTAGAATGTCAATCAAAAGTTTTGATGAATTATCAGTGAAATTACAAGACAACTTAAAATATTAAAAAAAAGTAATTTTTATTATTATTAATAATAATAAAAATTTAAATTACTTAAATCACTAACACTACTTAATACCTATAAAATCAAACAATTTTATTAAAGTTTAGGTTCGATTTTCTTGACGATGATATATGCATCGCGTCGGTCGACCAACGGTACGCATGAGGACTCGCTCGACCGACCGTCCTCGTACGCAGTGCGTAGCTACATACGCGTGCGTACGGTCGGTCGAACACTGTAACGACTTGTGAATTTTCATACAAAAGGCAAGCACGCGACCGACGAACGCACCGACGGTCGGTCGAGCTCTACAACCGGCCTTAATGCAATAATTGTAGCGTTTATAGACATTAATGTTTTCCCTTAGAGCAGCCCCACCATTATTGGTACGTTGCTTACTGAACTGAACAGTCTTTTATTACAACCAATTATTGCCAATGCATGCAAAAATAGTTACTGATTGTGTGATGTGACAAATAAGCTATCTGTCTAGAGCAACCCGTGGACATCTCTAACGAACTTCAAAAACAATAAAATATAGTAGTATGCCTTTTTTTAATAATAAAATAAAATGATGAATAGCCTACAATTGTTTTAATATTCCATACCCTTAAGAGCAGAATACAGTTGTGGATGCGTACGGAAACAGATAAAAGGGCAGATCTGATGGCAGACGATGCCGGGGAGATTGACACCGCCCGAATTTTAATGATTTCCAAATGGATCATTTTTCCATTTAACCTTTTCATAATTTATTTATGCATAAGTATAAATTTTTTAAGCTGAATCAGAATTATGAAAGTTTTTCTGCTTATATTTGCTTTTTCGGATACGTGTTAGTTACAATAGATTTAAAAATGGCGATATTCTTTTCAAGAAAATTATTAACGGATATAAAGACGAGGGTAAGAAATTAATATTCATAATTATATATCACTATATTCTAAAACTGTTTTATTTTGTGTAACAACAAATGACGATATGTTTTTTTCTTTCCTTAACACATGCGGCTGCGGAAATTTGGTTTTATTCAATTGACTTTGAAATTCGGTTTAGTACATTTACGAAAACCTCAATAATTTATATTATTTATAGATCTATGTGCTCGATGCATAAACAAAAATGTTTTATGTCTTTTTATTTAATATTTTACTCATAGAAGTCAAAGTCAAATCCAAAAATATTATAATTAAGATTCAATTATAAATGCGATGCATTTTTCATTTGTATTTGCTATGAAAACTGTCATATCGTAATAAATCTTCTTGCCTTGACTTTGTAAGAACTGTTTCTTTGGTGTTGTTTTTTTATTTCTGTGACTTTGACTTACGATAATACAGTTTGGCTTATCTTTAGCATCGACTCCTACTTAAAATAAAAAAGAGCCTATTTTGACTAAATGTTTAAAAATTCTATTTATACGAGTAATATTTTAAAACTGATTTGAAATTAACTTACTCATTTTGAGCGCTATTAAGAATGCAATTTAAATGTGTCAACTCTACTCCTTTAGGCATGCCAGTGGTTCCAGACGAGTACAAGATAAATGCTGTATCAATTTGCCCGACTACTTCAACAGGCTCAAACTTTGTAATATCAACTCGATCTGTTATTAAATCCTTGACTGGGACTGCATCATTCAGCCCTTCATCTAATGATATGAATATCTTAATACAGTCGAAACTTTGTAAAATATCCTTGTGCGTGTCCCAAAATTTGTTTGAAAGAATGAAATATTTTGGATATGTAATTGACAACTTATGTTTTAACACAGCTGGAAATAAATAAACGAAATACATATACAATTCTCGAATATCATATCATATATTGACGATGCGTTTTAAAGTAATCATGGTTAATTTCTGAATGGTTTGGTCGATTCAGGTCAATATATTTTGAATAAAACTATATTTACGAATTCTATCGCGTTAAATTTACTTATTTTATCTTATTTTTAATTTCCGACATTTCGGGTGCTTTACAGCACCCATGGTCACAGAAGGGACTGAGATATTTGACATTCCAATGTCATAGTTAGCCCGGCTACCTTCATTTTTTTTAATATCAATTTTTGGTCCGATTTACGCCGAACCAAATTACACTACACATTGAATAAAGCTATTATGTACAGATTTTATCGCGTTTAATTAATGATTTACTTATTTTTACTATCCCGACGTTTCAGGTGCTTTACAACACCCAAGGTCACGGGAGGGACTGAAATGTTTGACGTCGCAATGTCATAGTTACGCAAAACGAGCTTATAGTATCATGAAGTCTTGCAGTGGTATGCTTGGGTTTGGGTTTAATTTTGTTAATTATAGGATCCCAAGCAGATGGCAGCACCCATCAATCTTCTCTATTGAAATTTGGATGTTTTTTAATTTCAATAGCCTCGCGTATCATCCTTGGTAGGAATCAGTGTTCTTTTGAGAGGATTTGTGGTTTATTAAATCTGATGTAATGGTGGAGACGATCTTGAACATGATCACAGACTGCAGACTTCCCGAAGCGTCGGTGCTTCAGGCGAGCTATATGTTAGATCGGACCAAAAATAAATATTAAAATACTGAAGGTAGCCGGGCTAACTATGACATTAGGACGTCAAACATCTCAGTCTCCTTCATGGAGGTTGGAAAAAAGGATACCGATCGCTGTACAAAATAGTGTCCCAGAAATATGAACAAAATAAGTGAGGCGCTGCGATCACTATGTAGTTTGAAATGATCTATCAACGTTTAATATACGTGTATACAATATCATTCAAAGAAAATAACGAAATTATTATTACTTTATATACATATTATTATTTATTAATAAATAAATTATAAATTATGTTTTTTTATAATTATAGCAAATATAAATTATTAATTATTATTGATTTATTATTATTTATTTTCTTAAAATAAATAAAATACAAAAATTACGAAGCATGATTATTTTCGATAAAATTTTTACTATTTTATTATTTTATATTTTATTTTTAGTATATTTTTACGATTAAATTTGTACATTATTCAACTAACTTTATCTACTTGTACTCATAAATAGCTAACTTCGCAGATAACACTTACCGACGGCTGTGCGGCTATAAATTCTACAAATTTTCGGGGACAAGCGGGCTAATGCTTTAGCACATAGAGATCGTTCTCCTTTTCTCTTAACTCCGTGCCCCCCCCCCCCCCCCCCGTGACTATGGGAGCTGTAAAGCACCCGAAACGTCGGGAATTAAAAATAAGATAAAATAAGTAAATTAAGCGCCATAGTATCCGTAAATATTGTTTTATTTAATGTGTATATTTTTTTTCGAGACAATTGTTCATATTTTTTAAAATTAGTCTATGGTTTACAAATAACCAGAGTAAACCCTGATGGCAAGTGAATGCTGTTTTCCATAGACATCTACAGGATGTCTATGGACATCAGCATTCACTTGCCATCAGGGTGGATCTATCCTCTATTAAGAAACATAATGCGGATACGTCGTCATCTCTGAGAACAAAGATGAAATACCTCGTTTCCAGAAAAAAGGGTCTCCTATTTTCTACACGCACAATACGGAACACCGCAGCAATATGCTGCTATTTCATGATATTCCGAGAGAGCGCGGTTCATCCCCGGTCGAGTTGGCTCATTCGTTTTACAACTACCTCTACCACATAAATATATACGTAATAATTATGTTGGGATCCGATAATTCACGCAGTAGTGAAGTTATTTACTATTAAATTCTTTATTTACAATTTGTGCTGGTTCAACGACATAAAAGCCTATTCCTTTTTAAAAAGGCCGGCAATGCCTCTGCAATTGCACAGGTTTTGCAGTTGTTCATGGGCAGCGGTAATCACTTACCATTAAGTATGCTCGTTTGCTCCCTCTCCAAAAAAATACAGACTCAACAGATGGCGCTATGTTCGGGTAATTTTTTTTTAAATTTAGTCTGTAAAAAGCCCAGAATGAGCTCAAAATTAAATTAATAAAACCACCAATTCCCGGTAGAATTGTCTGACCAATGTATGCCTGGCCAGCTAGGAAGTACATTAGAAATCTTGTGAAATGGAAACCAAAATAAAAATTAATATCACCTCTGCCGCTATATACATCGTACGGCGTGTAAGTCGCGCCGGTAAATATTATAGCCAGTACCGTCGGAATAAAATCAATGCGTTTTTCGCATCCAACTGCAACTATATCACCTTTTTTTACTCCTAATCTTATTAATGAAATAGACAAAGAAACAGCGTATCTAGTAAGTTCTTTATATGTGAGAGTTTCTCCTGTTACTGCATTTTCCTAAAAAAGAAAAAGGTTTATTTTTATTTTTGATTAACTTTAGTTGAAAAAATATGATTATGAATTTAGAAACTCACCAGGGCCATTCCTTCCTGGTGTCTTCTGAACTTATCTAACATGTACTTGCCAAAATTCAAATGGGCTGGAACAAGAACATCTTCCTTGCCATAAATATAAAGTTCATTTTTAAACATTTTATTTTGTTTATTTTTTAATAATCACACTCACAGCTTAACTGTTGCTGCACCCAGTTAAAAATAAAGAAATCCAGTAGGTACTTGAATATATACTAAGTAGCTTATTGATTTCTCGAGATAATAAAGGTCACTGTACCAACATTGGTATTCATTACAAATAAATAGAAACATTATCTGTCCAAATTAGCCCTTCGTTTACAGCTCAGTTATTAAAATTAAATGTACTCTTTATGAGTTGTTTTTAAATTCAGTTTCATACGCAACTGATAACGCATTGATTAAACATCAATTAGAACACAAGAAAAACAAATTTATCATTGAAACGTGGAATTTTTACAATATGTAGCTTTCGTTTGACTAAGTACAGAATGCCGTGCTGTAATAAAAATTCAATATTGTTGCATATATATTGGCTGTAGGAAAATAGTATTTGATTTACATTAAATAAATACATTACTGTTTTAATGCAATGACTGAAATATTAACGTTTTAATGATTGGTAACCCTTTTATAGCAGTTAGTGTAATACTTAATCATCATCGTAATTATTCCAGCCTATAAATCCACCGCTAGGCATCCATAGGCTTTCCCCAAGATATGCCATAAAACACAGTCCTGAACCACCTGCATCCATCGATCGACTTTCTGTTCTTATTACAAGCAGAGTGATTGCGTGACTTTTAACTCTGGTGCGAATCGTTTGATGGTGAGAATGATTCAGCCACTGCGATATTGATTTTTTATTACGGTAATATACATATATCACTTTATTATCATCATCATTACAACCCTTCACAAGTCCACTGTTGAACAAAGGCCTCCCCCAAGGAATGCCACAAAGCACGGTCCGAAGCCACCTGCATCCATCGACTATAATATACCCCCCATGAGCAATGACGCAAATATATCACTTAGTACGTTATTATTGTAAAAAAAACATAGGGTTATAATAAATTTTAATGTATTTACACAATTAAACGAAACTACACCTTAAACGTCATAATTAGGCCGATCACAATTATCATCGAAGTTACACAATCACATTGCTCGTCATCACTATCGAGTGGGGGGGCCGTCCTATGCTCCGCTTCTGATGCTCTCTCCATCGGTTGCCACTTGTTCGAGTTATACATTGCCACTTTAGCTCACTAATCCATTGTATATATCTTAGTATTATCATATTCATCATTTAGCTTATCACAAGGCTACATTTGAAAAAAGAAAATTAAAGGACAAAAGAAATAAGTTTATTTAGTATCAAATTTTAGCCATTTGCTTACAATAATAAAAATAACATTATATAAATTTGATAAATGGTAACTGAAAAGGTACCCAACACAGCATAGTCTCGGTACTACAAAATACTTCGACGCTGATCTTCCGAGGGTGCCAATAAAATTAAACAGTAACTAAACTTAACAATATTCATTATTTTGTAGTTATCAAGTCAATATGCACACAAATATTTATACCATAAAAACATTATCACATACATATTTATAATAAAAAATATAATAGAAACTTCTAAAATAAAATTAAAGATAAACGAATAAACAGAATAGAAAAGTATGTAAAACACAGTAGGTATATAATTTTCAATAAGTTGACTTTTAAATATTTAGTAAGTATTTTTTGTAATTATATTTACACGAACAAATTAAATCGGTAGTGAAATGTTGTTCCAGCATTTTGTGGCAGAATAACAAAAGCTAACACGAGATGCAGCTGTGCTATGTCTTGGACATACTATATGGGTTGCATTTCTAAATTTTAGCGGTGGTAGAGCCACGCGGCAGCTTTTGCTGTTGTACATATGGGCCGGCCCGAACCGGGATGGTACTGCAACCCCACAGAAGACCAGCGTGAAGTAGAAGCTCCGCTTCTGCATTTCGTCTGGTGAGTGCAGGTGGCCGGAGACCAATTCCTCTCCTCTCCCTTAAAGTGGTAGCGGCGTTAAAAACAACACTACCCCAGGAAGGTACCAGCACCCCTGGTGACGGAGAATCCCTCGCTAAGCATCCACTTTCACGCTACCTTCTCTTCCTGAGCGTGGGTGCTCAGGCTGCCAGTGCTGCTGCTCTGGGGGAGGAGGGTGAAATTCCGGACGAGGAGCAAACGGAGAAATAAGACAAAATCGCCCCTTGCCACGCTATGCGTGAATTTCTGCAACATCAGGGGACTTCATTTAAATCTTAACGCCATCTACTATCATCTGGAAACTGCGAAGCCGGCCTTGCTCTTTCTAACCGAGACACAGGTGTTCTCTCCAGCTGATATTTTGTATCTCTCCTACCCGGGGTACAAATTAGAACACTCCTTTGTGCCCCGGGCTCAAGTTTGCGTGTACGTCGGATAGGACATTTGTTTTCGACGCCTCAGCAGTCTTGAAGGTACGGATCTGTCCATCTTATAGCTATGCTTAGACAACGACAACCATCCCCGCATCTACGGGTGCCTATGAACGCAGGAATGGTTGTCGCTATCCATAGTCATAATGCCGACACAGACCGACTTATCGACCACATCCAAATAGCTACAGATACCGTTCTACAAGAGTTCCCATCCGCAGAGAACGTGACGCTTGGTGATTTTAACGCCCACCGCGCCGAATGACTTGGTTGCCGTTTAACCAATCATGCGGGTAGATCTGTTTGTGACAGATTTCTAGATGTGGAAGCTTGTATACCTTCCCTGTTGGATCTTCTACTAACCTTTCTTCCAGACGGAAAGCAGGTCTCCGTCGATGCCACTCTTCCTTGGACCATTGTCTGATCCGAAGTATGGTGCCACTTACGTTTCCATCGCGGTTGCGTTCTAAAGGTTGCCACCGTGTTCGGCATTTATAGATCGGTTGATTTGGACAGGATGCATCTTCACTCTTTTTTTGTACATCCTACCCTTGAGGGTTTGCTTCTAGCTAGATGATGCCAACGCTGTTGCTGATTCTGTCACTGTTGTGGTGCTACAGGGAATGGAAATTTTTATTCCATCATCTGTGGTACCTATCGGAGGTAGAACCCAGCCATGATTTGGCCGCTCCTGCAAAATTGAATAACGCTATAGGAAAGAGTGGTACCAGGCCTGGGCTGGCGCATCGACGTCTCGGGATGCAAATACCAGCGTTCTTAAAGGAACCACCAGAAGACACAAGTATGTGCTAAAAGAACCCCTTTGTCGTATCTCCTTCGCTTCAAGGTTACATATCGAGTGACGAGCAGTTTTGTGGTCACTTGGAAGAAAGGTGCAAATTGCCGTCTAAAATGCTTGGCTCTAAAAATCTTTGAGTATTTACACATTCGAAGTCATATGCCCCCTTGTTGTATATAACAGTAGACTATCTAGTAGTAGTGTTGAGCGCAAAAAGATATTTTGAAAGCAATTTTGTACAGGCAGCGCATTTTTCTAATTCAAATTGCGTGTAAGTCATGATAAGCGTATCATTCTTCGGTGTTATTAAGCAGAGATTATTAAAACAACAATTTAATTAAACGATCTCTTTTGCAAATTTTTGGAATTATGCCGGTATTAGCTAGATTGAGTTCGCCCTAAACTACAGATGGCGTTAAACACAATACGATACGAAAATACAATTTTACAACATGGCGTATTTTTAGAAATTAAGGTTATAATTTATAGCTTGTTAATTGTCATTGGATTTAAGGCAAGATTGATATGATGTGCTATATAAAATAATGCGTTAGTCTAACATACCATACAATTATTTTAAATAGCTTGTTTAGGCTATTCACTTTTATGAAAAAGTACCAAATCCATTTACCTAGGTTGCTTTTGTATTTATAGTCGTATTTGCACGAATTTTGGACTTACCTCTCAGCCTCACTTATAAATTACAATATTACTTATAAACACAGATTTTACGACAGCCAAAATTAGGTTAGTTTGTTTAGAAATAAAATAATAACTTATTAAATATTACACAACAATCGACAATTGTTTACGTTCCCGTTTTATATGATAACACATCAAAAAATTAAAATACGAACATTAAACATAGGCTTCCTTCATAAATGGACACGTAGAATAATCCTTTGCCACTTTGAAACAGAAAATACCTTTCACTTGGGGTTTTATATAGTGTAAATAATTAGTGTTATAATTATATTTTATATATATTTTTAAGTTGAGGTATATATTTCTATGGGCCAACATTCTTAAAATTTAAGTCCTTGATGTCTGAAATAAAGTTATTGTATATAGTATTGTATTAACAGATCGTATTTCTCCTTTGCGGTATAGAGCAGTGATCCTCGCTGTGAAGGGATTACAGAAACGGCTGACAGAAATTCCCTTGGTGAGCCTTGGCGAGAGACAAGAATGCACATGTTCTCGAAGAAGGTCGAACTAGATTTAGTTGTGTTTTAACCCTGTTCCTCGGAAAGCACGTAAAACCGTTTGTTCTGTGCCTGATATATCTACGATCGTGTTAGATTTCTGATGTCTCATTGGACAATAAGAGTGGCGAAATGAATACATGCTGGCGCTTATACTCATGATCTTTAAATGTTGTTCTCTGCAAAAGGCTAGTCTCTAAACATTAGTAAAAAACTAAATTATTTTGTATGACAATAACTTTATAATAACACTGGAGAAACAATGCATATTACGAGTAAAAGTTAAGAAGTAAAACGACAACATTTTCCTGTTCCTGTACTTCCCATCAGTTGTCGTTCTTATAAGACAATTTTTCTCGGAAAATGCTGGAGTACTTACTTTTTAAATTTGTACAGTTTAACTTTGAGGGTGTTTAATAGTGAAGGCAGCTTACAAACTTAAATTGCGTAAGAACAAACATCCAGACCCGGAAATTTTATTTATCATCACCATCATCATCATCATCATCATCATTACAACCCTTCACAAGTCAACTGTTGAACATAGGCCTCCTTCAAGGAATGCCACAAAGCACGGTCCGAAGCCACCTGCATCCATCGACTATAATATACCCCCCATGAACAACGACGCAAATATGTCACTTAGTAAGTTATTAATGTAAAAAAAACAGGGTTATGATAAATTTTAATAAATTTACACAATTTAACATCGACTTCCTGCATGTCTTATTGGGTCGTCACTCCATCTAGTGAAGGGGCGCCCTACACTTCACCTACCGGTTCTTCGAAAAGTTGAAGCGGCAATGGGCTGACCACATATGATCAGCCCATTGCCACTTCAACTTTTTAATATATTGGGCTAAGTCTGTAACACTGGTTCTACTGCGAATATCTTCATTTCTAAGTTTATCACGCAGAGAAACCCCGAGCTTCCGCTTACGACCAGCAGTGAAGGAGCACGTCTGAAATCCATAAGTCGAGTCGTCCTGGGTGGCAACCGAACCTGAACCGGAGATTCTTAGCTCCCCTGCCTCGTGGTTACCATGGTTGCCAACATAGCCAGGAATAGCCAATCCGCCGTGGATTGGGAGCCATCCCTTTATAACTCACGTCATGGGGGGAGATATTTGCTATAGTTGCCATGCTTGGCAGCGGATTGGTAACCGCAGATTTTATTATATTATTGTTGTTATTAGGAAGATGCTGCTGCCCATCGCTTGCCTGTTTCCCTCTGTTGCCTCTTACAAGACCCATGGGGAGATACGGGGTAGAGGATATTCTTAATCGCCACTACATATCACGTTATTTGCAGTCCGTACAAATACTTGTTTCGTAATTTGTGTAACAGTAGGATGCACTTTAGAAACGGCAACCCCGGAGAACATGGAGCGAGGGAGGAAGCAAAAAGGAAAAATTTTCTGAAAAAAAAAGTTGTTCAATTATTTTTAGTTCTTATTAATTTAAAAATTGAGTGGGGGGGTATAGGAGGCAATAGAGGAAGGAGCGAAGATCCCCATAAGTGGGAATCAAAGCGTAGAAATCAAAGACTTCGTAAACATAAATTTTGATATTTTTTAAGGCAGTGGATTAAACGGCAGTAGTATGTTGTACTCGGTTAATAAACAAAACCAAATGCATGTTTAATATCAATTTTGGAGGTAGAAATTGTGCAGTGAAGGAAAAACAAGGAGTACGAAGTAAATATACGAGTGGGTTAATATACATCATAAAAGTGTAAATAATCAATTAAATATGGCCATTTGTCAAATGAGTTTTGAGTTTGGAATTAATAATTCCAAATTGTTTATATTATATATATTTAATGTACGCGGCTTTGAGGTGGCCCAAGGGTCACTGTGGGCTTAAGTTATATTTCAAATGTGATATTTCAATAACCATAGACTTAAGTACATATTATGTTGTTGATAACATAAAACCCATAATCGGGGTTAACGTTTCTAAATCTGAATTATAAAGGATTAGAGTAACTGTAGGGGAGTAAGGACAATAAAACACATTATTATTTTAAGCCTTGTTTTTTTTTACAGTTATTTGGCATTTTTCTCTTTTAGCAAGTAAATAATATACAAAATTTGTCTATTATTTCCTAATAAGTGATACGTTCTAATCTACTAACATTTACAGCATATTTTAATATGTAAAGGAGAATTAGGCAATAAGTCTTCAAATTTAAAATTAGAGCAATATATATATATATATATATATATATATATATATATATATATATATATATATATATATATATATATATCAAAACAGGTATGTTCATTGACTAAATGGTAACATTGCAACTGGTTTATATTACCGAATTTTAGATATAATTAAAGTTGTTTTTTATAAAGAATATCTATACATAAGTAACTGTTTATAACTAAACAAGTAAAAACACTGATAATTCAGATCAATATTGCAATGCGTCATGACAGCGCTAAATCAATTACGAAATAAATTATATCTATGTTAGCTTAATATTTTTTTCTATAATTTATCAAAACATTCATTTTCTAATTCATATTAACTAAAAATACCATCAAAAGATAACAATCACTATTATTACGTACAATAGGAACCAATTTAAATAAATTCATATGCAATCGATGTAGCGGAATATTTGGAAATAGTAAAGAGTAAAAGGTATACTTTTTGCAATACAAATAAAACAATATAAACAAAATGAGTAAATTTTTATATTCGTGATGGTCTACCAAATCAGTATTTCAAGTATACGAGTACCTCTATGTTCATGAAAGTTTGAATTGATAAAACAATACGAATTGTTTTGCATTTGTTGCCATAAACGAATTTAGTTTTGAAAAAAAAATAGCAAGTGTTCATATAAATATTTGTTGCACTCTGCTAATGATACATATATATACATATATATATATATATATATATATATATATATATATATATATATATATAATTTTGAACAGAATTTTACAATTGTTTATTATATTATTAAAATATAAAGAATTTTATGATTATGTTCTGATGGTAATAAATGAAATTATGTATAATAAATATATAAAAAATACGGGATGGTAAATTAATTGAGCTAGCTGCTAGTGCAGTTTATTTAACAAATACGTACAATTCTAAAAAGGAGTAAGTAACTGGCTTAAGTTAAATAGTTAAATATAAGTACACAAATTACATGTGCAAACGCAAGACAACAATCACTAATTGCTTTGGATCGCTGTTTAATACATTATTGTCTGGTCAGCTTCAGAAAGAGATTATTATAAGTGATAGTAAATCAGCTACTCTGCAATATGTAGTTTAAAGAGAAGTTCTTCAACAAACATTACTTTCATCAACAAAGCAAAAAATGTTTTGCTATTAAAATTAAATGTAAAATGAATACACTATATAACATTCTATCCAATTTGATTGTGAGTGCATAATTTTCTTCGTCGAAATCTGTAATGAAAAATGTATGAGTTATTATAATCATTGGATCACTATTAGTGATCTTGAAACTTTTGAACGACTTAACAAAGTAAACACAATATAAACACTTAATTCCAGATATTTGTTTTGTCGAAACGATATAACTATGCTAGAATCGGATAGATAACGCTGCAGTCAATTAATCAGCAATTTTTTTTTATTATTAACAATATAAAATAATTAGATGTTTTAAAAAGTAATTACAACATCTGGACCAGATGGGTGGTACTTTGTGGTCAATTTTATTTTTACTCTGTAAAAAGTCGGTTCAGAATGACACTTGTCGCGCCACCAACTTAAAAGGATGGACCGACGTCTGTCGGACCATGTGCTTAAATAATTATGGCTCCACGAATCTTAAATTTGAATCTAAGTTGGTGGTACCTTTTCTGCAAAAACACGTTTTATTTTTATGGTTCAATCATTATTACAGCAAATCACAATTCCACTGTCGAACACATTGGCTTTTCTTACACTCCAGTATTTATTTTTTATTACTAATCTTAACAGAAAGCCCACAGCTGTATATAGAGCCTCCCATAGAGGTCTTATTGGGAGTGGGGGGGAGATATTTTTCTTGGTTGCAACACTTGACTTGCCACTATTTCGACAATGTAGAACTTATCTAATACTAAACTAGCAAAATAGTTATTACCCTTACCGAAATCTCGTATTTGTTCGCCGTAAGCTTCACCTTGAAAATTTGAGGTTATCGCGTCGTTCGTTTCGATAATTGACAGCTGACCTGTTTTAAAAAAAGGGTAAAATGAATATTGATGTTCTCCTTAAACAACTTGATTTAAGTGCTAAAAAATATTTTACCCTTTTTTCGTATCGTCTGATTGTCTAATATAGATTTTTGTGTCGTTGTAAATGCAGATGGAGGTGCTGGGATTTCTGAAAACGTATATAATGAAATATAAATGCGTAATAATTCTTTCTATCCTAATTAATTCCAACAAGAATAGGTATTGTGTGTGCCATGGACGGTGATACGGCATAGCTTGCTTAACGTGCTGTAATGTATGCATAGTGTAAAAAAAATGTAAATCGTTTTATTTTACTATTCTAAGCCAATGATTGACTACTATCCTACCCGCAATAATAATAATTAGCTAATTTTAAATAGATGCGAATGATATGATAACTCCATGCTGGAAGTTAATTAATAATTACGTTTAACAGTTATGTAACTACTAAATAATACCATTAATTACAATTAATTATAATGCGTTATAAAAATGATTGAAAATTAAAAATAATTTAGGTAAAATATGTTTATAGACGTATAATTAATTATCCAATAAAAAAATACGAAACGAATTAAAATTGTTTCATTGTAGAGGATAAACTTTTGTCTCATCAGTAACAATAAAATAAATTATATGTATAAAAATTGAAACTCCAAATATAATGAATTAGAAGCATACCATCTAATTTGATGATGCCATCAGTCTCCCCCAAGGAATTTTTAGCGATACATTTATAGAAGCCAAAGTCCCCCTTGGTAATATTCCGTATCTTGAGCATCATAAACTTATTATAGCCGCTATCCACTGGGAATGCTTCATATTTGCCACCTACAATTTCCATTTCTACTTAAATATAAAACCTGTATATATGCTGGGTAACAAATAATTTATTGCTTACACCATTAATAAAAAAGAAGATTAAATAGTATAATATAATATCCTACGTATGTATAGTTGTTTACACACTATTTTAAAAACGAAGTTGTAGATTTACAGCCTATTTATCGTCCCAAGGCGGGGCACAGACCTCATCTCCTTTCTGAGAGAATTTAAGATGATGCATGTTGTTGAATTTAATATCTTTTCGAAATATTTATTTCTTCAGACATGTAGGTTTCGTCGTGATCTTTGCTTCACCACCAAGCAAGTGGTATTTCAGTACTTAAAACTGCCGTTATCGATTTAATTGGTGACACGAAAATCGAACGTTCTGTAAATTTTATCACGAGTGCTTATCCCCTGAGCTACGACGGCTCGAAAACATAACGGAATATACATAAGTTATACATTGTGAGTTATTATGCAAACAGAAATATGTTATAAAGGTAAATTTTCATTTTCAATAATTTCAGTTTTACATCAAGTAAACACTGTTTGTGAATAATGGCCCGTAACATTTACATTGGCAGTAACACAATATGTGTGTTTGAATTTCTAATTAAATAGTAATCTTGCTACCTTAAATTTAGAATAGGTATTTTTTCCTTCTGAAATTATAAAGAATGTTTGCTTTTCTTCCTCGCTATATTTATCTATTTTCTTCAGAAAATTCCATCAGGCATTAAGCTTGCCTAGTTACCTTAGAGTAAAAGTGAAACAATAAAATAATAAATAACAAATCCATTAAAATCAAACTAAAAGACAGAAAAACTTGTTACTTAAACCATAACAATAACGTATCTCCGTTCAATTACAGCTTATCATATTTAATATGATAGACAGAAACTTTGACAGTTCAGAATGTATCGATTCATAGCTCAGTATTAATGTAGGTACATTAATATCATCATTATCTCAGTATTAATATCATCTCAGTATTAATGTTAGTACATTGGTATATAATGTATCGATTTTAAATCGATTGTGCAGAATTTAGATGCAAAGCCAAAATGATAAATAATCAGAATTTCGGGTTTCACTTTTTTGATATTTTCAGATAATATACAAATACTTTCTCTGTGCGAGATTCGAACCCGAGATCTTGGTGCACATCAGCTAAATGCTTAGCGACTTTCTGATAATTAACTAAAATATAATGATAAATCCACAAAAGGATGTATGCGATACTTAGAATCAACTGTATATCATATACTAATATTCTCACCGGATATTATCATGTCCCCACGGTCGGTAGTCCAATAATTAATAGACGATGGATAGGCCTCTGTGTGACATTCGAGCGTCACGTCTTGTCCTATGTACGCACCCTCCAATTGATTAGGAATTGACAGCATTGGCGGGACTGTTGATAAACGTATTTCAGTAATTTCGAGTGACAACACAAGTTAATAATATTAAATATAAAGAATAAACAGTTGTATCATATTTTGTCAAATATATAGGCAAACATAATTAACTAAAAGAGCCTCCAAACATAATATATGTGCAAATTTGTTTTCATTTAAACTTTTCTCTCTTGAAAAGACAAACCTGAAAAACATTACCTTAAATAGATGAAATCAATAATTTTGCTTTACTGGTATTCGGATTAAGAAGAAAGTAGAAATGTTTATACAGTTTTTAAAACAATAAAACCAACCCATTACTTCTATAAGATTGGTGTTGCATTAAAATAGTAGGTAGAACATAGTATATTATTTCCATTTAAAATTCTTTACGAAGTATATATAATAACACTGAAGTTCACATAGTATACTAACTATCCAGGCAGACGTTGTTCTGCCCTATCCGACGACCCTTTGTCGTATGAAAAATCATTAGATTCGTAATAATATACATCGAGGACTATTAATTGGCATAAAAATTATCCTATCTCTCAAGTTGAACCAAATTGCACACAGTGTGCAAAATTATATTGAAATCAGTTCAGTAGTTTGGGAGTTTATCGCGGACAAACAACGTGACAAGTAATTTTTTGTATATAAATATTTAAGCAGAAGAATATAAATGAGTCAATTTACAAGTACTCTCTGTAATTTTTAAGAGCTACACAACGAAGACTTACAGTTAAAAGTCAAAGACGTATATTCAATTTTTCCGTTTTTTGTTGGCATTTCATAGTATTCTTTCCTAAATAACACAATGGTACAATACAATTTGGCAAAAGGTTAGTGATGACGCTCAAGTAGAAATAAACGTAGGCAATTTTATAACGTCAGAAGTCATAATGAGTAATGACTTTGTAAAATGGTTGGTAAACTAACATTACGTATTGTTACATGCTTTGTTTTTTCATAGCTATTCAGTAAGTGTAGAAAATTACATTTAATGTCTATGTTATTTATCTTAAAAACCTGTCCAAATGTAATAACATAATCATGATGTATGTATTGTATGTATAGTATGATAAATATTTTTTTATTTAAAATCGTTTAATTAAAAACAAATACTCTAGCAATAACATTGTATAGCGCTATCAGCGACTTATACTAATTATTAAAATATCCATGACAACCAATTACGATAAAATTAATACTTTATAATATAGGGAATGCCTTGCCGTGTAGTGGCGGTTGAGAATATCCACTAATCCATATCTTCCCGTGGGTGTCGTAAGAGGCGACAGAGGGAGACAGGCAGGAGATGGGCAGCAGCATCTTCCTGATAACAACTGTGTTATAATAAAAAAATGCGGTTGCCAACCCGCTCGCCAAGCGTGGCAACTATGGCAAATATCCCCCCATGAATAACGACGCAAAAAAACGGCCCCCAGTCCCCGGCGGCCCCGCTATTCCTGGCTACGGTGGCCACCATGGTAACGGCGGGGCAGGGGGTGCTAAGAATCTCCGGTGGAGGTTCGGTTGCCACCTACGACGACTCGACTTGGCAACATATAACGCACGCACTCTGAGGACTGACGAGAAGATACTGGAGCTGGAAGAAGAGGTAGACAAGTTGCGCTGGCATATTATTGGATTATCCGAGGTCCGAAGAGAGGGGGAGGATACGGCAATCCTCGAGTCCGGCAACTTGTTCTACCACCGATAGGGCGACCATCTGTCCCAAGGAGGTGTCGGATTTATCGTCCACAAGTCTCTCATCAACAACGTTGTAAAGATTGGGAGTGTGTCGACGAGGGTCGCGTACCTGATACTCAGAATCACCAAACGGTATTCGCTGAAGGTCATACAGGTTTACGCACCAACCTCGGCACATCCCGATGAGGAGGTGGAGGAAATGTATGAGGATATTTCCAAAGCCATGCATTCCTACAAAACCCACTACACGGTGTTGATGGGAGACTTCAACGCAAAACTAGGCACAAGGGAATGCGGTGAGCTGAAGGTGGGGAAATTTGGAGTAGGGCAACGGAACCGAAGGTGCCAGCAGCTGGCCGACTTTATAGAGAAAGAGGGACTCTTTATGATGAACTCTTTCTTCCAGAAGTGGCCCCACAGGAAGTGGACCTGGTCGAGCCTCGACGGTTCGACAAAAAATGAGATTGACTTCATTACGAAGACCAGACGCCAACAGTTCAGTGATGTCTCAGTGATCGCAAGGATGAAAACAGGCAGCGATCACCAAATGGTTAGAGGCACACTGAACCCAAATGTTAAGTTAGAGAGGTCTCGTCTAATGAAGTCAACGCTCCGTCCCCCTCGTGCTCTAATCCAGAATCCCGAAACCTTTCAGCTCGAGTTAAAAAACCGCTTTCAGTGCCTAGAGGATTGCAATGCAGTGGACGAT
Source organism: Parnassius apollo (assembly GCA_907164705.1). NCBI lineage: Eukaryota > Metazoa > Arthropoda > Insecta > Lepidoptera > Papilionidae > Parnassius > Parnassius apollo. The sequence continues at coordinate 10,152,784 of CAJQZP010000585.1, forward strand.
ATGAATGACAAGCTCAAGGAAACTGTCCATGCGGTCGGAGCTAAGTTCTGCAAGACCCGTCGAAGAAGAACACAAAAACTCTCCGATCACACTCTTAATCTCATGGCTGTTAGACGGAAGATGAGGCTGCAATCGTTAACAGATTGGACAGCATACGGGAAACTGAACAGACAGATCTCCAAGTGCATGCGGCGAGACTTACGCAACTTTAATACTGCTCGTATTAAAGAAGCGATCGAGTGGAACCAGCGCTCCAAAGTCTTTGCCAGAGATCTGTCTGCCAGAAAGAGCCAACTGTCAAGGCTGAAGACTGAGTGTGGCAACATCGTTTCCGGGACACCTGAGATTCTGAGTGAGATTGAGAGGTTCTATGGGCAGCTGTACACATCATCGTTGGAGCCACACGCAAGTGTGAGTAACGATCCAAGAGCAAGTCTTATCCGACACTATTCCCATGATATCCCAGACGTCAGTCTGAGGGAGATTAGAATGGCTCTCCACCACCTTAAAAACGGCAAGGCCCCGGGCGAGGATGGAATTACAGCGGAGCTTCTAAAAGCTGGTGGAACACCGGTACTTGAAGTCCTTCAGAAGCTCTTCAATTCCGTCCTCCATGGTGGCACTACTCCGGAGGCGTGGAGCAGAAGCGCGGTGGTCTTGTTCTTTAAGAAAGGCAACAACGCTCTCTTGAATAACTACAGACCGATTTCCCTCTGAGCCGCGTCTACGTGCTGTTTTCGAGAGTCATTACGAATCGTCTCGCACGCAGACTCGACGACTTCCAGCCTCCCGAACAAGCCCGTTTCCGAAAAGGCTTCAGTACCATAGACCACATACATACCCTTCGGCAAATTGTACAGAAGTCCGAAGAGTACAATCTGCCACTTTGCCTGGCGTATGTGGACTATGAGAAAGCCTTTGATTCCGTCGAAATTTGGGCGGTGCTACAGTCTCTTCAGCGGTGCCTAGTTGACTGTCGGTATATCGAAGTGCTGAAGTGTTTGTACAGTAGGGCTACGATGGCTAACTGAGTACAGAGCCAGAGTACGAAACCTATCCAACTGCAGAGAGGTGTAAGACAGGGTGATGTTATATCCCCGGAACTCTTCACCGCTGCGTTGGAAGACGTTTTCAAGATACTGGACTGGAAAGGATATGGTATTAACATCAATGGAGAGTACATCACTCACCTTCGATTTGCCGACGTCCTTATGGCAGAATCGCTGTAGGACCTTAGCACTATGCTCAATGACCTCAATGGTGTCTCCCAACGGATAGCTCTTAAGATGAACATGGACAAAACAAAGATCATGTTTAATGTCCATGTAACACCTACGCCGGTAGTTTTTGGGAGCACTATGCTCGAAGTTTTTGACGAATACGTTTACCTGGGACAAATAGTCCGACTAGGTAAGTCCAACTTCGACCGAGAGGTCAATCGACGGATTCAACTCGGCTGGGCAGCGTTCGGGAAATTACGACACATCTTCTCGTCAGGTATATCTCAATCTCTGAAAACTAAAGTGTATAACCAGTGCGTGTTGCATACTGCTGGCCGTATGAGGACGCTCAAGGTCGCTCAGCGAGCTATGGAGAGGGCTATGCTTTGAGTTTCACTGCGTGATAGACTCAAAAATGAGGATATCCGCAGTAAAACCAGAGTGACCGACATAGCCGGACAACGGACTAGTAAGCTGAAGTGGCAATGGGCCGGCCATATAGCTCGAAGAACCGATAACCGATGGGGAAGAAAGGTTCTCGAGTGGCAGCCTCGTACCGGTAGGCGTAGTGTAGGGCGACCCCCCACTAGATGGAGTGACGACCTGGTAAGACATGCAGGAAGTCGATGGATGCAGGTGGCTCAGGACCGTGCTTTGTGGCATTACTTGGGGGAGGCCTATGTTCAGCAGTGGACTTGTAAAGGGCTGTAATGATGATGATGATGAATATAGGGAATATCTAGCAATTAATAAAATCTGTGCTAAGGGCCCAAATTTAGAAGGGTTGAATAAAATACGCTAGGTACACAATATTGCCTTCGTACCCTACTCATGCAAAAAATTCTTCTCTTTTCTTCTCAACACTCTACTATATCCGGCAAATTTCGTATCGGTAACGAAGTAGTTAAACCTTATAAAATCCTGTTACCTGATATAAGCAAGAAAGGTTATGATTTCAAAATATGCTTAATATTCCCTTTCAAATTAGATAGAGACTTGAAATTCGTTTTTTGAAATTCGTTCGAAAGTCATTTTAATATCGTTATATTGATGATTCGTCAGGTTTAGGTTAAAACAAGGTAATACTCACATTGAACCATAAGCATGATTCGCTTACTAATCGATGGAGGCACTCCATTAGATGCTATACATAGGTAAGCACCCATATGTAGACGAGAAACTTTGGTTACTGTCAGCGTTTCACCATCTACAACACTCACTATGGGAACAAATAAAAGAAATGAGTTAAATAAGTCCAGAAAAAAATAGTCACACAGTAATCTAGCACAAAATGCATAAAATTTCAATTTTAATTGCTTGATGTTTTTCTGATTTGTTTATAGGTAGTCAACACTAGTCATTAAGCATAGTACTAAGATCGTCTATCAATTCTGCCACAATGGTTATGTGTTGGTTACATCGTCGGCACATCGAAGGCGAGTTATTTGCTCGCCACTGATGTTGATACCGAATAGTTTCCTGTTGAGTAGCTTGAAAACTTCTTGCAATGTAGCATTGAAGATTTTTGGAGATAAGGTCATCCTTAGTATGTATTTGGGTAGATTCACCTTTATCTTATATAAGTGTTGGAACAAGTGATCAATGTGATTAGTTAAGTTTATTTTATTCCACCTATGTCTCTGGCGTTTACTGAAAATCAATAGTTGTAGTTACCACTATGTGGTTTCTATAACATTTCTGCTAAGTTTTCGTAGTTTTATTCCATTAAGTTATATTATGTTATATTAATTTGTGTGTATGTTTGGAACTAAATAAATTATAATATTATTATCTTCTAGGCAGAAATTCTCGCCATACTTCAGTGTGCAGAAATTAATCCGCAGAAACACTTCGTCAATCATATAATTTATATAAACATTGATATTCAAGCACCATTTCTAGCGCTGAGGTCAAACTTAGTGAACTCGAAGCCAGTTGGAGACAGCATGAACCGTTATAATGCTCTGGGATGTAACAACAGGGTCGTCTTAAGATGAATTCCGGTTCATGCGGGTATTGTAGGCAATGTATTTGCAAATAAACACGCACGGGAGGGCTCAAAGAGTACACAATTTGGGCCTAAGCCATTTTGTGGAATCTCAAGAAGCCTAACCTTGTTAACACTTGAAATTCTTTATCACAATAAATCACTTTAGATCTGATCAGACATACCAGGCTTAAAACGTACTAAAACCTTAATCTGGGCTTTTGATCGTAAATTCGCTTCAAAAGCCCTGGGATTAAGCAACAATAAATTGCACATTCTGGCAAGAGTACTAACTGGACACTGTTGTCTGAAAAAGCACATTTCCATCCTGGGTCTAAGCAACTAAGGATGTCTCGGTTCTGTTCCACAATGGAAGAAACGCTCTGCATATCCTAACTGATTCCGGACCCTTAATACGCAAACTTAACACTCATCTGGAAAACTATTCACAGCAATTTCACTTCTTCTGGGTGGAATACACCCAGAAGAAGTGAAATTGGTCACAACTAAGCAACTCCTTTGAAGACATAGGGCTTAGCAGTAAATAGCCAAAGCAGCGATCACATTAGATCTTTTAAGTCGCGTTGATACTGGTTTCTTTCCCTAGACCTGCATAGATACTCGCACATAATTAAAATAGGTCATCCTGTTTTACAACTTTCGTACATACTTTGATATCGATTATATCGATATACCGACAGTCGAATTTGTATTGCTATAGGGACTATTGCACCACCTGAATTTTACTCTTCCGTACTCTATATAATTTGCTGAAGGGTAGTATATTATATGGTACAAAATCCTTCCCGGAACTCGGCATGTCCGGGAGGTTTAAAGTTATCTAGTTGGCATGCGAGACGATTTGTAATGATTTTCAAAAACACGACGTTAACACGGCTCAGAAGAGAAATCCGTACTTTTTATAAGAGCGTCGTCGCCTTTCTTTAGTAATAAAACACGCACTTTGGCCCTACGCCTCCGGAGTATCACCATCCAGTATTACGTAATTGAACAGCTTCTGAAGGACTTAACGAACCGGTTTACCACTTGCTTTACAAAAGCTTTGCGGTCTTTCAGCCTTATCGGGGCGGAGCCGTGCCGTTTTTAGGTGTTCGAGAGCCATTCCAATTTCACGTGTAGCTCCAACGACGATGTGTCCGAGAACTTTCATCGGTCTCTTAAACGTAATCAAAATGTTGGATCTCTTATAAATGTTTCTGCCACAGTCAGTCAACATCTTCGACAGTTGGATTTTTCTGGCAGACAGATATTTGGATAAGCCTTTGGCGCCTTGGTTACGTTCAATTTCACTTCATTTTGAGCTGTATTGAAGTTGTTTCAATTCCGTTGCATGCCTTTGGAGATCAGTCCATTCAGTTGCCAGGTTACTGTCATATCTGTTGTAAACTGCAATTTAATTTCCATTGCCATGAGATTAATAGTGTGTTCGGAGAGTACTTGAGTTCCTCCGCACCGAGGCTTACAGTATTAGCTCCACTCGAATGGACAGTCTCCACGCGTAAGATAACAGTTTTTTTTTCTTCGAAAAACAAGTGGTATATTCAGCCACATCAGTTAATTAGGAAATATTTTGCGACACGGTACCTATATGTAAATATTATACTTCTACACTTAAAATTATAATCCTAATCTGAACAATCTTAGGTCCATCGTCGATGTCTCTTTTAACAAAAATATTTATTTTAGCGGTCAGTTATCACATAAAATATATTTAGCTACTAAAAATACACAATTATAAAACTTAAGTGATTTAACGTTATTATCAGAGCCAAAATACTAAATAATTACTACACTTAAAAATATATAACACTAATAAGAAATTTCAACGCAGAGCGTCAGCGCTTAAAATATTAGTGATACAAGTAAACTAGAAAATATAAAGCTCAAATGCATCTTAACGAATAGAAAATTCACAACATTGTCCCAGCCATTCAATTTGTACTAATGGAATGTTTGCGAATGAAGTCTCTAGTAGCAATCGATCTTAAGTACCTCTTTTCGTGATTACACAATTCAGTGCAAGAGCCAAATGCGGCACACACGATACTGAATATGGCATCTGAGCTACACGCCGCCAAATGAGGTGAAATGGGGCTTCAAAATGTATCCGGCGTGGTTTGGCAGCAGCGTTACTCAGTGGGGTAACCGTTATGCAAATGCACAACTAATAAGCGGCTTATTAAAATAGGTAAAATTAAAGCAGAAGAATAGACAAATTTCTCACAAAATATAAAAATAAACATGCATCGTATTTAGTTTTTACATGCGCAATATTTAAAATACATGTTACATTTTATTTTACGGTTTTAAAAGTTCCATTATATAATCGTAGGTGTTTCATAACTTCGTTAAAATAGCAAGAAAAGTTCTGTCATATTATGTAATTTATAAAATGATTTTTCACTTCACAGGTTCTATGAAGTATAACATAAATCAAAAATAAGTTTCGAAACGATGGCGTTCGAAATAGAATGTACTGGTTAGGATGAAATACCTGATTCTCCATTGTAGTTAAAATCTTGTCCATCTTCACGTCGCCACATTACGTATGGTTCAGGATATCCAGAAGCACGACATACTAGGGTTACGTCATTACCTTCACGAATCACCATGTCCGTAGATGTCATATTATCGATAATCGAAGGGGGTACTGTTTTAAAATATTAAAAATAATGAACGGTAACGCAAAGAGGTAAAGGTAAAGAGAAGTTGAGAAAGTAATACCGATAAAACAACTTACCTACGACTTGGAGATAGCCCTTTCTAGAACGCATGGGGTCAGTGTTAACCTGGCACATGTACCACCCACGATCTACCTCTTGCACGTTTTTAATGTGAAGATACCAAGAGCGATGGTCATTATACGAGAGGCTGATTCGTGGATTCTGCGTTATTATATTATGATGAATACTTAAAATAGTCTGGGTGTCCATTCTGACCCAAGCCACCTGACAAAAAAAATATGAAGGAATATCTGCATATATCTGTATACTTTATCTATATACTTTAACTAACAAACTATAGCACTGTGGAGTCTACCCAGGTTGCTACCCTCCTTTTACTACTTATTTCTACCGCCAAACATCAACAGCTAGTACTCGTATAATCATAATAGCCATTTATCTTCTGATTTGTCGTTAGCTATTTTATCACTTATAGATATTAAGAAATAAAAAAGATCTTATTTGTTATAAATTAAGTTATTATTACATTCACTTTGCTCTTATAGATATTTTATAAATATGCAGCAGCGTTTTGAAAACAAAAATTTAAAAAAAAGTTGATATTTCTTTACCTTAAAGCTTCTTAAGTTATCTACAACACACGCAAGCAATGCATCCCTGCCAACTGTAACCGTAACATTAGGGATGGGCTCCGCAAATCGTGGATACATCGACTCTGAAAGATAATATTGATGTTTTATATTCAGCATTATGTGGAATGTAAACATGTTTACGTGCTGTAAAACTTTTTATGGAATAAGTTGATGGGTTGAGCTCGTCTGGGCGAGGATCTATCTACTCAATGGAGTATAGGTGCCGGCGCGTCTGCCGACACCGCCCGTTACGAGGTGGGGTGCGTGATTTATGTCGAACTCACCAACGACAAATAGTGGTTTGTCCCTATATCACTCTTTTAAAGCTAAAAAATAGCTTAAACGAACTTTTACAAAGTGGCGGGCACTTTTTGCTTTATCGTAAGTTGTTTCGTTGTTTTTTATAAGCAATCTATTTAGGATAATTAATTGGCATTCAGGCGTTACTTTGCGGTAATCTACTATATTAAAGATCTTAAAAATTAATAAACTAAGAACCGCGTAATAACATAAAATGATGTAGATAATAAAATGATGAATGTGTCTTACCTAGTTTTAAAAGTACCTCCCGCCCTTTTTCAATTGCGTACACCACCCCGTCACCACTAATCCGTGCACCATTACTCTTAGCAAATCATTTTTTTAAATCTTAAATCTATTTAGGGTTATAGCTAAATAATGACTCTATAAATGTCGTTTAAATAATAGCACCCCTTCTGCTGAAAAAGTGGCATTCTACGTTGGTGGTATGTTAGTCTTCAGGGGTGTCAATACATACACATGTCTATGGGCATCTTCATCCACTTACTATCAGCTAGACTGCGAGCTCATTTGTCACCCCTATTCTACAAAAAAACATAAATATGTAACGTAACAATGGTGTTAACAAAAGAAGTATTAAATTTCTTATTCCTAAAATTTAGAGGCACCAAAATGTTTTTAAATTTCTCAGACATGCATGTTTCGTCACATTACTTTTCTTCACTGAGCATTTAGCAAATTAATGAATTAAAAAACGAACTCTGTTTGCTTTTGGAGTAGAATAAATTCTATGAAATTATAAGCTTACCACTCGCCATTGAGCGACCACGGCTCATAAAATAAATATATATTTTTAATTCAAATACATCTAAATCTTTATTTACTAGTCCGGTATAAAAACACCAAATTACACAAAGTCATTAAAACTAAAATTCAAACATCTTTAATATTACTTCAACTTTCTACTTCAAAGAAAATAATTTGGAACACAAATTAGAGTTTTGATTTTTACGTAATTGGCCTAATTAAAATAGCTGAACAAATGATACTTTATTTTTTTCGAAGTAAGTATGTTTTCGTCCACTTCCGAATATATTATATTTGCCGTAGTTGCCACTATTGGCAGATGAGTTGGCAGCCGTAGTTTATTATTTTGAGTTGTTGACGACGTAGAATTGTTAAAGATAGTACTGCTGCCCATCTTTGGTTTAATTTCACTACCCTCTGTAGCTTTAACGACACCTACAGTATGAAAACGGAGTCGTGGATCATATTAAACCGCCTCTACACTGTCCTTTATCATGAGGATTGTAAGAAATCATTAACATAAAGTGCAAATCATTAGTATCGTGTAATTTATGCAATCACTAATGTTATTTACCTGAAGGGAAACTAGTAACTAATATCAGTAACGTTGGTACAACAATGGATTCCGGTGCCGACCGTTCAGTTAGTCAATCTTCGTTTTAATATTTACTTAAACGATATTTTACACAAATTTATGCTATTTATATTTATGCAAACATGGCAACGTCTTTCGCTAAATGTTGCGATTGGAATAAGCGCCGAGGACTTAATTTTTAACACCCCGACGAAAAAGAGAGGTGTTATAAATTTGACCGCTGTATGTTTGTGTGTCTGTCTGTGGCACCGTAGCTTCTAAACGGGTGAACCAATTTGGGTGAGATTTTTTTTATTTATTTAAAGGCAGGTTTTCTAGCTGTGGCTCTTAGACACGTTTTATCAAAATTGGTTCAGCCGTTTGACGATCATTAGCTATCATTGTTACGGTATTTTTTTTTCAATTTTCAGTTTAATTTCTTATTTTTTACTTAACGTATAATTACACTAAATAAAGCTTAATTGATTACATTACGTCATTTGGTAATAATGTAAGAAATTCGATCACCCTATTTCGTTTTGTTTGGTAATAATGTCTATGGGAAAAGCCCAAACCTCAAGAATTACAATAGACACTGCTTTAAAATTTCATATATACTACAATAAAAAGGGTGTGGGTGGGAGCTCCAATAATCGCCGATTGATCTTCCAAACAAGTTATTTAAATAAAATCCTTCGTGCAGTGGGAGAAGTCAATATTCTTAAACTTTTACGAGTTGGTAAAAAATTTTCGTCACCATTAATATTCCTGATACAAAATTCAAAAGCAGAGGTACGACTATACATTATGACTTACCATCGAATAATAATTTGCTATTGAAAAATATTGAAATTTAGTGTAAATATATTTTATAATATTTACACTCCCTTGACTTGAAATCAAACATAAGGCCTCACCCAAGTTACTGACAAATAAGTGCAAAAACATAATCATATTCATATTAACTCAAGCGCCTCAATTTCTATTTCATACTTACCATCCGGGACTTCTATAGGTGCCACGGAAACAACGTTTTGTCCATTAGGTATTTCTCGACCTGTAATTTGAAAACTTGTTTGTATTTTTATACGTATGTTATATTTAATTTTATTCTTATTTATAGTTCATTCTTATTTGTATGTTATATTTAATGTAACCATCTTTATGGCCTATTATTATTAGGAGTCATTGCGATCATAATGACGTCATTTCATAAAGATTACGCAACCAAACGTTTTGCATCTTTGACGTCTGGCATAAATGGAATGATTGTACTGCCATTTATCGGAAATGCTAAGATCTTTTTACTATTTCTCTGAGGATGCTGGAATAGCATGGAATGCATGTAGCGCCATTTGTTGGTAGCCTGAGATTCTATGGTTTATTAGAGAATGTCAACATTCGAAAAAGTTGTTACACCTTTTTTATAGTATAATGGTGACAAACGAGCACACAGTTAACCTGATGGTAAGTGGTTGCTGTGGCCTATAGACATCTACATCTACCATCGATTACGAATAAAAATGAAGATGCGTTGTCACCTGTGAGGACTAAGAGGGAATGCCTCGTTTCCAGTAAAAGGGACTCCGGTTCTCTAAACTCTCCATACGAAACAGCATATTTGTGTCACGTTTACTTTACGAAAATAACTCCAAATTCGTTGTATTAAAAATTAAAGTGAAATTATTTTGGTTTCATGAAATTTATGCAAGTATTATGAAATTATCAATTTACATGTGTAATTGTTGATTATATGTATGATTTATAGTCCGGTCAAAAAGGACATCCAATGTTGAAATATATACTACTATACACATAGGACACCACTTTTCTACTACTTAATCGCTTTATTTCAGAAATGATGCTTCGTAGGGAAAAAGGTGTAGGAACAATTTCAGTACATAATTGCACGATCTACAATTATTGTCTTAACCCTTTCGCACCTGGCTTAAACGATAGTGAGTTCATATTTCTTAAAAATATGTAAGCGCGGGAAATCTGTTTGGTCGCACGCACCCGGAACCACATAATCGTGCGTTGGTCAAATAACCAATCAAAAATAGTTTCGCGGCATTCTGTGGTCAGTGTCGTCGCACGTGCGGCCAAAATGGCGGTGTTTCTCGATCCCGATACTAAGCGTCGTAAGTATTTGTTTTATTTACATGTTTTTTTTATTGATTTGTTCATGTACATGTGTTATTTTCATTTTTATTGATCTATAAATCAATTAGTATCAACGACTTAACCTAACTTAAAGTATCGGCCCATTTGATTAGTGGCAAAATAAGGAACTCACTTACGTGAGCTCTCGGGTTTATTTATATCTCCTCACAAAAATGAGTTGCCTAAATTTACTGTTTTTTATTTAGGTTAAATGGCTGTTTTTATATTTTTAGGTATGCCATTGAATTGTGAGCTTGTACTTGACCTACTAACGGGAAATGCTCGGATATTGATATCGATGAGGCTGACGAGGATTTTTGTCCACAACTAGGTGCTACTGAAGATGATGCCCATGAAAAGGAATCTCCTCACTCACTAGACAAAAAAGAGTTATTCTAGTTTAGTTCGTAAAGAGCATGAAGCTGATGGTTCATCAGAAACAAATAATCAGAAGAAAAGTAGGAAATTCAAAATGAAAACTTAACAAAACACACAATTAAAAGTGAAGTTTGGACAACGTCGACGCATTTGGAAAAAAAGTGATTATATTGATAAGCCTCATAATTATCCCGGCCACCCTAAACCGGACAACCGGACAAAGTTCAATCACCAGTCGAATATTTTGGTGCATATTATAATGAGGATTTTTTTCGAAAACATGGCTCTCTGTACTAATCTCTATTACATGAGACATACCGGCAAAGTTTTAAATACTAATAAACAGGAAATTAAACGGTTGTATGGAATTCATCTGTTGATGGGTATTCTTTCTTATCCTAGATATGCCATGTACTGGCGCAGGAATATAAGCATCAATATAATAACTTCTGCAATGACGAGACAGATTTTCTCTTTTGCGAAATAATTTACACGTTGTTGATACGGATATTGTGCGAGCAAGAGATGCAGGAAATCCTCTCTGGAAAATACAACCAGTTCTCACAGCCGTCAAAAATGGCTGTGAAAAGATATTGCGCGCTCCAGGTAGGTATTCAGTGGATGAGCAAATGATTCCATTCACAGGAAAATGTCATCTTCGGCAGCTGGTTAAGAACAAGCCCCGGCCCGTTGGCTTAAAAAATTTTGTCGTCTCAACCAGTGAAGGTCTGATGGTTGATTTTGGGATATATTACGGCATTAACCCTGTACTTGCTCATCCACTGGTCCTTGGACGTGCAGTTGTTCTTCGGCTCATACGTGTCCCACGCGGAAGCTGCATTTTTTTCGACAGGTATTTTACGACCGTACCTCTACTTGATACCTTGTCGCAGCTTGGTTTTCACGGAACCGGAACCATAATGGCTAATTACGTGCCAGATCGAAAGGAACTGAGCTTAAAAGAAGACAGAAAAATGAAAAGAGGCGAGATAGATCAAAGAGTTTCGGGTGATGTCGCCTTGGTCAAATGGAAGGACAGCAAAGCAGTGTTGACTGTTTCCAATTGTACCGGTGGTACAGCTATTGAAATAGTTCAGCGCTATGACAAGAAAGAGAAATGTTACATAGATGTAGACGCTCCAAAACTGGTGAAAAGTTATAATTTGTTTATGAGTGGAGTCGACGTCTTGGATCAGTCCACGGAGTACTACCGTACTTATGTAAAAACACGCAAATGGACACTCAAAGTAATACTCCATTTCATGGATTTGGCTGTAGTGAACGCATGGCGCTTATATAGGTGTGATTTGTTAGCCACGGGAGCAGCAGGAAAAGACATAAAAGACTTACTATCATTCAGATTTGAAGTGGTTGAAACATTGATAAATACTCCCAATAGAGAGCTATGCGCATCATTTCCAGGTGATCCCGTAATACCTCTATCTACTGCAGGAAGATACAGACCAGCAAACAATCCATCACAGGGAAAAAGGTATGACGGGTACATGCACTTACCAATTTTCGACGAATTGAAGGACTATCGCGTTTGTCGTTTGAAGAGCTGCAAATCGCGAACTAAAATCAGATGGCGAAAATGCGACGTATACCTGTGTATGAGTCGCGGTAAAGACTGCTTTTACCTCTACCATGTTGATTCCTAAAAGCCAGTTGAGTACAAGACTGATTATAAAATAAGTACTTAGATAATTACTAAGATGTTAATTTGGATCTCATTTTATTTTTTGATAAAAGAACGTTATAAGTACTGTCCGAAAGGCATTTTGTTTTTTAAATGTTTACTAAATAAGGCGTTTTAAGATTATGTTGTATTCAAAATACAGTATTATGATAATTACAAAAAAACTGTGGCAATTTGACCAAATGGTAGATATATGTACTAAAGATTGAAATAAACAGTTATTTTTACATATTTTATTTTATTTTATTATAATAAAATAATTTAGACTCACATTTAATGAGTCAACTATGACTTTGAATTGCTTAGAATTGCTTAAAAACCTACTTACTCACTATCATGAGTAGGGTGAAGTAAACACGAGAACTCACGATCGTGCGTCATGATTTTCTAAACTTTGGTGTGGGATGGATTTTTTAAACTATTTTTCCCTTTAATTTAATCGTCTAAGTAGTTATTTTACAGAAATGTTTCTATTAGGAGACCATAAATTTTCCAGGTGCGAAAGGGTTAACAAGTTTTATAATAAAACTTACCGTTTAGCTGAAAAATGTAAACTATACTAATTTTATGCCACTAATTTTGGAATATAAATTCTTTACAGTGGTTTCAATTGTCGAATTGTATTCATGATGCCAACTCGTATTAATGTTACCCGCAATAAAAAATTTAATGTTAATCGCTATAATCGTATTCATGCTACTTATATATATATTTATGCAGTATTTTATTTATCATAAATTTAAATTAATAAAATAAGTAAGTTTGAGTGGGTTTCAAAAATAGTTGCTTTTATAAACAACCCGTACTACGATACAATTATAATGTGTAAAACTTAATGACGCTGTTAAAAGTTTTAGTATTTAATTGCCTACCTCAAGTTGAAGTAATAACTGCGACTAGGAGCTGTATTTCAATTCGGTTATCTACATAGGCTGATGCGAAAATTAATCTGTTCCAAATATTTATTGATATTAAACCATTTATAATATTTACGTGACTACTCTATATCTCACGAAATAATTACGTTCGATGTATACTAAATAAAACAAATTTTATGAAACTAATTAAGTATAATTTTAAATTATTTTTAAATCCCGATCTTTCAAGTTATTTACAGTTCCTTTTAACCAGAGGGACTCAGATAATATAAGTCTTGATGTCATAGTTATCACAAGCATGTTATAGTTATTAACGATTAACAAATAATAAAATACAAGAGCTGTGGAGATTACTACGCTCGAAACTTCTCTGTGTAATAAATATATATATTTTACACTTAATATTGTAAAATAAACTTGTAACAATGTCTGGTCAGCTTACTGTGTGCTAAAACTTTCATTGAAACTATTATGATAAAACTATAAGCAGAAAACGGAAGGGAAAAAGGCCAACGTATTGAATTTAAGTTCGAATAAAAATACTAAAAGGTCAACAGAAGAAAAAGATTTTTCTGTAAAGAACTTAAATATTACATATTGGCATCGTTGAGTTAAGAATTCACTGTATAAGTATAATTATACTCCTATGGTTGGAATCATTCCACGTGATTGAATTCGTATCTAGAATATTGCGTATTAAAAATAAACCGATCTTCAATGCTCTGGGGAACAGTAACAAAAATGGCGGTGACAGTTCGGTTACAATGTTCTAAAAAGAGTTTTTCTAGTGTAAAACTTCTTTAGTAGTATATAGGAAGGTTGTAGCGGCCATAACAGAATTAATTATAGTGCAAATGAATTTTGCGATACATTATTCAGTTTTTTTATTTACTGTATTTTTCATTAATATTAGACAAACTAGGGCTATAAAGTTATTTTAAGGTTACCAAAAAGTTGGGTTTTAAGAGCTATTATATATTATATAGACGGTTGGATCAAGTGATTATAATTTAAGTAATACCATTCTTGCAACGGACTTCTAGCCAAGAGTGCGCTCGCCTCGCTCACTTCACACGATTCCAATGGAGCTTGATTTCATCTTTAAAAATGTGCTCCATTTATTTTCACTGGATTCTGAATTATTCATATGAATGTTTAAAGGCAAAATACAGTCTTCTTGATTTTTCAGAAAAATCGATTACACGTTTCTTGCATTTGATAAAGTCCTATTTACATGTTCATAAATATTATTACTTTATATATTAATTAACTGCCATATAATTAATTTAATTACTTATATTTAAAGTTTAAAAGTTAAATTTACAGAAATGATATTCATAATTAATCCAAAAATTGGTTCAACTATTGGACATCCTCTCTTTACTACCCTTTCATTAAAGAGAGGATGTCCAAAAGTTAGGGTAAGGAAGTGTTCGATACGCTGTAACAATGCGTGTTGGCTTATTTCACATGTCTTCGAAATATTCTTATTTTTCTTATTTCTCAGCCATGTAGATTTCTTCACAATGTTTTCCTTCACCGCCAAGCGATAGATAAATTAACACTTAATATAAAAATTAACGATTTTATTGGCACCAGTGAGAATAGAACCCGGGCTGATAGCCTCTGAGATGCCATGGCTCTTTATACATAATTTTATTTTTAATTATATCCTCTACAATCATTCAGTATATATTGGAGTAATTATACAGAAGTAGTAATAATTTGCGTTATCGTTGATGCTATCTGATCTAGTTATTTACATTTTGCGTATATGAACAATCTCGGCTAATTCTTACTCTGTCTTTAGACAGACACGAAAAGGTATGAAATACTAAGTTATAAAAAGATTTAATTGAAGACATTCTATTTTAAGCCCCTAAATTTATAAGTACTTTTAAAGTTCTTGAAAATAAAAGATTAATTGATTCCTTCGTCCCTTTCGTCCATTAACTAGTATAGGTTTCTGTTGAGACGAGCAGTATAATAATATGCCATTACGACAAGCGTTGACAGCCCCTCTTCGCGGCTACGACAGGATTGTTCCATTATCGTGGACTGATAAATCGTAGAAAATCTTATATAATCCCGATGGATGCGGTAATTGCGGCGTTTACATTCAATACAATCCAATTAATTTTCAACCGACTTCAGAAAAAGAAGGAGGTTCTCAATTCGACTGTATTTTTTCTTAAGTGTGTTACTTTAGAACTTTCTTAAGTACTCTACGAAAACCGATTTTGATGGGTTTTTTATTTAAAAACTGATAAATTTTATGTAGTCTCGTATAAATTTGATTAAGATCTAACTATTAGTTTTTAAGTTATCTTTAATAATGCGTATTTAATTGACTTTGACTACACTAATGATGTTCTCATTTTATTTACATTGGAGTCGGTTGTACACTTTTTTTTAATTATACCACTTGCATGTATAATTATTTTAATTACACACGCTTTAGTTTTTACTTTTTTAGCGACAACACTAATCATTTGAAAACTTGAGTTCAAAATTTAGACCTAGATAACTCCTGGTGATGATATCTATCTGTTTTTTAAGGTTTATAATTTATTCAGCCCTTCTAAAGATTAGCCCGACAAGTTTCTGCAAATAGTTCCCTGACCTCAATAACAGGTAGTTATTTCGATTGTACCGCCAGTCACAACCGCTAGTAAGAAGATTTAAAAAAAATGTAATGCAATCAATTATACCATAACTAAAGTTAAGAACAGGAGTTTTATTAGTTACTAAATATTAATTTAATAGCATATAATTCCCCTAGAAACTTTTTATTCATCCGCACCGACTCACCTATAATAATTGAAACAATAATTATAGATAGCACTTAACGAAAAAAATTATAAAGAAACTAATTGTAAGTTACCCTTCAAGGTACGGCATTGTCTGCCTATAAATTTAAATAGTTTCTGTAGAAATTTTCGTGGTGTAATAACAAGTATGTAAGTTACGGGTATAATTGCTCCTTTTTTAAAAATTCATTACACTTGGGCAATAACGGCTGATAAAAGTTTTCTATTTCTAATTTATATTTAATTTTAACTGTCCCGATGGTGTAGAAATTGTAAGTGCAACTGCCGATTATGAGGTTCTGGGCTCCAATCGTGGATCGGACCAAAATATTTATTGGGATATTCTCTCAAGTAATTCTTGATAGTAGTCCGAAGGTTGTTTTACTCCCTTGTCTCGGAAAGGACGTAAAGCTGTTGACCCTGCGCATGATTTTACTCTGGTCGTGTAGAATTACCGTCTTATCGGACTATAAGAATGAAGGAATAAAGAGTGCATGTGTGCTCACACTTCTGCACTAGTACTGATTACTATTATAGTGTTAATTTTTGTTTAGTTGTAAGTCACTATAATCTTAGAAAGTAAAAAAAATATCAAAGGTTTATTTAGTTGTAAGAATCGCCGTATTCTTGTTATTGTTTGAGCCCCGTTGACATAGGGTCACCGATAAAGCAAACAATGCTTTCAGTTCAATAGGCAACTTGGCTGTAAGAGGATTGGCAGCGGGCATAATTCGACAGTCATCGCTTTACTTTGCTATTTCACGAAATGGTCTGTGTTTTTAGCGAAAATGCTAAGAAAAATTCAGCCATATAATTATATTATACAATATAAATATCTTTTTCGTAGAGTTTAATATATACTATCAACATAGAAGGATTACTAATAGATTTTGATTGAATGCTAACCATAATAACATGTAACCCATAAATATTTTCTAAAGACCGCGTGGACAAGTTTATCTTCTGAATAATTATCCCGTATCTCCGCATATTATGTGCATATTAAATTTGATTTCCAGTGCTTGTGTCTCTAATGGGAGTCGTCTTTTTTTTCTACTTATAAAGCTAGTGCTTGATTACAATTCTATCTAATGGAAAGTGATGACGAATCCTTAGATAGCTAACCACACTATTACTTAGCGTAACAAAAGACATAGACTTAATTGGCATCAATACATTCACATGTTATACATTTAGAAGTAGACAGAAAGTCTGTAAGATAAGGGAAATATAAAAATACATAAAAGTAAGCATCAGCAAGTAAATTATTATCCGTGATTGATGTGATACCAAAAAGGATTCCAACTCAACGTATGCTACCGCAGATACTGCAGCAGCTCTGAAAAATATGGGTAGATTGCGATTGCGTCTACCTCGTGCAAATAAAAAGACAGATACTGGCCCTTTATTTCACTCTTTGCTGTACGTATTACGAAAGGCGAAGCAAACCATTTAGTTCGTATGCGTGAAATATCGACAAAATAGGCGTGAATTGTCTGATGGTCCCAAGGGAAGGGAGGAATTAACCTATGCACTCTCTCCGAAATGCATCTCGTAAAGCAGCGAGGCTAATATGCGACTGTGTTCGAAGCTGACAAGATTTGTTGCAACCAAGTTGAGATCACAAATAATTCTCTTAGCATGCCGCTCTTCGGAGTCCAACGCTGCTAGGTGGCATTTTGCGGCACCAGTCAATATATCAAATAGGCAATATATACCGACCGGACTTGAACTATATTTAAGTTCAGTAGCTCTACTGTTATAAGTTACCGACGCACTATTACAAGGACACTTAGTTTCTTCAAGTCTGCTTTGGTTCCGGAGTCACTACTTAGGTACGTGGTAGAGCCATGCAGCAGCTATATTATAATATGTAGTACGAATAGGTTGGCTCAACTGACGAAAGACCACGATCTAACAGAATACCAATGTTAAATAGCAGCTTAATACTGCTGTATTTTGTTTTAGTGAGTGTAGAGATCCAGAGACCCTTTTCTACTGAAAAAGAGGCATTCCGTCTTAGTCCTCAGGGGTGACAATACAACTGAATTTTGATTCTTAATTGAGTATAAATGTAGATATCTATGGGCTACACGTTTGTCATACTTATTCTATAAAAAATTCAATCGATGGTAATTAATAATTTTGTGAATTTCAGAGACATTTCAAGCCCTCACAACTTAAGGTGATAGGTGCACCCCAAAGATACATCCCGGAAAGTAGAGCTTCTTAGTGCGGTGAAAAGACATGCTTATATTTTTCAGGCTGCGAATCTCACAAAATTAGCATATCATCGTATGGGAGCTGTTTGTAAGGAGAGATTCACGAGCTCAAACACAACTTCTCTTTCAGACTGGATTTAATTCCGACTGACATGAGCAGCAGCAAGAGAGTTGAGGAGAGAACAGATTCCTAATGAATTTTGGCGTTAGTCATCATGGAGTCTGACGAGCATCTCTCCACGCTTACCTTTGAAACTTGCCAAAAAAGCTAGCCCTGTCAATGGCCTTTGAATCATCAGTCTTACCCCATATGCGAGTGGCATATTCTTATAGGTCCCCATTTGACCGATTTTGACGAAACTTGTACTGGTATTACCGAAGGGGTCATTCCGTTCCTCGTATAAAGTCCATGTTATAAGCGTTCAAAATACGCTCCATTATCTTACAGAGTATGGAATTAACTGCTAGTTCGATGGTTCGACAAGGATGTATTGAAAATAAAGGGCGATAAATCGTTTCTGAGCTAGGTTCAAAAGGTCGGGATTGGGAATTGGTTGAAATTTAAGTTGAAAGATTCCACCTGAAACGACTGATAGACAGACATAAAGACGGACAAACAAGAAAGTGACTTTATAAAAATGTGATAAAATAGTTTTATTCAATAAGTATTGTTCCCGTAAATATACGAAATTATTAAGGCTGCCTTTTTAGGCACATACTGCACATTGCACATTCAGAGGCGAAACAAGCGTATCAATCAATACGGGAGGAAACTCAGGTGCACTAGCCTAAAGACCAAAAGCTTGTATACCATCTGGTCCGCTAGCTTACACCGGGACCCCGCAAAATTTTAGAGCCTGCTTGTCAATGGTGCGGACCTCCGGCATAGTGGTACCGCTACAGAATAACAGGTAGTGTGCTTTTACGACTGTGCAGACGCAAATTGCAAGAAGAAAGAGACAATTGATAGAATCAGGCGTAACTTTGCGGAAATTCATTATAAAAAAGATGTTAGTATTTAATTCGCAACCTTCCGATTAATTAAATACAATGATGTGTCTTACCTGGATTGAAGAGCACCTCCCGCCCTCCCTCAATTATGTGCACTAATTCCGTCCACTAATTCCAGCACCACTACTCCAAACACTACTACTTCCGGCACCACAATTCCAAGAAAGACACACCATCGCCGATAATACGACACGTGTTTCACCTCTACACGAGGCATCCTCAGGGGATGTAGACTCTACGGCAGCTGACCGTTAAGACTAGTACTTTAGCTACTACTTAGCGGCAAAACAAATCAACTTTCTCCTTAGCTACATGCATCAGTAAGCCATATTGTTTTTGAACAGAACTTTGTCTTGACCGCGTTAGCAAGACCAAAAAACTCTACTGCCAGAATAAAAAAATCGTTACTGGCATTGAGGCAGGTTTATTTTGTATGTTAAATAGGTTGTAGTAGCCTCTTACACTCGAGTGCTTTATTACCAAGCTTGTTACAAAAAAGGTCATAAATCATAATGGCGTCTGATAGTTGTCTGTATAATTTTTCCTATTTTAACAGATTTCAAATATTTACATCGACAAGAAGAAGCAGCCAATAAGATGGGAAATAACTAATAACAAAACCACCACTGTTCGTAGTACTGTCGTATCTGGAATATTTTTATGACTACGACCACAGTTTTATTTAATGGAATAAAATCCTATCCTATTGATTCAATTATTTTAATATTGTACAAGACGCAAAATTCTTTAAATAAAATTTTCCGTTTCAATTTGGTGTTTTAAAAACGTTCGATTTATGACAAAATTTGGGTATTTGATAGATTCAAGTTGGCAGCTACAATGCGTTACTTTTTTCATGAAATGAAGAATATCCTCAATATGATGGTTTTAATTTTTTTTGGTCAGACTGTTCTTAAATCTAATACAACCAAAATTATTTTAATTGAAAATCTATAAGTATGAGGTTGCTAGACCAACCGGGAGCTGCTAAGAAAAAAACTGTACGATCATTACACTATGACAAATCCACAAAGACCTCCTCCTGTGACATGACATGTGGACTTGTGTCACCTGTCCTCCATGTGAATATAGATCTCTCTAATAGATTGTACCAAAGGATTAACAAATGTCGTCGTGTAAGAAAATTAATTCTACACAGAAGGTGTCAATGATAGAGTTAAATAGTGCTAACACTTAATTTAGTTACAAGGCAAAATTACGTTTCAGGAGCTTAGAGAGGAGATTACTAGTGCTAAAAAAATTGTCAATTGTAGGACTGGACATCAGAAGTAAAAACCTCCGAGCTTCAAACTTTTAAACATTATTTTTGTATATAATATGTATTTGAGTGACGGTCACATGAGTTCGTGCTTTTACCCCATCCCAAAAGAGCTATATACAAGATTTTTTATATAGCTCTCGTATATATATATATATATATAGAGAGAGAGAGAGAGAGAGAGAGAGCAATAAGTCAACCGTCACATCTTGGAAATATTTTTAATCTTTAGAGATGTAAGATTCCTCACGATGAATTTCTTCACTGCCAAATATAACGAATTAAGCCTTAAAATTTCAATTAAGAATTTATTTTATTGGTGCCAGCGGAGATCGAACCCAGGTTGCTTTCAAACTGATATTTTTACAGCGAGTGCTTAGCCGCTGAGCTAGTGTTTATATATGAGATCAAGAAATCAACCGTGCGAAGCCGGTGCAAATCACTAACTAGTACGTAACAAATTTTGTTTATAAATTGAGTAAATTTTTAATTTACGTCCTGTTTGATTTAGTTTAAAAGTCAGTTAGTGTAGAAAATCATAATTATATAATTAATTATTACACGACCAAGACTTGATATAAAATTTGTGTTTTCAGGAAGAACTTTTAATGGTATAATAATTATGTTGTTCAAAAGTAAAACTTGAGTAATTGCCTCAGTCTTGCTGTTGGCGAAGATAATATGGTAAGTACGTTTATCAAAGTATAGTGTATGAGTACAATGTGTAGGTATATAAAAAAACTAGTTATATCATTCTTCAACTTTTGACAAAATTGCTTACTCGTAATTCATATGATAATGAGATATAAAGTGTAATAATTTATAACTAAAATATTAAATTTTATACTGCTTTATATAAGTTTATTATAGATAACGACGAACAGATTTAATTTCATAACTTTGTTCATTTAAACATTTCTCGAGTAGGATTACACATTTCATGATATTAATTTAGTTTATTCTATGGATCTCGTAATCTACAAAGGGAAATGCGTAATTAGTATAAGCAGCGTACATTTAACAAATTTAATATATGGTACGAAAACGACGCTGATTTATGAAAAAAGTTTCATAACCTTAAAACCAATTTAGAAAAAGTTTCTTCGCTTTAGGTGAGGCACGAAAATTATTTAATTACTTATTTCGGTAAAATTTACATAAATAAAATCCTATTTTTCATACTCGGTTAAATGTCTGTTTCGCCCTGGGTCTAAATTATTTATCATTTCATTATCCTAATTTATTTATCAGTAAGCATTATATAAAGTAGTTTTGTATTATATAGCAATCAAAATATTTATCTAAATAATAAACCTTTTGAATTTGATTAGCCGAAGAAGATGATACAATAATATGAATTATTAGTTTCGGACCGCGATTGTTATATTCAATAGCATTAGCGTGATAAGAAAAGACGGATAAAAGTGGCAGCTGCTTTAATCATTCAACACCAACATATCCTAGATGATGACTTCTAAAAGATGGCTGTCATAAAAATAAATCGATGAGAAGAATATTGTTGCCACTTAGAATTTGGAATACTAGCTGAACCCAGACGTTGTCCTTCCAGTAAATGTCATAGGTTGTGTTCATCAAAATTTTTATTTTGTTTTAGCGCACGCAATTTAATTTATTAATTGCCGCGATTGATTGAACAGAAAAGCAAATAAAATCAAAAATGTTAAATTCAAAATTTTGTTTGTTGCTAAATATTTTTTATTACTTTTTAATAAGTTTATGAATATAATTTTCTCCAATGAAAAATACTTGTATATACTTGATGATTTTTTACCGTCTGGAAAAAATAAAATAACAGGTGAACGGAATAGAAGCCCATGGCACTGATACTTCACAATATTTTTATTTTATTTTAAATTAACATATTATGAAATTGATCTATCAATAACTACTAACTGGGTACTAACAGAGTACGTATTATTTTAATTTCAATTCATTTTTAATCGGTTTATTTATTTAGTTCAAAAATTTTGTTGTTGCTGTTATTTTTTAGTACCGAAAGTTTATTTCGAATTAGTAGTATTTATTGATAGATCAATTTTATAATATGTTAATGTAAAATAAAAATATAATGTAAAATATCAGTGCCATAGCCATCTATTCTGTTCATCTGTTACGGCCTATTTTTCCACACGGTAAAAAAATTACCCACTATATACCAATTATTTTCATTCGTAATATTGAGTTAAACGATTTCGTATTTTCAAACATCCTCTTTTATATATAGATAAGTATGAGATGTCTTTATTATATTGTAATCTGACAATTATACGAGTTAATATAGAAACATTTTGTACATAATCTACAGTCTTTAAAACATATGCAATTACATTGGTGGTAGCATTAGATGTAAAAAACGAGCCATATTCGAAATAGACCTAATAAAGTGTTATCCGTAAAATGCTGATGTGTTATCTACATCCATCCATCGGCTGTGCCTGCTGTTTTGAATTCCATTGTATTGAATAAATCGATAAGTTTAAATCATCTCAATTCTCCGCAAGATAAAATATTCCTACGGAATAAATCTTACATAATGAATAAAATAAAACAAACAAATAAAGAAAACCACAAATATTTTGGTTTAGTTGTTACTTTATTAGTTTCCCTATTTAAACTCAGTTGCTTAGTGAGAAATTACATTCGGAATAATATTCATAATAACCTGATTTGAATAATATTAGTATAAAGTAGATGCTAGTTCATTTCTCAGTTCCTATATATTTAGAAAATAAAGGAATATCAGTTTAATATTCCTCAAATGTAACAGAAGTAATAAAGTCGACCAAATTTAATCTTGCGGATACGGCGTCATCATTTTGAAGTGAGTAGTTCTAGAAAGGAAAATAATCAAAGAAAAACGTCATGGTCGAATAAGTAGATATAAAAGTTGAAGAAAAATAAGTCCGGTATAGTAAGATTATAGCAAAAAGATTATTAAATACTATATAGTATTAAATACCGCTGTATTTACAGTAAATATGAATAATAATTATCAATATTTATATTGATAATATTTGTTACTTTTATTGGAAGAGGTTTTTAAGCTACTGGACTGGAAAAGTTACGGTATTAACAACAATATCGCGTACATCACTTATGTTGGATTTGCCGATGATACATTTCTTATAGCAGAATCGCTGGAGGACCTAAAGCACTGCTCAATGACTACAATACGTGACTATATGATGTGTGACTTTTGCTTCTTTGGGAGCACTATGCTCGAAGTTGTAGACTAGTATATTTACTTGAGACAAATAGTAACCGACTAGGTAACTCCAACTTCAACCGACGAGGTCAATTGACGAATTCAACTCGGCTGGACAGCGTCCGGGAGATTACGACACATCTTTCCGTCAGGTATACCTCAAAACTTGAAAACTAGATGCAACTAGTGCGTGTTGCCAGTGATGACTGATGGATCTGAGACGTGGTCCTTCATTTCTGGCCGTATAAGAAAGCTCAAGATCGCTCAGCACGATATGGAGAGGTTTCTCTGACTAATAAAATTAAAAATGACAAAGCCCAACAAATTAGTAAGCTGAAGTGGCATTAGGCCAGCCGTACAGCTCAAAGAACCGACAACCGATAGGGAAGAACGGTTCTCGAATGGTAGTCTCGTACTGGTAGGTACGCGAAATGTAGGACGGTCCCCAATAGATGGGATGATTACTTGGTAAGACATACAATAAATGGATGGATGCAAGTGGGATAGGACCGTGTGGACATCATTGGGGAAGGCTTATTTTCAGCAATGGACTTGTGAAAGGCTGTAATGATAATGATGATGATGAATATTTATAACATTTAATATTTACTTTGATCAAAATACCTCGTACAATTTATAAATATATTATAAAAACTACGTTTACTGCGTAACTACGTAACTAAGTTTTAAAGATATTAAAAAGAAGGATTACCCCCAATTCCTGAAGGTGATAATAACTAGCATCATATTTACAATAGCTCTTAATATGGCTTAGGTACATAAATAATTCAAATTTAGTAATCTCTAACATAGGTATTATGGTAACAAATATTATGTCGTAATTTGAAAATAATGACACGTTAACAGTCATTTTATTGAAAACTCAAATTTGTACAAAAATTTTGTACTAAGTCTAAAACGTATAGAAAAATATCTCTCCTTGAAATTGTCAGAAACGGATGACGCAATCAAATTCGTTCTGCCAATCGATGCGTCTTGATGTAACTTGGGGTTTCATTAGATTTTGAAGAAAATCATTTGTGTAGCTTTCCATATTTATAGGAAAAAAATGTAAAATGTTACTTCCGAAATAATACCATGTTTTTAAATTTCGTAACCAAAATAAATCTAGAAATCTAGACACGCAATTAAGTGTTTTAATACGTAGGTAACACAAAGTGCTACGTGCTTGGTGATCAAGCAGATCATTGCGAGGAAATATGCATGTCTGATAAATGCTAAATGATATGAGTATTTGTGAAATCCACCAGCATGCATGGCAGATTATTGACTTATCTAAAACTCTATTATAAATGAGAGGTGGCCTGTGCTGTCCAGCAGTGGGAATTATGAAAGCTTAATAATTTATTAGTAAAGGTGGTGCAATAGGCGTTAGAATTATGTATAAAGTAAAATATACTGTGTACAACAGCACAGTTGGTGGTTAGATAGCTGGTGAGACTTAAAGAAAATGAGTAAGAAGAGGGTGATACAGCAAATTGATACAGAAGTGAGTGACAGTATCTTCAATCCATCCATTCTGTTACAGCCTATATGTAAGCCCACTGCTGAATATAGGACTCCCTCATAGATTTCCTTATGGGGAGATTTTGCGTTGATTTTGATTGTTGCTACGCTGCTGTTTTTTAATTATTTTAGATGTTATCAGGAAGATGCTGCCCATCTCCTGTATCATTTTCTCTCTGTCGCCTCTTAAGGCACCCTCAGGACGATATGGGATAGTGGATATTCTTACAGCGTTACGTATCTTTTATATGTCTCGAATATGGTCGCTACTATATTGAAGATATATTGATATATGACTGCTGCCTTGTTGGTCTGGTGGTCGTTATCGTGACTGTTGATGGTGGGACCCTGGCTTCGAATCCCGGGTCGGGTCAAAATAATTTATTGGATTTTTCTGTTGAATATTATAAGGAATACTCAGTAGCAGCCAGCCGTTGAACCTGCGCCTTAGCTCTTTTCGGTAGTTTCGGGCTACCGTCCCGTCGGACTATGAAGGTGTGAAATAGGGGAAGCATCTGTGCTTGTGCATGGCACAATAATCTCGTCCTGCGCAGAACGCTTGGTCTCCCTTGTGACCGAAATTCAGTCTGGAGGTAATTATTATTATTATTATATTGAAGATGAATTTGGCTCTAATTAAGTGTACCCTTAGCCAAATAACATAAATGCGTAGATATAATGGATATGAAATAAACAACAAAGATATGGTAGAATCGAACTCATTGAAAGGCCGTAATAATTTTATCTACCCCTCTAGGTGACAGGCGTTAGAACTTATAATATCAATACGTAAAGAACATTTTTACTTTTGTGAAAGCTCTATACTCAACCGTTTCAGTCCTAAAAAATTCAATTCGGGAAAATGACAGAAAAATCTGTCTAAATTAGCCTCAGGAGTCCCTTAAAGAAATTTACCTACGGTACCTTTACTATAATAAGAAGTTATTTTATATATAAAAAGTGAATATTTATTATTTAGTACAATTATTTAACAACTGAGTAAGCGGCAGTCATGTCCCTGCCCTAAAACCAGCTCAGTAATTGGAGGAGAACTGTGCCTAGCATTGAATGTATATAATTACTTTAGGATTATTTTTTATTTAGTTAATTAATTTAATGTTAGTAAGTTATTAAAGAGAAAAACAAAGCTTTTAAACGGTTAGTATTATTAAAAAGTGTACTAGCAAAAATAAAAGATACATAAAAAAAAAACGGCTTGTTGTACACCCACAAATCGGAAAAATATCTCACGGTAAATGCGTTGCATTCTGTTCTATAAAAATGCATCAACGCATCGTTTGTATTGATTTAGTTTACTATTCGCTAAACTGAAATACGCATTAAGTTTTTATCAAGTCTTTAAAGATATAGTCGCAGAAAGAAATCATCTATACTTTTTAAATAGTTGTTTACGTATTCAGAACTTTTTCGTCACCAACGGAACGCTTAGTTTATGTTCTTTATAATTTTATTTACCGATAAATATGTTTCAATTTCATGAGTAAATAAGTAATGGTACACAGCATTAATTAAGGTTAATTGAAATTGTATTTAATACCATAATGGAAGACATCCATAACTGTCTTAGTATACTGAGATGCCACCGGATATCCGTAGATGAGTCACTGACTGAGCCGACCCCTGTCCGTTTTGTTTGTGATTCTTCCCCTTGTTGACTGAATTATGTTTTAGAAATTTGGAAACTTCTTATCTAGAACCCTCTGAATAAATTTTTTCTTCGCTATCTCACATTACTTATAAACAAAAATTTTGTTTTTATTTTAGAAACTAAAACAATTCACAAATAACTATATAATTAAAACTCTCATCAATAACAATAAAAAATATTAAAGTTAAAATAAGGCCTTATATTTTATTTGAAAAGTTAAAACACAATTTAATATACTAAACCATATACCTACCTACTTTATTTATTAATATTGTTCAATTCGATGATAATATAAATATACTTTATTCAAAGGTTGCTGTTACGATTGTAACAAAAAAAACTGAAGTTGTTAAGAAAAATATGTACTTCTTCCTTATAGTTAACTTTTTAATATTTGCCGACAGACCTAATAAAAATGATAATTGCATTTTGCACTCACCTGTCGTACTGCTGCAGCAGGCCGTCAGTAACGCTATCCATATCACACAATATAAATGTATAAAAAGAGTCATTTTATCGCGGTCGCATATAAAGTTGATAGAGTGTAATGTTATTTGGGCGCGTAATTCACCTATATTGTATGACACGGGTGCGTGCGTGTGAAGTCGCGAAGGAAGCGGACAAGCGTGCCATCGCTGGGCGGGCTGCGGAGGCACTGCCGCGGGGCGCCACTCCGCCGCGCTAACTACCCCAGCCAGATAAACAAGGGCGAGAAAACCGGGAACAGGCAGACATACCGTCTCGCAAGTCTTTATAGCCGGGGACGAATAATGGCATAATAAAATAAGACAAAAGACGGCTGGCCAAAGAACAGAGCCAGATTTAGACGAGTCGCTGTCAAATTGATATGCATATAAACGAAACAATATATAAATAAATTCAAAAGCTTCCGGAAAGTAACATTTGGATTTCAGAACGAATTTTTCGAATTTTTAAGTCCATTGCTGTACATAGGCCTATTCAAATATACTCTAGATTATAAGGATGGTTTTGACCACTTGACTATATTTACTTCTCTTCCGAGGATCTTAGATGTGTAATTTGAATACAAAGTTTTTAATGGTTTTACCGCTATCAGTCAGCCGCCAGAGCCTCCTTTATCAGCAAGAAGTAACCACCTCAGCTCTCAGAGGAAGGGTGCTTCCTTCGTTCACAACATGCGTTCATAAAAGCGATCCAGACCTTAATCGAAGCCTCGTCCATCAGCATGAAGAACCTTGTTTATACCCTTGCAATAATGTATATTATGAATTACTGTACTATATTATTAGTCCAATATGCATTTTAATGAACATATTTTTTGTGTTACGGAAAGAAATGTCAATAAAACTATTTGCAGTAGTTTATATAATATTTTATCACAAAAAAAAAACAAAAAAAATATTAAATAATGTTCGCCTCGTGAATTTAAGGACATGTCCGGTTAATCTTGGGACCTCCGTTGATTGAAGATATAGCCATTTCGTAAAAGTAACAAAAAGCTCGAATGTAGTTGGTCGTGAGCGTGATATCACATGAACTGTTCTGTTAAGGTTCTCAATCACAATACTGCAAAACCAGGCGTGAAAATATAGAAGATCAGTTTGTACATATCTACATAGGAGAAACAAAGAGCTGCAGAGTTAGCTCAAATAAGTTTTGGGGAAAAATTTTGTTGTATACAAAACAAAACTTGTCTATAATCTCAAGGGAATGGAACTCGTCATTAAAGTTTACTTTCTACATCAATATTTATCAGACGTGTGTGAAGAGCATGTGGACGCTGGCTAACTTTATGTTGAATAGCGGCCGCTCACACTGCGATTACGCGTCAGAAGTAGTAAGCGAAGAAGTAGAAAGATGTTCGGACCTTAAAGCAGTTTTTGGAGGAGCAAACAACGGTATATTCCTTAACCAATTTTTAAGAGCTTCCAGAAGCTATCATTCCACAATGTCACAGTAAAGCAATTCTACAATAACTGTCCAGGCGATAATTTATATGTGGTAATAAGCGATACCCATTCTTTAAGCTTATTTAAGAATACTTTTTTCAATAAGTATTTTGTTTCATTTTTTGCTAGTTAGATTTATGAATAATTTTCTTTAAAACTTTTTTGAAGTTTCAAGTTATCTGATAACCTGATAAGAGATAATTACTAAATAGTGCTGTTTGTCGTGCTGAGTAGGCCAGAGTATTTTGGAGCCGGGGGTAAATTTCAACGTTTCTCATATTTGTATTTTTATTCTAAAATCACTGTAATGGAGTTCGTTATTTATTAATGCTATCCTTTTCTACTATAGTTCACTGACGTTCGCCTTATCATTTCTTAAAACGCGAAAATTTTTTCATTAACTTCAAATAAAGGGTTTAAAGCCTTAATAGAATTAAAAATCAATAATTCAAAGCATCTTGAACCATTAAAGTTTTAACCAGCATATTTTTATATTTTGGGACCTCCGTCGAATGATGATATAGCCATTTGGTTTTTTGTGAAATAGGAGTGATAAACGAGCAAACAGTCCACCTGACGGTAAGTGGATACAAAACTACATCTATCCTTGTTTAATAATTAACATACAGATGCGTTTCACCCCTGAGGGCTAAGACAGAATGCTTCGTTCCCAGTAATAATGGTATCTGGTTCTTTTACTGTTATTTTTATTCCTGTGTTTTTTCTTACCACTGACAACAAGGAATGAGTCCAAGTTTTGCTGCCTACTTTATTGCCTGCTTGCCTGCTTTGTTACTAAAGAAATTGTATTCACTACAAAGTAAAAGCTTTCATTAAAATAAATTTATTTGTATTCTTACGACATTTATTATATTAAGTAAATACTTCTTACAAAATTTTAAGCTTAGAAGGTATCTTACAGAATTATGCTCGTTCTTGTACACATTATTACACAAAAAAGTGCAGCGCCGTAATACGTGTTAGGGATCTTGCCTACCTGTGGGAATACTTGAGCACGTTGTTGGAAACTTACACAAATAAATGTATTAGTATAGTAGGTACTCGTATTAATGAAGACGTTACTAAAATAGATCAATAAAGCTTTTCTTCACAATACGTAATCTCATACGATTACGAATCATTTTGGTTATGTTTTATCAGAGTAAGCTTTATTTAAATGTGACGGAATTTTTATGTTAAAGACATTGAAATAAATTAGTTTGTCAACTATTCCGATTTTGTGTATTATGTGCTCTGATCAACTAATGGCGTTAAGACAGCTCGCGGGTCGCCATCGCCGCCAAGTAGTCGCGCCATGGTCGTCACAGTTTATTGACCTCTAAATGTAGGATACTCGTCATAACAAAGTTACATAAAACAATAACAAGGATACTATTTTGTGCTCTGTAAATTTAAAACGAAGGTAAAGTAACAACTGACATACATCTCTCTGCTAGGATAAGCTTTCTCTGAAGTGAGAAAGTTTAAAGCAGGGAGGAGTCCTCCACACGGTCCCCATAATGTTGGTGGACTTAAAATGTCTTAGAAACCCAGACATGCAGGTAACAGATACCAAGCACGTGGTACAAACACTTTCAGAATTGCAATTACAATGCATACTATGAAATGTAAGGCGATTGCCTAGCCCCCGAGTTACTATATATTCTGAACATAGGTCTGTACCATATTTATGAGACTCTGCTTCCGTAATTTCGGAATTATTAAACCTTATTCTTCAATTTCTTCTTGATTTCTATATAATAAATGCATACATATAATACCATTTATTTCTCCCACATATTCTTGTTACATTATTTGTAGTTTAAGAATATTAAGTTTTTGTTCGAGATAGGAGTTCAACCTTGGTAACCTGTCTTATGGGCCTTCTAGTTTAAATATTAAATAAGAGTTCTATGTGAATCGGTTAAATCGAAATCTCAAATGTTAATAACAATAAAAGTATTGTGTATGATAACAGAAAGGTATAGGATATAATCAATAATTAAGTAAGCGTTAGTAAACGATTATAATTAAGGCCGTTAAATTTCTATGATTCCGTTTAATATTATAGTACGTTTCAAAGACATAAAAAATTAAGTACAGATTAAAGTCATACTTACAAATTCGGTCACTAAATTCGAAACGTTTTTCTCGATCAATTTGCTTTGACTGAGAGAAAAATTTTGTATGTCCTTTTACAGATAGATCTTGCTAATTCGATGTTAGTCTGTTTAAGCTTTTCGTTTTATTTGTCACGTTTGCAATTTACGTTGTGTGAATACCATTTTATCTAAAAGGAAGGCTTCAAATATTTCAATATTGTTACATCATAATGAGCTTTTTAATTATATAATCGGATAAATTTAATTAGTTATGTACATAATGAAGTGACAAACTAAAATACTAAGACTGCCTCGTTCGTATAGTAGTTGTAAGGTTGACTGTTGATCATGTGGTCTTGGGTTCGAATCCCGGGCCAGTCCATAATCAATTTTCATAAATAAATTCTCAGTTGTGACCTGGAATCAGGTAGATGGCGGTGTCTTCCTACCGTGCCTCGGAAAGCACATCGTCGTATCATATTGTCTGTGACTATGTCTATGAAAGCGAGTCACGCTTGCACTATATTCTGGTCTTGCGCAAATGACTAGTCTCAATTATGACCAAAATTCCATCTGGACGATTATCATCATATTAATTCTTGTTATGTTGTAAGTCTTTACATTTTTAGAAAGCTCAAATAACAGTTAGTCACTTCAGTTTTAAAACTAGTTTTCAACTTAAATAATAAATTTAATAATATCTTTAAAGTGGGCTAACATTAAAAATTTAATATTTAAAATTATAATTGTAGATACATATTTGACATGAAGTGGCGTCTGCAGCCAAAATACACCAGCGACTAAGTTGATATAAATAAGTCTAAAAGTTTTTGTCATCCATGAAGGTGGTAACAAAATCAAAGACTGTAAATTTACTGGCTGTTCTGCCGCTTGTTCGTGGAATGTTAATAGGATAGTTTCTACCTAGACGGACAACTCCTGAAGAGATGAAGATGGGACGGGCCCTAAGCTAAAGTATAAGTAACAAAAAGCTCGAACGCAGTTGCTCGTGAGCGTGATATAGGAGACATAGAACAAACAGAGATCTGCAGTGGTAGCTCAAATAAGTTTTGGGGCAAAATTTAGTTGTATACAAAACAAAACCTGTTTACTAGGCTGCACTAAAAGTATCGGAAATGGAATATTTCCACTGTTCCTGTCTGTTAAAATCTTTTTAATTGAAAAATCCTTGATTTTAAAAATCGAATACCATTTATTTACTTAAAAAAAGATTCTCGGTCTTGTCACAAGGTTTTGTCAAACTTGTTTAGTCGTTGAGAAAATGGAATTGACTCGAGATAATTCAAGAGCGATAATTTATTATGACTTTCGAAGTGATTTAACACAAAAACAGTGTGTTGACCGGATGATTTCTGTATTTGGTGATGAAGCCCCATCCAAAACCACAATTTATCGCTGGTTTGCTGAATTTCAACGTGGGCGTGTCAAGCTCAGTGATGATCCCCGTCAAGGTCGTCCAAAAACTGCAGTCACCCAAGAAAACGTTGATGCTGTGCGTAAGCTGATTGACGAAGATCGACATGTGACATACCGCGAAATTCAGGCAACTTTCGACATTGGCATGAGTCAAATACAAATAATCTTGCATGAACAATTAGGTGTAAAAAAAGTTGTTTTCCCGTTGCATACCGCATTCGCTCTGTGAAGAGCAAAAAGCGGCTCGCGTTACTTGGTGCGTCAGAACTCTCGAAAGATTCCACGCAGGATCCTCAAATGCTGTAACATTTCACCAGTCACGAGTTTGGGTGTTCGAAAATGAGTTAAAGCCAACAAAAATTGTTCGTTCACGGAGTGTTGCAAAAAACATGGTGGCCACGTTTGTCTCTAAAACCGGCCATGTTACGACTATTCCTCTTGAGGGACAAAGAACGGTTAATGCAGAATCGTATGCTAGCATTTGTTTGCCACAGGTCGTTTCTGAACTCCGTAAAGAGAACTGCAAAACTGCAACCGCCGCATCATCCTCCATCACGACAATGCGACTTCTCACACCGCACACAGAACAAAAGAGTTTTTAGAGCAAGAAAACATAGAATTATTAGACCATCCGCCGTACAGCCCTAATGATTTCTATACTTTCCCTAAAATAAAGAATAAATTGCGTGGACAGAGATTTTCATCACAATATAAAATACCCTTTATGTAAACGACTGCAAACGAATCTTTTGTTTATTATCATAAATTCACTTTATGGCTATAAATCATTTCTATTAATGTTTTCCAAGGTCTTCATAATTATTATGAAATAAAAAAATATTAATGAAATTTACTCGATATTAAATTTAAATTATATTGAAAATATTACCTGAAATATGATCTGATATAATGAAGATGTCTTTCAGAAACTTCTCATGCACTAAGAAAGTTGGTAAATCAGCAAGAAAATGCAGATTGAAGGAAAGCTATTTCCAACAAAACGGTCCGCATCGGCCCTGAAATTGGTTCCTCTTCCCGCTCCACTGCCCGAAGAAAGTTGCTACGCTAAAACCTATTTTTATTATTCCATACTACTTCTTGTTTCGAGAGATGTTTGGCTTTAATCTCAACTGCAATTTTGTCAATGTTGATTTTTGTTTAAGCTGTTTTCTATTCTTTTAAAAGGAATAAAAATACAGGTTTGGATCTTCTTACTCATTATAATTCAATTTATTTGCATACGAGTAAATAATGCGATACTGCACACAAAAAACATCCTTGTCCTTACACTGTTACTTAAAAATGCGTTTTATTTAATGTTTTCCTAGTAAAATATATTTATGTAAGTTAAGATATTTAAGCTAGTACTTTTCAGTAAAATAAATACGACTTATTAGTATTCGTAACCGGTTAATTATTATAAAAACATGAATTTAACTGGATGGAAGACTCGTATGTAACGATTAATGCATAGTTTTTTACGTGTTACAGCCATGCTTCAGCTATATTAATTGTATAGTAGTAGCACGAATACCAGCGTCAAATAGCAGCTGCTGTGTTTCGTATGGTGAGTGTAGAGAACCGGAGACCCTTTTTACTTGAAAAGAAGCATTCCATCTTAGTCCTCAAGGCTGACAACGCATCTTCATTTTGATTCGCAAACGAGGATAGATGTAGATGTCTATAGGCTGCAGCAACCACTCACCATCAGATGGACTGTGTGCTCGCTTGTCACCCTTTTCCAACAAAAAAAAAAGTTCTTAAGAAGAGGTTTTTTTCTCTGTATTACTAGGTAAGTGTGTACCTAAATCATCGACGTGCTAAGCAGGTTTGGAGTTATACTTGTCTCTGTTGAGTGCCCGAGAACAAAGAATTATAGAAGACATTTTAAAAATGTGGAACATGAAAAAGAAAAAAAGTTAAACAAACTAAATTAATTTATTACGTCGCAAAATTAAGAAATTTGTTTCATTTTAGTGTAATTTTATCGAAAGTAGCTTCGAAATCAGATAATATCTTAATAATAGGATTCGAAATTATATCAATTCTTTGTGGCTTATTTAGCTTAACGTAAAAGCAGCCACAAGTTGATTGACAGTACTTGGGAAAATGTAGTAGTAACTCCATATACAAAGTACAGATGTTAATAATTGCGGAATATTGCCGCTGTATAAGTACTGAAGTTGCTAATTATCAACTAGCAGCTATTGATCCAGTGAAAAGACTTACAAGATGCCTATTGCTTAACCCTTGTTTGGAATCTCTCAAACTGTTTTATCTCAGTAGACATACTCCTGGTGTTACTATACACTTTAGAGTGTTCTCAAGTATTACTATATTACTTTAAGTGGGTTAGTCTAGTGGTCGTTAATGCAACTGCTGATCATGAAGTCTCGGGTTCGAATTGCGCATCACGCAAAAAATGAGCTATTGGGTTTTTCCGTCAAGGAATTCACAGTAGCAGTAGCCCGGAGTCTGAAAGTTGGCTTCGTTTCAGCTACGTGACACGTGCCCGAGCACAGTAATTATGCCGTGTATAGATGACTAATATTCGTTGAGACCGTATTCATTTACCATATCATTCAGAGTTGTTTAATAAAAGAATGCCGCGGTGCAAGACCATAATATAATCAACATCAATATTATAATATATGAACCTGTGACATATCGCAGATAAAGATGCATCATTAACGGCTTGCATTTTCAAATCAATGAAAGCATATAGGCTACAGGAGGTCACAAATAAGCAGCTGAAGTTAAGCACATACGAAATAAATACGTTTTAATAATACAACTCATTTTCTACCTAAAAGTCCGTCCCGGCATGTACTACCCTCTTACTTATATCTGCCATCGAATATGTTTCGGTATAAATGTTATAGAGAGCCAGTATAATTACAGGCTGTAAAGAATTACAATTTAGTTTAACAAATAAAAATTTAACAATTGGTTTAAAAACAAAAGAGATCAAAAGACGCCACGTCTTTTCTTGTAGCAAGTTGCAGGTGTTGGGCTGCATTACCTTCTTACCATCAGTTGGACTGTAAATTTTTTTGTCAATTTAGTTTTATACAATATGTAGATCCATTAATAAATATATAATAAATATGTATATAAAAGTAAAATACGTAAAGAATTTCTACTTGCTATAATATATTTAAAAATAAGTTCAAACAAATTTTAACATTCACTTAGTATTTGCTACTCGACGAAAATGAAAAATACAATTGTTCCAGGTCAATTTCGTCCCTTGAAAGAAACGAAAATCTTATCTCTCTGTTTTTATTATTTCCTAGTCTGTCCGCAATATCATGCGATACTTTACGACAGATGGATCAGAAAACATAAATCTGATGTCTAAACATGTTTACGCTTTAAGCCCTCATCCCAAGCGGATTTTTATTTCTTAACTTTTCGTAATCGTTTTAGGGTGTCTATAATGTCGATTGTAACATTACAAAGGACGGTATAAGGTTTTATTTTATAGAATAAGGGTTGACCATCAAGCACATAGTCAACCTGATGATTAATAGATACAGTGGCCCATAGACACATATGTGTATGTACTACCTATCCTCCATTATAAATCAAAATGTTGTTGCGTTATCCCTGTCGACTAAAAATGCCTCGTTGCCAGTAAAAATGATCTCCGGTTGTCTACACTCACTATACAACACCCAGCAGCATTAAGCACCTATTTTACAATGATATTTTGTAAAAGCTTGGTTTCTCCTCGGTCAAGCAACCTATGCGTGCTGCAACTATAATATAATATGTAGCTACAGCGTGGCTCTACCGCGTTTTACAAACAACAAAAATAATTAAACGATTAAGTTATTACCTAATTGTATTTGACTTCAATTATTCATTGTTTTCTTTCAATAGCAAAACCTTGAATTTTTATTAACTTGTCTTGTAAAAGTAAAAATAAAGGTACATCCTATATACGTCCCACTGTTGGGCACAGGCCTCCCCCTCATTTCTGAGAGGGTTTATGGCAAAGAAGTGTCCACCACGCTGCCCCAATGCGTGTTTGTGAACTTCACATGTCGACGATTTTTTTTTATTTCTCAGACATGCAGGTTTCCTCACGATGTTTTCCTTTACCGCCGAGCACGTGGTAAATCAGCACTTTAAATTGCAATTAACAATATCATTAATGCCAGCGGGGATCGAAGCCGGTTTGCTTGCGTACTATGAAATTTACAGCGAGCGCTAAACATCTGAGCTACCACGCTTCCTACTAGTCTTGTATTCCAAATAAAATGCTTAATTGTTCAATCAATCAACTTTGTAGTTTCATTTCGGTATACACCAATATATTAATCTTCACCATTATCAAGGCAAATGTCTCAATTGGCGGGCTTTGTGAAATTACCCACATTCCTTTCCTTGAGTTACGCATAGTTTGCCACATTTCCGCCGGCGTCGACGAATTGTAGTTAACCCTGCTGTTTAAAAGTATCACCGATAAGTATATTTGTACGCGAACGCAGTCTAGAATAAAATGATAATTTGAGAAAAGAATACTGTTGGTTGAAAATTACCGATCCCTTTTTTTACACATCAAGAGCATCGGATACGCTATGTACTGACTGGTAACATCCCGAACTCATGAATGTTTTATCGCTAAAGTGACGTGGAGTTAGGGAGAAAAATATGAATCCATTAATTTACGCTCCTCAGAGCCACTAACTGTTTGTTGTATGTTGTTTGGATTTAGCGTAAGAAATTCAACTTCTTTTGAGTGCGGTTTTGTAATCTTGGATTCTTCGGCGAATTCGTTTTATGTATCCTTACTTCTCTTACCCCTTACTAATATTATGAATGCGAAAGTGTGTTTATTGGTTTATCCTTTTTTACGCAGCTACATGTGTTCCGAAAAAATAACGCTATATTTATTTAATAACTATATCAAAATATATGTTAAAAATTAATAGTAATCTTCGTATAATTTCTTGTCAGCTGTGGGATAAATACAGGAACGCATTATTAGAAGTTATCTAGCACAGGCTGCAAAGACCATAATATTAATAAAATATCAATAAAGCGTTAAAGTTAATCGAAAAATGAATTAAATCAATAACTGGCAGAAGTTGGCTGATTTTCGCTTACCAACGCAAGTTAATTTACAATCGATTTTCATAGGGAGCTCAGCTATTACGGCCAAGGTTTTAGAAATCCACGTATAAGTAACGGTGCCACGTTTATTTCCCAAGCAGCAGCGATACGTGCTTAGTACGATTCTGCAGCGCATAGAAAGTAGACACGGGGAGGTCTTATTTATCTACGCACATTACGGGCAAAACATTAGTTCTGAACGTACAGCTGACTCAGCTTAGCAAGGACCACAAAGCCTTGGCTGTAGGTTTCTCGAGCGTCACTGCAACGTTACTTAAAGACGTACTGTAAGTTAGGTCTTTATTTTTTAAATTGTCACTTAATTTTGTAAGCAAAATAACGCAAACATGAAACATCAACAATAATCGCGGCCGCGGTCTTCTTTTTCAGTAGTAGAAGTTGTTCGTGTGGAATGAGTGCATGATGTAGCAGAAGCGCGTAGTAGAGGCCTTAGATTCTGGACGTCCAGAACAACCAGGCTTTGACGTTCGGTGTTGTCATTTTTTGCAGGTGACTTAAGACTAACTAATATTACCACTTATTGAGAGATGTACACCGGCGGATAAAATGAACACATGTTTAAAGGCGGCGCAAACAAGCATGCGTGCGTTGAATTGACAATATTGCAAAGTGAACTACAACTCAACTTTCAACATTACCCACTCCTGACTATCCTCCACTTGTGTTTAAGCAATTTGTAGATAGTGATATTAGGAGAAACATACTCTCTATCCATTCTGACGCTGTTGGAAGTTATGATATCAGTCGTAAAATGATTATTCCATTACTTGATATATTAACACTTATTATTACTTTTATCCAAAAAATTTCTGTATCCATATCCTCCTTACCCTCCCAATGGAAAGATGCTCAAATCATATCTTTGCCCAAAAAAGATAATCCTTCGTTATTCCAAGTATCGTCCTATTTCAATTCTTCCTTTTCTGTCCAAAGTCTCAGAACGTCTTGTCCAACAACAATTAAATTCATTTTGCACAAGAAGTGACATCCTTAATTCACTTCAATTCGGATTTAGGCTGGAACACAGTACGACTACAGCATTATTAAAAATCACTGGAGACATACGTTTCGGAATGGATAACCGCCAAGTCACATTGATGATTGTGTTGCTGGATTTTAGCAATGCCTTCAATGATGTAAATCATGGTATCCTAATTGGTGTACTGTGTTCTCTTAACATATTTCCAACTGCAATTGCCTGGTTTCGTAGTTACTTATATGGACACCGCCAACGTGTTCGGGGACATAATGTCTTCACGGCTTGATACGGCTGCTAGCGTTCAACAAGGTGATGTGATATCTCCTCTCTTATTTGCACTCTTCATAAATTTCATTACCTCCAGAATATCTTCTCTTTACCCCTTGTATGTGGATGATCTCCAAATATATCTACAAACCAACGTAAAGGATCTGCCAAAGCAATCTGTAATATAAACAAGACCTAGCTTGTATTCTTGACTGGAGCCGACCTTATGGGTTAACTGTTAATCCGATAAAATCCCAATCTATAATTATTGGTAGTTCAAGAATATCCCATAATATTTAATGGTGTATTCAAATCTGTTATAAGAACGTAGTGAAACCTTGTGAATCTTGGTAGATTTTGGCCTTTCTTGGTCTCCTCAAATAAACGCAGTGTCTCGCAAAAACTTAACAACTTATGGTTCATTTCGAAAAATGAACTACATTTTACCAATCCCTACCAAAATCATGCTTGCACAATTTTTACTGCTCGATTCGATTCGATTTATCCTCGATTTTGCTGACATACATAAGTTATCTAGACATTACCGAAGAGCAACTTA
The DNA here is from genome assembly GCA_907164705.1 of Parnassius apollo. NCBI lineage: Eukaryota > Metazoa > Arthropoda > Insecta > Lepidoptera > Papilionidae > Parnassius > Parnassius apollo. Next base: position 10,192,249 of record CAJQZP010000585.1, read on the forward strand.
ACAAACTTGAGCAACTCCAAAATATATATTACTATGTATACGGTTCATATTTGGACATCGTAAATATGACCATGTCTCAGAATACCGTGCTAAGCTCAAGTCACTTCCAATACGCCTTCGTCGGAATACTCATATCTTTTCTGCTCTCTACTGCATTTTATTTAATATATCAAGTTAGTCCTCCCTACCTTAAAGAATGTTTCCAATTTCTCAGCTCCTCTCAAAAGTCTTCTCTTCGGTCCTTTGAAAATCTTTCCCTTCTTTGTCCCTTGCACTCATCTAGTTTTCAGTTCTTGGAGTAAAGCTTTGGAACTCCTTACCATTACATGTTAAACGTACTCAAATAATAGACTCCTTTAAAAACCAAGTTAAGAAACATTATCCTTCCTTATAAATTCTCATTTCATCTCTTCGTGTCATTTTATGATCACAAGTCCGTCAATTAAGTAAATTCCAGCATTTTTATTAATTTACTTTTATATTTTACATTATAATATTTATAGTGTACTCTACCCATTAAATAAATTATTGCTTATTTTTATTTTCTATTTATGTTTTCTGGAAGAAATTGCTGCATAGCAATAAGACCGCCTTTTGTATTTCTCTTTGTTTGTTTCTTGCTTTTTTATTATTTGTTATTAAAGTTTTTATTTAATGTTTGTTTGTTATTTGTTATTAATGTACAGTAAAGGGTATTGTATTGTATTGTACAACATTTATATTTATTATCAATTACTAAGAATTAGGTGCCAATATTAAGCTTAGTGCAGCTGAAAGAAAATGTATTTTGTTTATCGTTTCAAATCTCAGGCTACAATTTAAAACCATTAATAAGTTCCAAGGTCGTACTTTAAAAGAGGCGGGTATTTATATAAAAACTCCATGCTATTCCCATGAACAGTAGTAAATTGGCTGTTGAAGAATATCGAGAGCCCAAAGCTTGCAGGTACTAGCAGAAAATAATAATTCATACAATGTGTTTTACTGATAAATTTCGCTATAGTTCCACCCTTCCAGTGGGGTAAAGGCGACTTCAAATTGCGTCCTTAAATTAGCTAGAATTGTTGGCCATTTTTTCTTTGGGTTAAAGTGCTTCGCTGATGAATAAGTAATAAATAAGGAACCTACTTTAAATATTAATTTAATTATATGTTATAGTACGATGTCACAAGTAGTTTGAGCTCAATGCGAAAGAAATTGTAGATAGAAACTACTTGAAATGATAAGATTAAGCGTGGGGTTGTATATGTTGTATTAATGATGTCATTTTCCGATATATGCCCGAGCGAAGTCGCAGACAAAACCTAGTAATTTTATATATTAAATGAAGTGCAAAGCAACTGATTATTATTTGTCTAATTATATTTATTGCACTAAAATATTGAAAAGTATATTAAAACTAACAGATAAACCCTTATCTGTTATGGAATAAATGCCGCATAGACATTACTTTTTACAAAATGAGTATATACATTACATACATTATAACAAAGTAGCGAAACATTAAAATTATTATAAACATCGAACAAGAGGTTTGCTGTGTTATCTATTAATAAATTTTTGCACAAAACATTGAACTGAAAATAGAATGCGGAATTCGATTAATGCAGGTCACTTCCAATTTTTTTCCGTCGATATCAAAAGAAAAGAACTATTCAGCTACAATATTAGACAAATTAAATGTTTATAGGTAAAGTGCATATCTATGTTATAATGTATATATATACATATCATGTAAACATATACACAAATATAATGTGTTATAAAGTATTCGTATCCTATAAACTTTCAAATGCATAAAAATCTACTTATACTGATTACTCAGAATATTTGAAACGAGCAGACTAGCTGGCGCCAGACTATTGCGTAAGTTTATGTTCTTGGCGGAAGTTAACTCCTTTGTGATTATTTTATGTAACAAATAAACAGTATACTTCCTTGCTTAGCTTGAGTCTCCGCCATATTCCTTCAGTGCAAAGATAGTTATTTAATAATAAGCAAATATCTATTATTCGTATTTTCATTTTATTTCAAAGAACGTTACGAGATTTTTAATAATGATTTAAAAATAAATTATGTAAAAGGTCTGAAAGTAAATGGATTTCATATTTCTTTTTCGATTTTTCGTAAAAACTCCCTTGGCTGTAGTTAATTTGAATGTTAAGTTCTTATTTAAGCAAAAATTTCGCTTTTACTTCTTAAAGGTAATTTATTTCCTCCTAATATTTTACCTCTGGAGTAATATTGAATTAAAAATGTAAAACTATGTAGATTACTTCAATCGCAAAAGGGAATATACAATTTACGCAAAACACGAAAAAAGTCACGCTTTGAAATATATTTTTTTTTTAATTTTGTAACAAATTTATTTCTGTTGTATGTATTACACAATTATAAAATTTTCCGACTATCCCAAATCTTACATTTAGAGATGAACTTCATATTATTTAAAGTAATCGCTCTTGTTTTCAACGCAACGGGTGATAATGTGAATGATGAATTTTACTTTGTTTGCAAACACAGAAGGAAACTATGTTAATTATTTTCTACTAATAATTGGATTAGGAAGAAGTTTGCATTCTGATCACAAAAAAGAGGTTGTTTGTCCCTGAAAGTAAGTGTGGACAAGTGCAGCAAACGAAACGAAGGATACCACTGTGCTTGGATTGTTTACTTGGCCGTCCTCCAGTATCTTGATTTAAATGCAGCATTTATCGAGACAGTCGGAATCGAAATCCTTAAAGCTATTTCTATCATTTGAAATAAGTGAATTTATTTTATTTGAACAGTATATCGGTCACTGGGTATTCATTGGATATGTGAACCATGTATTGAATTTTCTGAAAATAAAAGTAATTAGTAATAAGAGATTTTTCAACGAATTACATTGCAGTCGAGGAAGATGGACATGAATATTCTTATAAGTAGATGAAGCCATTTTATCCGCTGTGTCTAAAAAGTAATACTCGTACACAACGTCAATAGACTATAACAAGCAAAGACTCGATCGACGCTTCGGGATTACATTAACTTCGGATCGCATCAATATAGTCGGTTGTTAAAGTTTATTGAGCTCTTAAATTATTTTAACGCCATTAAGCTCACAGCGTTAAAAATTCTCTACTAGGTAAATTGTTAACGGCCTACCAAAAAGATCATTTTATAAACTTTGGTCGTAATATAAAATTGTTCAATTACTTCATAAGATTAAAGCGCTTTTTATTGATCTAATACAAATTTAATTATATTTGTTTACTACAAAATTTTTAATTATCTATAAATACATGTTGTTTAAGAAACTTGTCGTCGCTGGTGTGAAGACGTCTGGGTCTTTCTCGTTCAAAGGATATGGTATAATCTTTCAGCGAGGAAACTCAGAAACATTTTCAGCAATGTGTAAATTTAATTTTGTGTATTAACATCACAAATAATGTAACAAAGAAATAAATGGAGTAGAAAACAATTATTGGATGTATTTATTTATATTTTATATATATTATGTATGTAATATGTGTATTAAATGTATATATATATATATATATATATATATATATATATATATATATATATATATATATACGAGGGCGGCACTGAAAATTTCGGGAACCAAGGAAGTGACACAACATTACTACTTAAAAAAGTATTTATTGCTTTTCGAAGTATTCTCCGCGGGATTTGACACATTTTTCCATACGATGGAACCAATCATTGAAGCAACCATTCCATTCGGAAGTTGGGGTCTCCAAAATGGCCGTTTTGTAGGCGTCCATAGCTTCTTCAGGTGATGAAAATCTCTGTCCACGCAATTTATTCTTTATTTTAGGGAAAGTATAGAAATAATTAGGGCTTAGGTAGGGGCTGTACGGCGGATGGTCTAATAATTCTATGTTTTCTTGCTCTAAAAACTCTTTTGTTCTGTGTGCGGTGTGAGAACTAGCATTGTCGTGATGGAGGATGATGCGGCGGTTGCAGTTCTCTTTACGGAGTTCAGAAACGACCTGTGGCAAACAAATGCTAGCATACCATTTTGCATTAACCGTTCTTTGTCCCTCAAGAGGAATAGTCGTAACATGGCCGGTTTTAGAGACAAACGTGGCCACCATTTTTCTTGCAACACTCCATGAACGAACAATTTTTGTTGGCTTTAACTCATTTTCGAACACCCAAACTCATGACTGGTTTTTTATTTCGGGTTCGTACGCATATATTCAGGATTCGTCACCTGATACGATGTTGTATACAGCATTTGAGGATCCTGCGTGGAATCTTTCGAGAGTTCTGATGCACCAAGTAACGCGAGCCGCTTTTTGCTCTTCACAGAGCGAATGCGGTATCCATCGGGAAAACAACTTTTTTACATCTAATTGTTCATGCAAGATTATTTGTATTTGACTCATGCCAATGTCTAAAGTTGCTTGAATTTCGCGGTATGTCACATGTCAATCTTCCTCAATCAGCTTACGCACCGCATCAACGTTTTCTTGGGTGACTACAGTTTTTGGACGTCCTTGACGGGGATCATCACTGAACTTGACACGTCCACGTTGAAATTCAGCAAACCAGCGATAAATTGTGGTTTTGGATGGGGCTTCATCACCAAATGCAGAAATCATCCGGTCAACAAACTGTTTTTGTGTTTAACCACTTCTAAAGTCATAATAAATCATCGCACTTGAATTCTCGAGTCAATTCCATTTTCTCAACGACTAAACAAGTTTGACATAACCTTGTGACAGGACCGAGAATCTTTTTTTAAATAAATAAATAAAAAAGATTCGCGATATATATATATATATATATATATATATATATATATATATATATATATATATATTCTTAAGTCAAAAATTTAAATTTAAAATTGTCCTTAAGCCAAAAATTAACTAATTAACTAAGTAAATGGCGCAAATATGACTCTTTGAGAAATGACTACATATGTGTGCCATTTGCTGTAGAGAATATCGGTCTGTTGGGTCCACGTGCAGTGAAGTTCCTAAAGGAACGGTATCCACGACTGATCGTCGCTGCTGGTGATAAGAGGGTTTCTTTTCTCGCTCAAAGACTAGGTACAGCTATTCAGCAAGGAAACGCAGCCAGCGTTCTTAGCACGGTACCACTGGGAGCAGGTCTTTATGACAATTATAATTTTTAGTTTTAGTTTTTCCATATTTAGATTGTTTTTTTATATTGTGTGTTATGAATATTGATTGTAAATAGTGTTAATAATAAATTTCTAGTTCGTATTCAATAATAAAAACCAACTGATGACTCCTGTAATATCACGCCTTTAAAAAAATATCTATTGCTAACGAATAAAATTAAATATTACAATCAAATTCAATTTTATTCATATTTTCATGGCAACTTTCAACTAACGGCTAAACCTTCCGAATAATACTAGAATGTGTCTAAAGATAATAAATTAATAGTAAAAAAATATTTTTAAGAACAAGATTTTATTGAAATGCTCTAAAAAGAAGAAAATAAACTTGAAATTGAATCAAACCCATCAAATTATTTTATTTCACAATTTATATAATGTAAAAGCTTGTCGCGAGATTTATCTGTGTTACAAAAGCAACCTCCTTATGTCAATATCAAGTTACATATTGAATTCTTGTTTGTGTACAGAGGTAAATCTCATTAAATATTTTAATTTCGTGCTTTGTTATTTTATTTCATAATAGAGGGCATTTTGCCACAGTTGACCCGACTGCTGATCGGGTTGTCAAACGCGGTTTTTAAATATTTTGTTATCAGGAAGTTGCTGCTGTCCATCACATGTTTTAATTTTTCTCTGTCGCCTCTTACGATACACACGTGACGATATGGAGTAGTGGGTATTCTTACACCATCACTATACCTTAAAAGTTCATAATACTCGAGCAATCGAAGTTTGGTGGTCACCTTTTTCTTCTTCTCCCATGTAGGGAGAGTTTGCCTTTATCGTCACGTTTAACAGGCGGGTTGACTATCACAGTGCCGGGAGCTTTGCGCCTTGGACACTGCTGCCTCACACCGCTCTTTGTATTTTACGGATTTTTCACGACATGGTTTAACCGATATAATGGGATGGTGGATTCTTTCCCCCCCCCCCATGAATCCGCCATCATATGAAAGCGCTAACTTAATTTAAACTAAAATTATCAATTACATTTAAAAAAAAACTGAATTATGACGTAATCGCTGGGGAAGAATAGGTTGTAAGGTAACCTGCATGCCAAATAAATTAGAATTATTTTGAATACATAATAAGTCCCTCAACACGCATTTGCTTGGCGTACTTTTGCTCATTGTTATAAGGATTATGAAGCTTAAATTTTTATAATATTTAATCGTACATATTGTTACTGTTTAAATTTATTTCATACTTAATTTCACTTGCAAAAATAAAATAGATTTTCTTCTTTGAAAACAACTACAAATAAAAAGATTTATACATATGGAATCTTGTTTCATTTAAATGCAAATCTGATTTGAAATAACCATTAGAACAATACTTTAAGAAATTTGCTCACATGTCAGACAGAGATGGTGCACAATGGTTCTGTACAAAAAAGTAATATGGTGAGACTATACGAAATTCAGTCTTGAAGGTGCGGATAATTGAGCAGTTAGATTGACGAAGTTGAAAATGAGCATAAAGTTATGCTAAGAGGTAGTAGGAATCCCACCATTCTGTTTCTACATTTAAATCTATCTCTGTACCAATTTTCTCTCTTCTTCGTAATCAACCGGTAATAGTACACAAATGGAAATTAATTTCTAGCGTTGTAGGAAGAGTCGTTGTAGGAAGAGCCTTCATTATATTTGGCAGGTGAATTGACACTCGCAATACTGGTAATTAACAATTTCATTGTTGCCGGCGAAGATCGAACTCGCGTTACTGACGTACCGTGAATCTTACAGCGAGCGCTAAAGCCCTATGCTACCATGGCTTTTTGATTTTCTTCTATTTAATGACTTACTTTATAATTGCAGGAAGTCGATGGATGTATGTGGTTCAGGTCTGTGTTTTGTGAAATTCCTTTTGTGAGGTAAGATCTTTCTGGCGTTTGCTGTAGTCGCCTCTTACTTCAACGGACGGTATGGTGATTCTTTTTGGCCGCCATTACAATATTTTACGAGTATATTAATGTTATTAATTGGGTAATTTGACAAATGTGATGCTTTTGTTTAAGGTAAAAATGTATGTGATTGTTGTAGAAAGTGAATAAATTATTTTTCGTTTCTTACTTTATTAATGATATATTATTATTTTGAAGTTTTAAGAGTTTTTTTTTTACTAATGAATCAGATATTACGAAATACTTTTTTCCATTAAAATGAATGGAGTTTACTGCGTGAGATGTTTACTAACTGATAGCTTTCACGAAATTGCACGTTCCAGCGCCATTAATCGGATTTCGCGCTGCATCCAATTTTATTAACACAATCAAAAGCTCTATGTGTAGCGACATTGCGCGCAAATACCTATTGTGAACCGTAATTACCACAAAGTTGCTCGCAACCGTTTCGTCGTATTCTATATTTATTGAGGCGTTCATTTGTATGTTTATTGCAGTAAAGCCTTATTTTACAAAAAATTATACATTATGCTATTACATAATATTTCTATTTTTTCTTCTTTATTTTGGATGAAACAGTCATTAATAAAATAGAGACGAAGATGTATATTGTATATATAGTGTAACATGTACCACAGTTCTTTAACTTTTTGTGTTGTAATCAGAAGTATTCTACTACCCATATCCTATTTCATTTCCCTTTTCTACGCTACTGCTTACGCTGCTAATATTCAATGAATATAATTTAACAACATAATTAAAAATAAAAGAACTGCGATTGCCAAGCCGCCAGTCGTGACAGTTCTGAGCAATATTCTTCCTGCAGAACAAGCTGCGGGGAATAGTGTAGCATAATTTTCATCATTTTAGATAAATTAAATTAAAATGTATTCAATTTTTGTTCAAGAAATTATTATTGCAATTCACATTTTTACTTTTAACACTGGTATGGAAAAACCTCTGTCCTCTGCCTGTGGAAAGAACTAGCATGAAATACTGCGGATTTTTTTTCAAAGTAAAATTTTACAATAAAACACAGGTTTACAAACTATAAAACATATTTAAGAAATGGCTTTGAAACTGCCACCTCACTCCAAGCTGATATTATCAACCATATATTAATATATATTAATAATAGCCCTTTTTATGCAGTTATGTTTAATAAAATATTTGAAATTGTTAATAGAGTAACTTTGTGGGACATTCTTATATTTACATAATACACATTGCACTATTAATTAATTACTAACTGTGTGTAAGACGTCTCGCACTCTTGATGTGAAACTGAAGTCCGATTCCTCTTAAGAGCTGCGTCTTCGTGCTGTTTTTAAGAGTCATTATGAATCGTCTCGCATGCATAAATAACGACATCCATGCTCCCAAATAAGCCGGTTTCCAGAAAGCTTTTATAGCAATAGACCATATGCATTCTGTTTAGCTTAAATTGTAGATAAGAGTGAAGAGTACCATCTGCCAATTTTTTGCGCATACGGACTATGAGAAAACCTTTGATGCCGGCGAAATATGGGCATTTTTACAGTTCCTTCAACGATGCCAATTTGTCTGTTGCTGTATCGAAGTACCGAATTGTTTGTACAGTAGTGCTACGATGTTTATCCGAGCGCAAACGAGAGTATGGGACCCAACTAGTTGCAGAATGGTGTAACATAGGATGACACCATATCCCAAAACTCTTCATCGTTGCATTGATAGACGTCTTTAAGCTAAGCTGCAAAATGTACGGTTTCAATATTAATGGCAACTACATCACTTACCTTCGATTTACTGACGATATGGTCATCATGGAAGAGTTGCTAGAAGAGTTCAGCACTAAGATCTACAGCTAACCTCAATAGTGTTAAAAAGCCGTGACTTGGTTACCCGCGGTGAACTAAGAGTAACCCACATGACCGGCTCGAGGTGAAGGATCGCTCCGAGGAGTTCACTCCGTGTGTGACATCGGAAGTGTGTTATTTTATTGAATAAGGTACACAAACATACATTAATTATATAAAGTTAAAAGGATATTGGTGTTGATCTAAACTACAATCCAAAAAAGTGTGAACAGCATAATATAACTGCAGTAGAAACTTTGTCGTAGCAAAAATAAACTAGATAAAAAATACATTAAATATTAAGAGAAACACGTAAATTTCTTTTAAACCTAACAAGGCTACCATCGAATATATGTATCTAGATATACGTTACTACGCTAAATCTCGTCGTAATCACGGAACATTTTGACAACAGAGTTAAAAAGGAAGTGTTATTCTTGTGTGTGTCTAACCTGAAAATTCTTTCAACACATTGTCGTACACCGTAATTGAAGTTAATTCGTCTTAGTAACTCTGGGCAACTTGTACGAGAATGCACAGTCTTGTGCTTCTAAAAATACTTGGTCGGAAAATTGTCTTATTTAACTTCAATCGAGTCGTATGATTGTAGACAACGCAAGTGATCATATCTGCCACAAACACTGCGAAGGAAACAACTCTGCACACTCTCGACGTACCCTATAAAATGGTAACCACATAGTAGAAGCATACTCTAGTACAGAACGAAACTAATTACAAAATAATCGAAATAATGCGAGAGAGAGAGAGAGAGAGAGAGAGAGAGAGAGAGAGAGAGAGATAGAGAGAGAGAGAGAGAGAGAGAGAGAGAGAGAGAAAAATTTTTCGTTACACGAATTATAAATCCTAAGGTTCTGAAACTAAGAACTTTAACTAAGGTTCTTTTTTTGCTATATGCTCATAAATCGGACGGAACGAAATTTTTTAATCGAAATATACACCCAACTCCTTAATAATCTCCTTGCGTGTCAGTGGCTCACTATTGATATTATATCTAAAATCCATGTAATTGTGTTTTATCACACGGTATATCTTCATATCGTCAGCATAAAGTAAGCAGTGATAACGGTGAAGGGTATGTCTTCCTCTATCACTTCCACCTCGACTGAGGTGTAATTGCAGGGGAGTATTGGTACTATGTTACACCGTTCTACCTACCTTTCGCGGCTGAACCGCGGTTGGTGGCGGAGCCATAGAGATATAGATAGTGTGTGAAAAACTACCCGTGGTCTTGTCAATATGCGGCATAGGTGGAATACCAGGGGACTTTAGTCGGTGCGTAAAGTATAATTTATAACATAATGGAGATTATTCACTGCCCTGTGATATGTTTTAAAGTACAAGTTTTTGTTATTTGTAAGCGTGACAGATTAGAATCTGAAATTATTATCAAAGTATATAATTTCTTATTAAAGTTTATAAAGGATGGGTAAAATAACTCTATTGTGAAAGTTAAATTCATTTCAGATTTGAAATAGAAATAGTATTCAGTTACATTTGCCTAGAGGCAATAAGTATAGTTAGTTTGACCGAATTGGAATCAAGCAGCATTAAGCTCGAAGTTCTAACGAAACTGGATCAAATATCCTCCAACAGTGGAAAGGATTCATTGAAAATAAAGATGAACTTTAATAAAATGTGAGGAGAGTCTTACAACTATATACCTTAAATGAAAAGTGTGATATTATTTTTGTTTTGTTTTATAATTATGAGCTGCGTATTTTAAATTCGTTTTATTGTAATATTATAGTATAGTATTACAATAAAACAAATTGTAATACAATAGTATAGTAATAGTATAGACTTTTCTTCTGTATAGAATCACTTCGGAAGACTGTGCACCTGATCGTCAAACACAACATGATCTGCTTAAACCCGCTTCAATTGCAGTTTCTAAGTAAAAGATAAATTCAGCAGTATTCATAATATTTAAAAATTCCTTATTCTAGAATTCGAAAAAAATTTCTTTGTATTAGTTTTTTAAGGAAAACGTGGGGGAATTCAAGATAATCACAGATTTGTGTTGAGATATACAAGAAATAAATGACCTACACTTCCATAAATAATAACATTGTGTAATTTTTATATAATATATGTTGACAAGCGTGACACAACCTACCTGATGTTAAGTGGATTCTGTAGTATACATCCTTGATCAAGAATCAAAATGGAAATGCGTTGTCACCCCTGAGGACTAAGATGGAATGCCACATATCCAGTAAACAGGATCCATTCATTACACTCACATTACGAAACACTATAAACAATATTGAGCTGCTATTTTGTGCTGCTATTCTGTGAGAGCGTGGTCCTTCCCAGTTCGAGCTGACCCATTCGTGCTGCAAATCACGTTTAAAACAATTTAAACGTGCGAATGAATAAAAATCTTTTGTAACTAAATAATATTAAGCCAGTAAAAAACAACATAGATAGTTGCTACCCGGATATATGACGTGGAACTAATTCTCGCAATATTTTAATCCGGTAAAATGCAAAGGAACCCAATTTGCATAAACCTCAGCTATTTGTTTCATGTGAGCACTTTATCCGTTTTCCTGTGGACTATTTTGCCTTCTTATTTATCTGTTCACACGATTAAAGCGAGCGAATAAATTTTGTTCAATTTGACTTTGTTGAAGAATATAATTATTTCATTGAATAAGAAAAATATCGGATACGATATATTACTATTTTTAAACTGAAAGTCAATTTCACAGTAGGGGATATCAGCCATAGTTGCTACGCTTGGCAAGCAGTTATGCAAATACAGTCTTTTATTCTCTCTCATCTTCTATTTAAATTTCGGTTTGTCGCTTCTTATCACAACAATAGGAGGCTATGGGATGGTGGATTATCTGACATCGCCACCACACAGCGTAGTTATATCATTTACATACACTCCATTTTTAACATGTATTAGTTATAAATTAGTGTAATGCTAATGTGTTAATTTAAAAATGCGAAATATCTATGTTAGTCTGGTGATTCCAGATACGAAAACAACACAAATAACGATTTCACCTCAATTCTATTCTAATTTATTATTTTAACACGTCTTGTTTAAATTAGGGTCTTTCGATGAGATATAAAAAAGCTTCCGTGCATAGCTGAATCATAGGCGTTTATATATAAGTTTTCCGTATTAGCCCGTAGTTTTAACGTACTGGCCACTTTGACTAAAGGTAATGTTGGCTTGTGAAAGATTTGAAAGATAAACTATTTTAAAATAAACACCAAATCCGCCTCTCACATTATTCCCCTTATTATAAATAGTAATTTATTGATAGTCTCTGGTGGATCTTATGGTTTGAAAAAAATCATACTTTATTCAAGGTTGAAGGACTACCTTGAATAAAGTATGATTATTTGTCCAAGCCGTCAACTAAAGAAGATTCTTATCCGCGACGTCTTAGCATTTGGCATTTGCTATCAAATTCCATATTTTACATTTTATTTTGCATTAGTCCGCGTGACTTCTATCCAATGATTTCAAAAGGAAATATCTTACTCACAACTTTTTCATACGAGAAAAAGTAGCGCATCTGTCAATACAAACGTCATATCAAAACACGACGTAACCAGGGTCGGATTTCGTAGTATAATTATCCAAATTGTACCATTATTTCGTAGTTTTAGTAGGTATATAGTATCGTAATAATACTAAGAGAAAATACCATAATTTTACCTAAAGGTCGACTTGTATTGTTATTGGGTCCTTTTATATTTTAATACTAACCCTACGATATCGAGAATTTCTCTATTGTACATGATTACGTTTTTTTAATAAAACTAGAATTAGCTCCCTGGTCAATCGATGCTCGATAGATGCATTTATGTTGCATTATTGATACAACTATAAAGAGGGACCACCACGATAAAAACTATGCTCCAGAGGCAATCGGTTTGAAAACAGAATTTCAAAATATTTTATGAATCAGATGTTCAGATTCAATTAAGCAGATATGGTTTCTTTTGTACTCTTTTCATTTTACCCTTATTGAATATAAAATATATTAGGAACCAATATTCAAAATTTAACTTACAAACGTTCTTTAGACAAAAATTAAACAGAAATAAAAATAAAACCGTCATAAACCGAAACGCGTAGATAAACAAGACGCGTGACGCCAAAATCCCAACACATGGGAAAAAAGAAACATGAAACGTCAAACGTGATATAATTTTTTTTAATAGTATAATTTTATTTTCCATGTACAATACTTTTGAGGGTCTGAATCCAACCCTGGCCTAATCTTGGTAACGTAATTAAACTAACTGTAAAATAAAACTTTAAAAATGTGTATATATAATAATTTAATTGTAAAAAAATTTATATAAGGTTATTTTACCGATGTTGTGACATCCCATGTTTTTTTAAATCTTTGTATCGCAATTTTTGCATTCTTTTACCACGCAACTAGACATATTTGTGACCGGCAAATCTGTACTGCGCGCGCACCACTGTCGACGGATTCGCGTTGGCCCTAAAATAAAAGTTTAGGGCACTGGTACGTTTTAGTTGTTCGGTCGGCCCGGTCCTTACGCTAGTAATATATAAGTCAATGCTTGTATCATGAAATTCTAACTTAAATCTGTAACTAGTTTAGTTTAAGTTTACGACCGGCTGTTTTACGCAACTCCACGTCTTAGCCCGTATTTTACGTGTGGGCAGGAATAATGTTATAATTCGAGCCATGAAATCTCCTCGAAGAAGTTTAACAGTCCTTTGATGTTGCAAGCAACTTCGGGGAGCGGTCCCGGCATGCCGAGATGTTTAACCCTGTATGCAGCGGCCTCCGTGCATGTTAGCAACACGTGAATCACCGTTTCCTCCTGCCCCATACATGCTCTGCACAGGAGGCTATCTGTAACACTTATGGTAAATAAATGTTTGCTAAAGGAGCCATGTCCTGTTGTCACTATCCTGATCTGTGGCTTTTTCAGTCTCATTAGAACCTTGTTTAGACGACTGTTTATTTCAGGCAGGGCCTCCCTAGCTTTTCTACCGCCTGCTATATTTTTTTAAAGCTTAGCATGTAATATCTAAATCCATTGCAGAGTCACACTGTTGTGAATACATACCTCATTTAATCGTTGATTTATTAGTCCTGAGTTCACCACATTACAACTCAGAGTTTGTAGTATAACCATTATATTGTTGGTCAGTATTCTGATGGAGAAGTCTTTTACCTTTCTAGCATCTATTGCAATGGTCGCTGGAATGATACCCATACATTTTGGCTGAAAGAGTGTGTTTTAGGTACCCCGCGGTGTACATATGTGGATTTTAGGGTCTTCAGATAAAGTTCCAGATCCTACACCTTCATTTGTTTTAGAACCACCAGTGAAAATACTAAGCCCTTTTGGGTTTAGTCCAGTTTAAGTTTGGGGTCAGCACACCTCGGGGGAAGCCAGTTAACCAAGCTGGCTAAAATAAGTTAGTTCCTCTCAGCACATTCTCAGCGCGACGCTGTACTCATGATACTATACCGATTGTCCGTGATCGGTTTGATGAACCTGTAACTAATTATAAACTACTTTTTGTAATAAAGTCAAATAATATGTATTCTATATAGTTATATATTTTCAGAAAGCGTTTCTAAGTTTGAGTTTCTTTTGGTTTTACAGTCTTGCACGACATAGCAGCGTCAACACTTTCTCCGGATTTTAAATAAGAATTTATAATACGCGTTGTTAGGAATAGTGGTACTGGGATTACTTGTGATGGGGATAGTGCACACAGCTAAGGGAGGGCGGGGTGCTCTTCAAACTAGGTAGGACACATCATTTTAATTTATAACGCAGATTTTAGCTTATTAATTTTTAACATCTCATCTAATGTAATGGATTTCCGCAAAGTAATCAAAGTAATCTCTACAAAATAGTCCAAATTATATATTTTTTTATTTAATTTTTCTAAATAAGATTATATAATTCCCATTAAAGTACATTATATATTTATTGCGTCTTTTTTTAATAATAATATAAAATTAATTTCCTATTAGTACATTTAATAACTACGAATAATCTAAGGTTCTGTCCTCAAATATTTTACAGTATTAACATATAGGTTGAGGTGAATGAACGAGAGGTTTAGATAATTCTAAGTGACTGCCCCGCTTAAATAACGTCAACTCTCAGACCACCACTAAAAGACTTTTTGAATAACAGAAGGGTTCTTTTATATGAGCATCGGTATGAAAGAAAACCATTTTTTCAAATAACAGGTAGAGGGCTATCGTGAATATGCCGAGACGGTTGCATCGTTCAACATCATTGGACTGAGAAAATAAAAGGTTCGAACTGAATAAGTTTCTTTTTTGCCTCAAACGACGTTCAAAGTTCAAAGTTTACTCGTTCTGTATGAAAAACCTGGAATATTGCTAATCGATTATCAAACGACGGATAACTTTTTTTAAAATGTAAAAATAACAAAAAAGGAGTTATAAAAGACGGCTTAATGGTGCAGTGGCTTAGCTTTGAGATTCGGCGCTGAGAACTGCGGATTCGAATCTCGCATGGACCAAGTATTATATGATGATTTCTTATATTTATGCGAAGATTACGCATTTAAATTATACTAGTTTTTACAGATTATATGGCGAATATTAACTTTTTTATATATCCGACGTTTCGAGCACTTTACCACCCATGGTCAGGGGAGGGCTGTCCCCCCGTGACAGTCCGTATTGCCCGTGGCGTGTGCTTCGGAGACGTGGTCATACACTACTGATCGTATGAGGAAGCCTTAGGTTACTGGGCGAGCTATGGAATCGTAGCAGTGGAACCAGGGTAACTGACAAAGTGGCCGGTCATATAGTTTAAGAAACCGAACACGAATCAATAAACTGCGTTTTCGATGTTATCGTTACCGTAACAGTCTAAAAAAACTCCACCGCTATACCCATATAAGCCACCCCCATAGATTGCCATATAGAGGTGTTTTTCTTTTTATCTCCACGTTTGTCAAGTAGGTTGCCAATTGCAATTTTTATTTTTTAATTGTTATTATGAAGTCGCTGCTACCCCTTTCGTTCGCCCTCCTTTGTTTCTCTCTGTCGCCTCTAACGACACCGATGGCATGATAATGGGGTAGTGAATATTCTTAGACGAAACGGTCAATAATAAAGTTCAATTTTAAGGTTTCTTATGTTACTATTTAATAGCTTTGAATAAATATAATGATATAGTAATGGAGGTTTATACATTATCAATTTCGTAACAAAGCTTTCTTTAATTTGTATGAATTAAGAAAACACAATGTAAATGCTGAAAACATCAGAATGTAATATAATGAAGGTACTATATATTTGTACGTCAAAGGGCTCACTAACTGTTAGATCTATGGAGATTTATTTATGCCTTCTTGGACCCACGAGTGGTTCTGCAATGACTAAGTGGGCATTTTGTCATGGTAGTTTTTTTGATCCACCGTTTATCGCATATAATGTTAAGCACTGTTCGTTTACGCGATTTACTTGTTCACTTCAGTTGTTCAAATAAAACTGCCTTAACTCGTACATGTTTAGTTAAGGAACTTTACGAAGTTCAATTAGTGCTGTGATGATGGTTGACAATATTTTGACAAATATTGGTTATCGAATAGGAAAAGCACAGTCGTAATGTTACAACCTCTATACTACCAAAGTGTGGGCATATGCCTCCCTTCATTTCTGAAGAGCTTATGGATCAATAAACCTACCGCATACGCTCTAGTGCGTCTTGGCGGATTTCACGACTTTATTATATTTTTAACTGCGCTTTTTACCTCAGAAATACAGCGTTTCTTACGGATGATTTTCTTCGTCCTCAAGAGCAGCACGTGATAAGTCAGCACTTAAAATTGCAGTTTATACATTTTATTGGTGTGAATCGAACCCGGATGGTTTGTGTGCTATGAAATTTACGGTGAGCACTCAGCGTCTGCGCTACCACGGCTACAATAGTAGCAAAATTGCAACAAAGTGGATTTTACTTAAAGAACGACATACTCTTACAAACTTACCAATGGAAATGAATTCACTTAAAAACTATTCTAAGTACTCACGAATGAACGAAAAAAAACTATCACAAAACTTGTATTTTAAGTTACTCTTTCCTCAGGCAAGTCGCGGAATGTGTATTTTATAATATAACATTATCTTTATATCTATGTTATGTGTAATATAATTATGATACTCGTAAATCATAGGATTTTTTTTGTTTTTTCGGTTGTTTGAACACGGTAATCTCCAGAAATAACAGTCTGATTTGAAAAATTCATTGTATTGTATTGTCTTCCGCATGGACTGTGGGGTCCTGCAGGTCTCGGGCCTCGGGGTATGCCCCCATTACCCGGATTGTCCTCGCGGTCCACTACTATGGACCAGTCCTGGGAGCCTTATTCAGGCATTGTTGGATGATATTCGGGTTTAGTCCGTAATTGGTGAGAATTTTTCGCAGTTGGTTAAGACTGCGAAAAAAGGAGGTTATCTTGGGATGTAAAAGTTGGCCTATCTGCGGCATTGAGGGTTGTTACTCGACTCTCTAATCGATATAGAGAGGAGTTCTCTTGGATAGGGTCGCCCGTCCGGAGGGCGAGTGTGTAGCGGCGCTAAGTTGTTGAGATGTAAGTGTGGCCCGTTGTCTGCGCGGTCGAAAAGTCCGCGCGCCAACCGGGCCATAAACTCCTGGATGGTTTCGATCTTCAGGTTGGCCGCTATGACGTCATTCCGGACGTAGCGACCCGCACCGACAATGGTTCTTAACGTCAAATTTTGCTGGGCCTGCAGTCGCCGCCTCAGAGGCTCGCTCAGAAGCGCGTACCAGGCCGGAGCAGCGTACGTGATGATGGGTCTGATGTAATATTTGAAAATCTTCACTTTGGTCTTAAGTGGCAGCTTGGATGTCAGGACCGGACGGAGCATCGCCCGCGCACATCGTGCTCTGCGGACGACGAAGTCGACGTGCGCAGTCATACGCAGCGCCCGGTCGATCCGGCACCCAAGGTAGGTCACGGCCTTCTCGTACGCGATCTTCTGGCCATTGAGGGTTAGCGGAGGTGGTAGGTTCCTGAGGCGGCGGGTGAGCAGAGCGGTCGTCTTACCAACGTTGACGACCATCCTCCACTCATCTAGCCATGGTGGCAACAGGTCCAGCAGACGTTGCATCCTGGCAGTGGCAATGTGGACTCTTCTGGACTATTCTTCTATCGTCCGCGTATAACGCCAATTCCACGTCGTCCTCCCACTCTTGCAGCCTTCCTGCCAGTGTAGGCATATCGTTGGTATAAGCCGCGTACAGGACTGGAGACAAACTGTCCTCCGCAGTTCAGCGGTGGATATGAACTACTCTCCTGCAAGAGGCGGTGCGGGCGACGACAGGAACTCCTGTACGCGACTCTCCTTTCGGGCATGAAGCTCCATGAACTCCGCACTTGCTGGGTTCGGCATAAATTGCTCCTCGAAGTGCTCTCCTAGGATATCCGCTCTACCCTTATCATCGTAACGATGTTCGCCCGCGTTGATGGTCAGCGGGCAAATGGGACGTTTAGCTTTGGTTAACTGTCGGTTCAGTTTGTATCATGCTCTTCCGCCTTCCATATACGTCGCTCCCAGGCATCTCCACTGTATGCCTGGACTGCAACCGACAGTTCTTCCTACAAAGTGTTTAGTTGCGTCTTGATTCTCGGGCAGCGAGTACGCGCCCAGAGCCTCCTTATCGCCCTTTTCCTCCTGATCTGCACGCTTATGTGTAGCGGCAGAACGTCTCTCCTTGCGGCTATCGGGACGATCGTAGAGGCAGGGTGAAGGGCCTCCTGAATCGCCTTTGTTATTCTAGTAGCAGCAGCCTCTACGTGGTCCGCTGTGCTTAAGGGGTGGTGTGCTGGAGGTCTCTCCTGCAGGTGTTGATGGTAGAGCCTCCAGTCGACATGTGTCTTAAATGCTCTGGACGGCGTAGTCACCGCATTTAGGCCAAGGATAATCAAGATCAGGAGGTGCTGTGAATTCAGGTCGTACATCACCTCTACCACTATCGGGTAGTTGACGTTCCTGGAGAGCACGATGTCCAATACATCCGGACGATTCCGTGGATCTGTCGGAACGTGTGTGGGTTTTTCGGGACCTAAGATGTTATAGCCGTATCTTTCAGCGTCTTCAAACAGTGCATGATCCGCCGGGTTGATTACTCTAGATCCCCACGCCGGGTGTTTGGCGTTTAGGTCCCCGGCGATGATGGTCGGTTTTTCGCCTTCCATCACCGTCCGGACGTCTGAGGAGCAGAATGGAGTCCCTGGCGGGTGGTATGCTGCGTAGATCCTAAGTTCCTCGCCCGCCGCCTCCATTTTTATACCGATAGAGCGCATCGTTTGGTATTCCGGTAGTTCGAGTTCTTGATGGACGGTGTCCTTTCTCACTAGAACTGCCGTCCCTCTGTAGGCGTCCCCTTGAGAAGTGACCTCATCCCTCCTGTACAGGTGGTAGTTGGGCAGCTTTACGTGCGTATTCGGGTTTAATTTCGTCTCTCCTAGCAAGATGACCTTTATGTCTTGTTGTTGGGCGACAGTGCGGAGTTCATGCAGCTTCTGCTGGATTCCACCCGGATTCCAGTTAGAGAAGGCGCAGGTTAGATTCCTCCGTAGTGCCGTGCCAGGAGGTTTGCCAGCGCCTTCATCACCGCTGTAATAGGATCTGTCCCGGTTCTAATGTCGGCCAGGACCCGACTGCCGACTTCGATTGCTATGCCAACCGATCGCTGGATGGCGTCAGCAGTCTCGAATCCGGCTGATGGTGTTCTCGGAGCCTGTGAAGGCGTTGGCACTGGTCTCGGTTGTTGTTGCATTTCTCTCTGTGTATGGGTAGAGCGCGCTCTATATGTAGAGCGGGCTCTATTTTCCGATAGAGCCCTTTCTGGCACTCTACCCATTCTGGTTTTCTTCTGTTTGATAACCTGCGCCTGGCCTATCGTTACCGCTGGGGTTGGGGTAGAGGTTGTTGCCTGAGGAGGGGGCTGCACCTTTTCCTTCTTCTTCCTCCCCCGCTTACTCCTCTGAGAGGTTTGGCGCTCAATTGCGTCGTTAGCGGGGGGCTGGAGAGTCGCCCCGGTGGTTGCCTTGGATGTGGTGATAATCGGCACCACCGTTTCCATGGGTGCCGTGACGGGTGGAGCGGGGGCGGATTGCCTTCCCTTTCCTCTAATTGTAGTCCACCCGTCTTCCTGGACCACGGCCCTGGGACGTGCACAAAAACAAATGAGCACGCAGTCCACCTGATGGTAAGTGGTTGATGTGGCCCATAGACATCCTCCTCTACGAATAAAAATTCAGATACGTTGTCACCCATGAGGTCCAAGATGGAATGCCTCGTTTCCAGTATAAAGGGTCGCCGGTGCTCTACACTCACCATACGAAACACAGCTGCATTAATCTACTATTTTACGCTGGTATTCTGTGAGGGCGTGGTCCTTCCCCGGTCGAGCAGACCCATTCGTGTTACATCTATACTATTAGTATAACTGCAGCATGGTTCTACCACGTATAAAATGTATTACTGAAAATCTAAATTTTCCATTAACTGAAAATTCTTGTGCCACCCTTCCCGTTAGACTTGGTGATCTAGACATCCGAACAGTTTCCGGCGTAACGCTTCCAACTTTCTTGTCTTCAGTTCATATCACGTCAAACCTGATCGGAAAAATTATTAATCCATCACTCAGTGTTGTAGAGGTCTCGTGCTTGACTCAAGCCCATGAAGCCTAGTACAATAAGACCGGGCACGACCGGTGTTACCGACAAACCCAGCTTTACAGAAGCATTGAGATGAGCTGCTCAATATCCAGGTTCAGTAAAACCTATTATAAAACTACGGAAAACCTACAGAGCAGAGCAACTCCTAGCATTTGGAGAGGAAGACGGGCCTTCATCAAATACCCGAATACTCGTGGGCGGTACCTTTTTGTCTCTTGCTATCAGCCTAAGATTAGGTTTAAAAAGCAGTATGCTCGTTCTCTGCCGCTGTGGTAAAGAAGTCGCCATTCTCTGTCACCACGGCCTGGTGTACCAGCAGACCGCTGTTTGCATCCCTCGCCATGCAGCTATTAATGACATCATTCAAATAGGCTTAACAGTTGCTAACGTACTTGCAATTTTAGCGTTAAATGGTATATTGCGTGATGATGTCAAGAGACCTGATGGAAAGACAATCATTCCGTGGCAAAAGTTCGCTCCTTAATATATGATGCGACTTGTGATGACATACTAACGCTATCACATCTTACGGTGACTACACCTCTCGGGAGGGGGGGGGGATACATTTTTGTGCCGTTTAGTGTAGAAACGCTGGGGCCGTAGAATTTTAAAGCAAGGCGTTTGTGCAGAGATATCTTATCACGTCCTATCAATGTCTCTGGTAATTCAAAAGCTGGTATATATTTTTGTCAGCATATCGGCCTCGCAGTACAGAGAGGCAACTCAGCCAGTATCCTGTGTACACTACTAAAAGACGGTGGTAATTTAGCAGGTATTTTTTACTTAGTAAAGCATTACATACTGTATAATTTTGTAAAACACTTTTTTCCTTTAATTGGAAGAATTTATGTTTTCATTTAATATGTTTATAAGTTGTATTTTATTTATATTTATACATGTGCGAGTATATATTAATAATATTTTATACCTTCAGTTGTGGCCAATAACATAAAATATATTATGATTATTCAACATTAGATTAAAATAAATAAGTTAAAAAATGTATAAAACAAAATAAAATATTTCCTGTTTCGCTTGTAAATGTTGTCATTAATATTCGTAGATACTGTCTAAAACTTTAGCGTACAATCTGAGTATCTGTTTTCGCAGTGTAAGACCATACGTTTGTCAGTCGTTATCAAGAGATTGCCGCAATAGTTCAGTGTAATGTTTTACCTCCGCAAGATTTGTTAAGCTACTTGCAGGTTGAGAAGAATTCATATTCCGAAATAAGAATTAAAGCGATAATATTATTTTTATGCATTGTAAGCTAGTGCTCGACAATGATCTTAGTTTATGGTCGGTGGTGAGGCAATTTTGTAAAGTAAAACGCACCTGCTATTAAAAGGCTATTCACTATTCTTTTCAAGGCGCTTTTATTATATACAAATAGATATGTCCGCTGCAAGCGAATTTTAATATTTTGCAAGCATTCGCGTACTTATTGTAGATGTCCAAATATGCTCGTGACATACATGATTCTACTAAATCTAAAGCTGCTTGTTAATATGTAGCATCTGCATTGAAATAATACTAGTTTTTACGGAATTTATCGCGTATATTTTAACTTTTTAAATACCCGACGTTTCGAACGCTTTACAGCACTCATGGTCACGGGCAGGACTGAGATGTTCAACGTCCATATGTCATAGTTAACCGCGTTTACCATAGATTAAAATTTAACTTTTGTTCCGATCTATGCAGTATGAACTTATGGTATCTTGAAGTCTTCCTCTGGGAAGTCTGCAGTCTGTGAACACGTACAGGATCGCCCCCGTCACTACATCAGATTTGATAGACCGCAGATCCTCGCTAAAGAACACCGATTCCTTCCAAGGATGATTCGCGAGGCTATTGAAATAAAAAACATCCTAATTTCAATAGAGAAGATGGCTGGGTGCTACCATTTGCTTGGGATCCTATAATAAATAAAATTAAATCCCAACCCAAGCATACAACTGCAAGACTTCAAGATACCATAAGTTCATACTGCATAGATCGGAACAAAAGTTAAATTTTAATCTATGGTAACCGCGGTTAACTATGACATATGGACGTTGAACATCTCAGTCCTGCCCGTGACCATGAGTGCTGTAAAGCGTTCGAAACGTCGGGTATTTAAAAAGTTAAAATATACGCGATAAATTCCGTAAAAACTATTATTATTTCAATGTGTAGTGTTCGCGTAAATATAAGAAATCATTATGTATAGCATCTGCCTATAACAGATAACAGAACTCTACTGTCAATTTGACCTAAGCTCGCATATAAAGAAGCAGATCTGGAGTAAAGTAATGACACAATTTCACAATAAGTGGGGTTTATATTTGCTTTTTTTGCTGTTTTGGAACCAAAAAATGAGCATTTAGCATAATTAATGAATGAATGAATTGTATTCTAATTCGCAAGTAGATTAAACTATTCCGTGAGAAATTAACCGCATTAATATGAATACTAAAAAAAGAAAGTTTTTCTTATACTATCACTATACACATGACATAATAGGAAAACGAGTAAGTCATCTTTCTGTTAAGTGATGTGTATCGTACTCAGAGATAAGTAAATGATGAGTAGCGGTTTTTACTATCAAACTCATATTACCACTAACTGTAGTAATACCTATAGGACGAAAATTGTATTTCTTGCGATATAATGTCACTTAAAAGTTTCCTTAGCACACCGTCCAACTTTGCTAAGCTTATCGCTTAATATTACATAAAATATTTCGTTTGTATAAATGTTAATTTTGCTAGATGATGTTTATTTAAAAGTTGTGTAAGAAACATACTTGTGTAGTTGTCTTCTAAATAGATGATAAATGTAGATGTTTATGGACCGCAACATTCACATACCGTCAGTTGGATCGTGTGCTCGTTTGTCAGCCTTATTCCTTCAAAAATATTGTAAATAGTACTAAGCATTACTCAGGAGGATGCTAAGACAGTGATTAGCAACCTTTTAGCTTTCATCTTGTCTAAAAACTAAAACACATCTATGTCTTCTGTTGCTTTTATAGCCTTGTATTGAATGAAGTAGGGCGGTAAATAATTTTACATATCTATCACATAGCAACACAAATACGTATATAAGTATGCTAAAAAATAGTCCTAATTTCTTTTTTATGTGATGTTGAATTCTGTTTAAATATTTGCTTTATTTTTTGAAATCAAAGGTAATAATTAATTAAATACCTGAATAATAACATTAAATTCATATTAATATCAATTGTTGACTCATCTATCAAGGGCTGTGTTAACCTGTGGCCACGGATATATAAAAAGGGTGGCTTAATGCCCCGTTTTTCCTTTTCACAAGCATCAACTCCCTACTGAGCGGATGTAGTCCGTCAGGTTTGGTTTATAACCTCGTGTCAGGAATGACACTGAATGGGGCAATTTTTTTTATAGTTGCATTTTTCGAGTAATAAAAGGGTAAATATTTTATTAACTTAATCATTTATTCATAACTAGCTGTTACCCGCGGCTTTGCCCTCATGGTCACTGGGAAATGAACTATCCATTGCTTTTTGAATTGAAAGAAAACTGAGTTTTATAGATTTGTCAGAGATGCAGCCATTAAAAGGAAACTGAGCAAAATTGATTCGTCAGCCTATTTAAATGTTTTGAAACACAGCGTATAGGAAAGCATGAAAATAGCCTGTTTATTCAAAATGGAAATGGGATATTTTTTTAATTAAAGGAAACTGAGCATAATTATCCGTCAGGGATGCAGATTTTTGAAAAGAAACTGAGCTAAATTGATTCGTCAGAGATGCAGTTTTCTGAATTGAAAGGAAACTGAGCCAAATAAAAGATCCGTCAGAGATGCAGCCTTTTGAGTTGAAAGGAAACTGAGCTTAATAGGTCCGTCAGAGGTACAGCATTTGGAATTGAAAAGAAACTAAGCTAAATAGGAAATTTTGAATTGAAAGGGAAGATCTGTGGGAATTCTGATTAATTGATTGTGGGAATTTTGGGAAAAAACCTAACTGAACACTATTTTAAGACCCTACTGTACACAATGTTATATGTTTTTCTATTCGGAGAAAGAATGTAGAGATTCTGGGGATTTAACACACGCGAATATGCTACGTACAGGTGACCATGAGAGAAGCACGTGTTTTTCTAAGTTGACCCCCGCTACGTGTAACGTTTGCCCTTGCGCTTTATAAATTGTCATTGCAAAACTGAGCTTAATAGGGAACTGCAACCTTTTGAATTGAAAAGGAAGATCTGTGGGAATTATAGGGATCCGTGGTTTAATAAAATTTTCACCTTTTCCTACGCCTGTCAAAATTGTAGCACCGATTATGTTCCGTCCAAGATGTGTCACACGCAGCCTTGTCCCGTTATATAACCGAGGAGCATCTAAATTTCGCATTAGCATGACTGGGACGCCTAATTTTAATTGAAGCTTATGTGAGGGCACACCTGACAACTCTAGAGAATTTAGAAACTCTACGGGATATGAAGTGCTCTGTTCTGTGTCCGCAATTGTGTCTACTGACAAATACTTTGTTATTTCTCCTGCTACTTCGCTTAATATATCTGAATTTATTTTGTTAATGCTCTCATTTTTTGTGCAAGAATCGCCCTTTCACATAACCATTTGTCTTCATGCATGTTGTTCGTTAAATCTGAATAAACGCTCGCAATTAATTCGGAATGACTCTTTACTAAATTACAAAAATCTCTCGTCAATTTAACGCAGTCCTCAGCATCCATTTCCAACCGCCCATCGCCAATTTTTAATAGTGTCAGCATAGTTTCCAGCATTGATATCATTATACAAATGCACTCACATATTCGTAGTTAAACTGAATTTTGTCACCTTGTTCCATAAAATAGACGACTTGAGGCATGCTTTAATTTCATCTGCAGGTGTGCCCTTTTGAATGACAGGTAAAGTTTGGCGAAAGTCACCAGCAAGTAAAACCACCACTCCTTCCATTACATTGGTATTGCTGCGCAAATCCTGGAGCGTTCGATTTAGTGCTTCTACAGCTTTTTTATTCGACATTGTACTTTCGTCCCACACTAAAAGTTTGCATTGTCGTAGCATTATACCTCGTGCGCTATTTTTGCTAAAGTTGCAGATCGGCGATTCTTCCTGGGTTAGATTTAGAGGGAGTTTTAAAACAGAATGTGCAATGCGGCCTCCGCTTAGCAGCGTGGCGGCTATACTGGAGGAAGCTACGGCCACAGCAATGTTTTTATCTTTCCGTACTTGCGCTAATAATAAATTTAACATAAATGTCTTCCCAGTTCCTCCAGAGTCATCTAAAAAGAAAAGTGCACCATTTCCAGATTCAATTTGTCCTAATACCTTGTCAAAAACTCGTTTTTGTTCGGGAAGCAAGCGGGGTATAAATTCAGCTCCTTGCTGCTGCAACGCTGGTATATCGTAGTTTGTTTCACGTATAGTTTCATCACTTAGTACATTTTCGGTTGTTCGCTGAGGGTTTATCATTCCAAAGTCCCTTAATTTTTTGCCTACCATTGCCATTACTTTATCTTCAATTTTTCCAAGTGGTTCATTGTAAATGTGTTCATTGTATGTCATGTTCGCGTGTGTCTGCTGTAACTTTCGCAAAATATCTTCCGCCATGTACTCTTTATATTTGTCCCACAATTCATGTGCATTAGATAGCCCGCAAGATGATATGAGAGTTGCATAAAGATCCCTAATTTTGGCTGGTGACTGGCACTGCACAGCTTCCTCCATGGTTTCATCCCAGTGATTACCGTTTTCTAAAAGATGCAGAGCTTCACATGCTTCTCTAATAGTTGCGCATTCCTGACCGTTGACAGTTTTAAGGTCTTTATATCCTGTAGGACCCCGAACATGGTGCAGCAGCAATCGTAAACAGAAACATTCAAAATTAGTTACATGGACGGTATACACACGACCAAGGACATCTGATGACTTTACACCGGGCCAATTTGCAACAGGCGCGCCTTGAATACGGCGTTTCCACTCCTTCCTAGGTGTGTTCCAGTATAATAGCGGAGGACTTCAGAATATAACAAAGTTTTTGCAAAGGGGTCGGTTTGACACAACTATGTTTCAACTGAAAGAAGGCTGTTAGTGTAGTTTTCGGCGGTGATGAAATTCTTTCTTGGAAATTTCTTTCGGTGAAATAAATACGCTCTCCATTTTCTAAGTGTACAGCAAGGTGAGTAACTGTTGGGTGCGTTTCGTGTAAAGGGAAGCCAAGGAGACGCCACGCTGCCTCATTACTGGTGACATAACACCCTGCTTGAAAAGTCTATAAATCATTAACGGAATTTGCCTCACCTTCATTCCTGAAATTAAATATTGCTTGGTCACTTCCTTTATTTATGTACTTACAATTATACTTGATTGAGCGGACAGAGCTACATGCTTCTAAATTAATGTGGGCATTAAACATTTTATATAGAATGGGCGAATACGGGACAATCCAGCTGTTATCTAAGGTTTCGAACGCTCCAGAGCGAGATTTGATTGTAACGGGAGCTCTGCATCTGTATAAAGGGTAGCCATTGTCATTGTGCACTTTTTTTAATAGCTGTTTAGGGAATTTCTTTGTACATTTTCCTTCTTTCATATATAACGATATTGAATTTCGTGCTCCACATGGACCGTGAATCATATTTCGGACGATGGTATCATACAATTCTTTATCTTGCTCAGGATCCGAAATCTCGGCGCTTATTACGTCGTCTATTTGGCTGGGCCGCAACTTCTCTTTAAGCCATATGCGGTAATCCTCTTTTTTGCCATTCAATTGAATACATGAAGCACTGCACCTCTCCGAAAATTTTCTCTTTGTTAATTACATACATTAATTTTTGTACTTTTAATTTTAATACTCTAGCAACTAAATCGTGTCTGTCAGTACTTTTTTGGCCCGGTATTAGCTCCTCGGTTATTTCTTTCCATGTGGGATTGCAAGTAAAAGTAACAAAAAGATCAGGTCTTCCGTAAGTTCGTACATAGGCGAATGCGTCTTGTGTGTACTCATGTAGGTATTGGGGACTGTTAATGAATTCTGAGGGCAGAATTACCATGTTACCTAAATTTCTGGGGTTTAATGAATGATAACCCTCTTGTCCTTTGCAATAAATCAATGGGTATTGCAGAGCATCATAAAACTTGTGTGTATCGGCTACCCGTTGCAACGTATCATCACGTGCTCGCAAGATAATGTCTCGTGAAGAAAATTGATCACCACTAATTACGGCTGCTATTTCGTTTATCAAAGGTGCATTGTAGCGCCTTTCATGCTCTCCTCGAGGGGTCGGTTTTCTAAAGCAATTTTAAATGTTTTGACTAAAATGTTACGTTCATGCAAGAATCTTTGAATTTTGAACACTGTGTCTCTCTCAACTTCCTGGATAAATTGGCAGCGACGGTCTACCTATATTTCTTCGTCACTCATAAAATATACTTGTAAAAATTTATGCTGTTCGTTTTCAGCTGGAAATAGTGAACCTATTCAATGATAAATTTGCCCTTGCACCGTAAATGTATGTGAAAATTCCGGCATTATTATTTCCCGGTCAACCCCCGAAGGACGTCATTTGAAAACATGAGTTATATTTTCGGATCCTGTTTAAAAAGCACCGTGACTCATTAGCATCATATAAAAAGAGAGTTTTTAAAGATTCTTCTGGATCCCCAAGTAACGGAAGAGACATTTTGCCATTGGAACAGCACTTGCCTGCGGTCTCATGTTTCCATTTTAAAGCGCTGCAAAATCGACACGCCTTGTCCATCAGTCCGATAACAACTAACCTGTAATTTACATAATCAATCAACGGATCATAATTGAATGCTGCGTCATTAAAAACCGACCAATAGTTTCTTTGAAAATTTTGTCGACGTTATCTTGGAGCGGTGCATTTGCATCTCTTCGCGCCTGTGTTTGTTCTGGTGTTTCAGATGCCCTTATAGTAGATTGACGTTCAGCTTGCTCAATGAGTCTGTGTAGAGTTTCATCAGGTGTTTCCGCGTTTTAAAAACCTAGTAACGACATCTAGCGGAATCAATTTAAACTATGTATACGTTAGTTAATAAGAACTCTAAAAAAATATTTTTCTTATAATTTTGCACATGTTTTCTTATTGTAATACCGATTCATTCATAACCACATTAAGAACTGTATTCATTTCCGTTCAATAAATATTACTAAGGCTTATTAATAAGGCTTACTTAGAACTTTTTCTACCACAGTTAAGTAATAGTTAAGGGTGAAAGCGTGACAGGTGGTGATAGTATTTCTGATCCATACTTATAATCACGCCTGTAACCCTTGGGGGGTAGGCAGAGCATCAACGGATTACTTAATATCGTCTGCGAGGTTATCGCCTAATTTGTGAATTATAATGCACCAAAATGTTTGAAAAAAATCAGCTGGTGAATTTTATGTTTTTTATCGCTCTCTTCCCGGTTCTGTGTGGAAAAATACAGATCCATACATTTTTTATCTTAATTTTGGTAAAAAGACATAATAATCCAGATATTCTGACCTTCTGTGTTTGTCCATCGTACCTTCGTCCGTCTTGTAGAATCACGGTGGCGCCGCCTAGCTGAATTTAATTTTGCAACATATTCGATTTTCCCACGGGAATGATATGTTTTTCCGCTGAAGAAAGTAGCCTATGTCACTCTACAGCCACCGAGCTATCCCCATACCAAAATTCATGCCATGCCGACGCTCTGTTGCGACGTGAAAGAAGGACAAACTTTTGCAACATATTCTATTTTCCCACGGGAATGAGATGTCTTTCCGCGGAAGAAGTAACCTGTGTCACTCTACAGCCACCGAACTATCTCCATACAAAAAATCATGCCATTTATAATATTAGTATGGATTCACTCTTAGCATATTTTGTATCTTTTAAACAAAACTAGATTTATGGCTAGTTTTATTTAAATACATAGCGTAGGCGAAAAAATATAAAATCATTATATTTTGTAGTCTATAAGTCTATTTCATTGTTTTATTTAGAGCAAAAATATGAAACCTTCTTTTGTTAATTTTTAAGTCCCTGTCCTGTGTTCGGAATTGTGCCTTCAAATTTAATGCTAAATATATAGTTTATATAAAATTATAAACTTGTTTTTTACGTTTTAATAAAGCTTGTTCATCACTATCAAATAATAAATTAGGTAAATTCTTAATGTTAAATAAAAACAGATATACTAATATATGTGTATAATATGCATTGTTTTATTAATATATTGCTCATAACGTGACATGAATTACGAAATTCTTTACTAATTTATCTCTTAACCTGGGCCACCTATGTAACTGAAGGTTGGCTTACATATTGAATAAGGTAAAAGCAATCTACCACATGCTAACTTTTATGCTTACGCATTATTATACTTAGTTATTGTGGACATACTTTACCTACAGCAGCTTATCCTGTCGACACCCTGTTGGTTTTAGGCTAATAATATGCTCTTAAATGGCGATAAGACGAAATGTATTAAATTTTCAATACCTAATGTTAAACATCCAAATACCAGTGTGCTCTTAAATGGCGAAGTGTTGAGTCTTGTGGATATCACTGTTTTTCTTGGTATTACTATTGACGCGAAGCTCCAATGGGACCCCCATATATCTAAATTAGCTGGCAGACTTAGTTCTGCAGCATATGCTGTAAGAAAGATTAGAAGTCAAACCAATGTAGAGACAGCTAGATTACTTTATTTTAGTTACTTTCATGTACTGGTTCTTCCAGGTTTTTTGCGAAGCAGTGGTAAATAAAAAAATGACTTTCAATAAGTATTATACAATAATCTTTATTGAATAAAATTCACTCATTTCACTCATTTTATTTTATAATATCTGCTGACTAGCAGAACCAGCGATAGACTCCTTAATCTGATTCAGATATGGTAAACTGTAGTAGTTGACTATCAATAGTAGGAAAATATGACTGTGAAGATGGGTCCAATCACTGAGAACTAAAACATAGAAATATTCAATGCATAACAGGTTAAGTTTAAAGTTAAAGTTGTTTAGTTGTACTCAATACTTTTTATTGTACATTTATTCTTTATTAATAGACACCTCAAACTAAGTACTACTGTACTACAATGGGGGGAATTGTAGCATTCACTACTTTGAGAGAAACAGACAAATTAAAAGTTAGCCATTGTTAAAAACTTACGTTAAAATTACTACTACTACAATTTTATTAAAGAAGTTGTTTTAAATTTATTATTAATTTTTAATTACTTCCTTAAAGATAACGTGTAAGGGTTGAAAGGAACGTTACTATGAATCCACAAATAATTAGAAATTTTCGGTTTGATATTCGGAACGAAGGTGTAATATTGGAACAATGAAATAAAATTGACCACGCGTATTAATCACGTTCGGGCGTGGAGTCTGTGTGGACAGCGATTGTTATTTCAAACAAACCAGATTTAAAATGAATTTTTGAAGTAGAATTAAATGAAGTTTATTTTTATTTTTTATGCTATGTGTTACCTATTGTATAATAATAAATATTTTAATGTTTATAATAATTCTGATTTTTAACTTTTCAGTTAACATTTTCTTACCAACAAAAGTCCTATGTAATCATCTTTAACTGTTTATAAAAACTAAGTTAGTAAAGATATTTTTGAACCATACGGGCAAATTGCACGCTCCAGTTCCCTCATCCCATCCAATTTTATTATCTCGATCGACAATGTTATATGTATCTACGTTAAAACCAAATATCTACTGCGAGCCGTAATAACCAGGTACTTGTTTGTTTTTAGACTAGCTAGGTAGTTGTTTTACACGCTCACTAAGCAACTATTTCCTTTTTGAAGAAGAAAAATGGCAAACCATTTATTAGCTATACATTTGGTCAAACTTAATGAAAACAGTCTTAGCGATTTAGAAAACTTTTAAAGTCACTTGCGTTGTTAATAAATTTAGTAAAAATAACATAAATATTATGTACTAGCTTTTTACCCGCAGCTTCGGTCGTGTTAGATTGAATTAAGAAGCATCTATAATGCTATTTCGTACATAAATTAGCAAAACTGGATCCCTTGAAGAGGCACGTCGATATCTGTATCTATAGTGGTAATTTTATAGGCTACAGAAACACATAAGTTAGTTTATCAGAATCGCATAAATATTATACGTCAAGCAATACTTTTCTTATATCGGTCTTCCGATGTGTCTTTATTTACGGAAATTTGTCCTGGAATCGGAAATGCGTTATTTACATAATATTCATTATTAAAGTTGATATAGTCTTGATAAAATAAGGTTTAATTTCATGGTTTTTATTAATATTGGTCCCATTGAATATTGATTAGCACCACATGCCAGTATATTTTTTTACGTTCGAGTAGATTTCAAGATTTCATCAATATAGTTTTATTCACTGAGAACGTGTGAGAAGAATTAAATTCATGAACAAGAGTAGAAATCTACATGAGATGGGCAGCAGCGTCTTCCTGCTCATAGCTCAAAATATTAAAAATATGCAGTTGGCAACTCGCATGCCAAGCGTGGATACTATGTAAAATATCGAACTTTACTAACTTTATTAACTATTAGAATTAAATTCATGAACAAGAGTAGAAATCTACATAAGATGGGCAGCAGCGTCTTCCTGCTCATAGCTCAAAATATTAAAAATATGCAGTTGGCAACTCGCATGCCAAGCGTGGATACTATGTAAAATATCGAACTTTACTAACTTTATTAACTATTAGAATTAAATTCATGAACAAGAGTAGAAATCTACATAATATGGGCAGCAGCGTCTTCCTGCTCATAGCTCAAAATATTAAAAATATGCAGTTGGCAACTCGCATGCCAAGCGTGGATACTATGTAAAATATCGAACTTTACTAACTTTATTAACTATTAGAAATCAAATTGATGAATGGGAGTAGAAATAATATATAAATATAAAAAAGAAACTACTACCGCATTTCATCCCGTGGGTGTCTTAACAAGGCGACAGAGGGAAACTGAAACTGGAGATGGGTAGCATCTTCTTGATACCAACGCAAAGTAATAAAGAGCTGCGGTTGCCAAGATTGCCAAGCGTGAATACTACTGCAAATACCCGGTCTATTTGTCATACAAAGGGGAAGCCTATGATCAGCAGTGGAAAGCCCTATTAAAAGTAAAAAAGTAGGAGCCTAAATACATCCCACTACTGGGCACAGGCCACAGCAAATTTTAGGTCAAAAAGGAGTTGATTAAGTTGAATCCAACGCTGGATGTCCGACTTCACATACTTATACCTAAAAATGATTTCCGAAATATTTTTTAACATCTCAGATATGCAGGTTTCTTGAAATATTTTTCTTCACCACCTAGAACGTAGTAAATAGAAACTTCACATTGCAGTTAAAATATGAGTGGAGTTATGTACTTCTTATTAGTTTATTTATTAGCAAGTAGATGGCGCTATTATTATACTAAAACTATGATAACCAAAACTTTATCCTCTAGTACTCAGACTCAATAAGTTGAGGTGCGACTGGAGTGGCTCTATCGCACAACAAAGACGCTAACATTTATTTATAATACATAAATTTCTGCTTTTATTAAATATATGCAATCAGCGCCGCTAGCAGTGTGTAATTAAATTATTTTACGCTTTAACAATACCATAAATAGAAATAGCAATGTCGTGTTTAGTCCAAACAATCTCTATCCATTGATTTAGTCCAGCTATATCATGATATAGTCAACAAACACTGTTAAATTTTATGAAATACCGCCTTTTTACTTTCAATAATCCATAAATTTATGATATTAATAAACTCTTAGATCTAACCAATACGTATATAAAACTCTTTTTATTTGAAGTATAAGGTTAATAAGATTTTTGTACATTCTAGGTAAAATTATATAGATTAGAAATTAAACTTAGAAACACCCTTGATTTTATGATTTTCGATATAATATGTCACCACTATCTATTTAATTAGTAATTGGTTACTATAAAATTTATTTATATCTAATAAAATGAAATAACAAAAACTAAAAAATGTATATTAGGATTTTCAATTTTCAACTTAATTAAATAACTTTATAATGGCAAATGAGGCAAAATGTTACTAATTTTGTATTTAAGTTAGATGGCACTGTCTTAAAAAAGTAAATACAACAAAAATAATATCGTAGATTTTCGGTATAGTTCAATTTATTACACAACGGTTAAAACTAATTTTGAGCTTTATTTAAAAATCTCTTATTTATTTTAATAAAACACATTAATCGTATAAAATATAAATTAACATCTAA
Source organism: Parnassius apollo (assembly GCA_907164705.1). Classification (NCBI taxonomy): domain Eukaryota; kingdom Metazoa; phylum Arthropoda; class Insecta; order Lepidoptera; family Papilionidae; genus Parnassius; species Parnassius apollo. The sequence goes on from CAJQZP010000585.1 coordinate 10,226,164, forward strand.
AGGAAGGAAAATACTTAATCCTCCTTTTTTGAAGTTCCTTTATCGGATAAAAGTAGCCTATAAGTAGCCCCGGGTCCCAAACCACCTATACATAAAATGTCACGGAAATCTGTTCAGTAGTTTTTGCGTGAATATTTAATACACAGACAGAGAGACAGATAGACAAAATTTCTAAAAACATCTAATTTGGCTTCAGTGCCCTTTATTTAGTCCCCTGGGCTTGTTTTTTCTAGAAAATATTAGAATTACGGATTACAGAAACGACTTTTCTACAGATTTATTATATGTATAGATAAGTCTCCTAAATACGTATTTACTAAATACTCGAAATTAGTGCGAGGTAATGGGTTAAAATATTATGAACTACATGCTTGCTTTGAAACGGCCTATGCTTAGCTTAGATGGTTTTAACAACATTAGGGAAAAACACATTAAAATAATCAACAAGAGTTACTACAATTATAGCTTTGTTTTACTGCTTTCTGTATATAGTTTGATGTTTAAGAGTTCAACAACAACAACATTTAGTATCATCATCATCAACAAAATTCCAGCATCAACATAATAAGCCTAGAATCCGCCTGCCATACGCGGCAACTATGACAAAGATCCTCCCTATGTGGAAAGCCTACGTACTATATTATCAATTGTAAAAGTTCTTCCGGGTCACTTGTACTATGGATGTCCCTCAAGGCTCATCTCTCAATGACTTACCTTCTCTTGTAGGGGATAATCATGATTAAGTATTAATTGCTGATCACACTCCCTTGATTTTTAAACTTAAACGTCAATCATTTAATTGTGACGAAGTGAATAATGCTATACCAAAACTAGTGCATAGGTTCAATGTTCTACATTTAAACGGCTACAACTAATTGCGGAAATGTGATAAATTAAATGAATGAAATCAAAAATGATTATGTCAAATTTATAACAATCAATGCTAAAAACCTGAATACCAACGTGTTTTTAAATGGGGATGAACTGAGCCATGTTGAATCCCCTGTTTTTCTTAGCATTACTTTCAACACAAAGCTTCATTGGGGTCCCCATATATCCAAACTAGCAAGTAGACTAAGACAGAGCTCTACAGCTTATGCTTTAAAAAAGATTAGAAGTCTTAGAAGTGTCGAAACAGCTAGAATAGTTTATCTCCGTTATTTCCATGGTATAATATCGTATGGGAAAATGCGGCCGAATTAGCAACTATTTTTGTTTTGCAGAAGAGGGCCATAAGAGCTATTTATAACTTAAGCCCTAAAGAGTCTCTTAGAGAAAAATTTAAAGAAATAAAAATATTAACTTTGGCGTCAATATATTCACAAAAATTTATTGTGTGTTCACAAAAACAAAAGATTTTGTCAACAATATGTGAACGATCAAAATCAATTTAATTAAAAAAAAGCGATATCCACTCTCTAAATACTAGGAACAAACAAACACTTTGTATATGCTATTACAATAGTCTCAGAAAATATACAAGGTCTCTCTACAATCAAGTCGAAATATTTTATTTAATAAAAACTGTATAAAAAGGGTTATTATAATATAATTGAATACATGGTTATTAATAACGCATTGTTATGCAGGAGCAGCGGGGACGAGCAACTGACCAAAGCTAATTGGAGACGTGCGAGCTTCAGTTCTTCATATTACACTGCAGTAATGCTCATGCCCTTTGGTAAGAAGCTATGATGAGTGACACCGACGCTAGACCACCAAACAGTGACCATCACTTTTCTGAGAGTAAGTTTTCGTTTAGGGCATTGTTTAGGTGCTGAACCAAGATCCAACCAACTTGCTGAGCATTTGCGATTGTCAAACAGAATTAATTTTTCGTCACAGGTAACAACGCGGTTAAAATTACTTCGTTTGTGTGCGTTTTTAGCAGTGCAAGGCACGTCTCAATGCGTACTTCGCGCTGGTAATCATTGAGTTTGTGGTGAACCCATTTGTCAAGCTTTTTTACCTTTCCAATTTGACGCAAATGGACTAATATTGTTTTGATGCTAACGTCAAAAGCTTCTGCTAATTTAGCCGTAAATTGGGTATTATCACCTATGATAATCGCCTTTAATTTGTTATTGTCGAACAAAGTTTTCAGACGAACACGGGGTTCATTTTTCAGGTCGAAATTTCCAGAATGGAAGCCGGAAAACCAGGTGATGCCTTTGTTTCTAGTATTCACTCCGTAAACGTTGTGATGTTGCGTGCCGTTTCTGCCGCGTTACTGCCACGACGGTAGTATATTCTTTAATTACTCAAATTTTTAACGTATTCATGATGACGAAAAAGTTTCAAATGCGACGAAAATATATCGCTAATCGATAAAAAATGACTAATTTTGAAAAAAGAATATCACGTTTTTAAAATAAAATTAATTTCAAATTTGAATTCTTAGCCAAACAAAAATTATTTTGATTTAAATGTCCTACATATACCAGAAATAAACTTATTATAAGACAGCGCAGCTAAGGGGCTTCTTTCGAGACAAAAACTTAAATTTAAATCCGATCAATAAGCCTCGCTTTGTAATAAGACCGAAAATATTTAGTTGCCAAAAGCTGGTGAGGTTACCTCTCCTCTTCAGATCGCAGTCAGTGTTTACTAATACTACTATCTACTAGTTATTCTGCAAGAGCATTGCGTATCTCGATTTGTTAATCCGTTTGTCTGGTAATTATCTAGCTTTAATTGATTCTACTGCTGGACTATTTTCTAACAGCGCGTCGTTAAATACACTCCTATACTACTCGTATAATGCATGACGTATATTTGTAGAAATGCATATGGGCCCCAAAAATGTGCCTGTCTGTTTAAATTCTTAGAGAAATATTTGTATTTAATGTTAGATTACTCCCAACACTACACAATTAATTTAAGTTAAAACTACTGATCAGCATGCAAATTCATCTCACCCTAAGGTAAATTTATCAAGTTGTAAGTCAAATGATAAAACGGATTCTTAATCGTTTTATCTCTTTCGAAATTGTTTTTACCCAATAAATAGTAGAACTTTAACTGTATATATTAATGACCCACTGAGCTTGAAGAGAATATTCTTCATCTAATTATTGCATTCGGCAATAGGTTCTGTCGTACTGGTAACACTGATAAAATGTAATGATAATTAAACAAATTTAGTGTTAGATATCACACGTATGTCTAAACGTATAGTCTAAACTACATTATATTAAAACATTTTCCGGAAATATATTCAAGAGCATTTTACATGGAATAATTAGTAAAGAATTTTCATGTCATTTTTCTATAAAAAAATAGTTAATGTATTAAAAGACTTTAAAGTTAGTAGTTATTAGTCCAAAGCTACCATGGACCTCTACTGTAGTAAGAAGCATTTCTCAAAAACACACAACACTCGAAACTATAATAAAAAGAAATTTAACTACGATAGCACCAAAATTGGCCTAAAACTGAATACGCAAAACATTTAAATATTACATTTAAGGTAAGCTTTTGAATTGATCTGAGATATTGTACTTTACTGCTGACCGTAAGAGGAAGCTCAAGGTTGCTCAGAGGTCTATGTAGAGGAATATGCTCGGAGTTTCTTTGCGTGATAATTTTAGAAGTTAGGGTATCCACAGTAGAACCAGAGTAACTGATATAGCTCAACTGATTAATTATTAAGCTGAAGTGGCAATGGGCCGGCCATATAGCTCTAAGAACCGACAAGCGAAGAAGAAAGGTTCTCGAGTGGCAGCCTCGTACTGGTAGGCGAAGTGTGAGGTGGCCGCCCACTAGATGGAGTGACGACCTGGTAAGACATACAGGAAGTTAGTGGATGCGGATAGCTCAGGTCAGGTCAGGTCACGGCTCGGTTTTTGTGGCATTCCTTTTGGGAGGCCTATATTCAGTAGTGGACTTGTAAAGGTCTTTCTAATTTTGTTTTTTTTTTTTCTTGACCTACCTGTATATAAAAAAAGTCATGAATTCTTGCATATTGCCTTTACTTACATTATTTAAAGCTATAATTGGTCTTAGTTTATTATACAAAGCGTCAATTGCGTATAAATTTTCTGGTATTTAGGTAACCCGCCATAAATAACCTGAGGTAAAATGTAAAACTTTGAAGGATTATCTTAAAATCTGTGTTCGTGTAAGTGTAAGACCTTACGTTTGTCAGTCGCTATCAAGAAATTGCCGCAATTATTCAAGCTTAATGCCTTCTATCCGCAAGCTGTGTTAACTTACTCACTGACCGTGAGTATTTAACGACGATTTAGAATGGAATATCGCATACAATGAAATGATTTAAAACATTCTTACATTATTAGTTTATTTTGAATGATTCCAGTTATAAAAGTGTTAAATAGCATTATTTATCTGCATTTTTTATCAGATTATAGCATTCTACTCTTATTAGGGATAACTTGCTGTAATCGATAACGATTGGTAAGCGAATCAGAAACTACAGTACCAAACGTGTCGCCTTGCTTTTAACGCTGCTTCTCGTACGTATCTATTGATGTCCTGAAGATTTTCTGGTTTTACTATTGTGGCCTCTTACGACACATGAAATTATAAGAGTGCATGGTGATGGATTCTCTTTTTCCGCCACTACGCATAACACATACTATAAAATAAATTCAATATATACTAAAAATTACTATACTAATTACCGCTTTCAGTGCCTAGAAGATTGCAATGCAGTGGACGATATGAATGACAAGCTCGTGGAAACTGTCCATGCGGTCGGAGCTAAGTTCTGCAAGACCCGCCGCAGAAGAACACAAAAACTCTCCAATCATACTCTTAATTTCATGGCTGTTAGACGGGAGACGAGGCTGCAATCGTCAACAGATTTGACAGCATACAGGCATCTGAACAGACAGATCTCCAAATGCATGCGGCGAAACTTACGCAACTGTAATACTGCTCGTATTAAGCGACCGAGCGGAACCAGGGCTCTTTGCAGGGCTCTTTGGAAATCTTTGCCAGAGATCTGTCTGCCAGAAAGAGCCAACTGTCAAAGCTGAAGACTGAGTGTGGCAGCATCGTTTCCGGGAAACCTAAGATTTTGAGTGAGATTGAGAGGTTCTATGGGCAGCTGTACACATCATCGTTGGAGTCACACGCAAGTGTGAGTAACGATCCACGAGCAAGTCTTACCCGACACTATTCCGATGATATCCCGGACGTCAGTCTGAGCGAGATTAGAATGGCTCTCCAGCACCTTAAAAACGGCAGGGCCCCAGGCGAGGATGGAATTACAGCGGAGCTTCTGAAAGCGGGTGGAACACCAGTATTTGAAGTCCTTCAGAAGCTCTTTCATTCCGTCCTCCATGGTGGCACTACTCTGGAGGCGTGGAGCAGAAGTGCGGTGATCTTGTTCTTTAAGAAAGGCGACAACGCTCTCTTGAAGAACTACCGACCGATTTCCCTTCTGAGCCGCGTCTACGTGCTGTTTTCGAGAGTCATTACGAATCATCTCGCACGCAGACTCGACGACTTCCAGCCTCCCGAACAAGCCGGTTTCCGAAAAGGCTTCATTACCATAGACCACATACATACCATGCGGCAGATTGTACAGAAGACCGAAGAGTACAATCTGCCACTTTGCCTGGCGTATGTGGAGTATGAGAAAGCCTTTGATTCCGTCGAAATTTGGGCGGTGCTACAGTCCCTTCAGCGGTGCCAAGTTGACTGTCGGTATATCGAAGTGCTGAAGTGTTTGTACAGTATGGCTACGATGGCTATTCGAGTACAGAACCAGAGTTCGAAACCTATCCAACTGCAGAGTGGTGTAAGAGAGGGTGACGTTATATCCCCGAAACTCTTCACCGCTGCGTTGGAAGACGTTTTCAAGCTACTGGACCGGAAAGGATACGGTATTAACATCAATGACGTGTACATCACTCACCTTCGATTTGCCGACGATATAGTCCTTATGGCACAATCGCTGTAGGATCTTAGCACTATGCTCAATTACCTCAATAGTGTCTCCTAACGGATAGGTCTTAAGATGAACATGGACAAAACAAAGATCATGTTTAATGTCCATGTCACACCTATGCCGGTAGTTGTTGGGAGCACTATGCTTGAAGTTGTTGACGAGTACTTTTACCTGGGACAAATAGTCCGACTAGGTAAGTCCAACTTCGACCGAGAGGTCAGTCGACGGATTCAACTCGGCTGGGCAGCGTTCGGGAAATTACGACACATCTTCTCGTCAGGTATACCTCAATCTCTGAAAACTAAAGTGTACAACCAGTGCGTGTTGCCAGTGATGACTTACGGATCTGAGACGTGGTCCTTTACTGCTGGCCGTATGAGGACGCTCGAGGTGGCTCAGCGAGCTATGGAGAGGGCTATGCTCGGAGTTTCTCTGCGTGATAGACTCAGAAATGAGGATATCCGCAGTAAAACCAGCGTGACCGATACAGCCCAACGGATTGGTAAGCTGAAGTGGCAATGGGCCGGCCATATAGCTCGAAGAACCGATAACCGATAGGGAAGAAAGGTTCTCGAGTGGTAGCCTCGTACCGGTAGGCGTTGTGTAGGGCGACCCCCCACTAGATGGAGTGACGACCTGGTAAGACATCCAGGAAGTCGATGAATGCAGGTGGCTCAGGACCGTGCTTTGTGGCGTTGCTTGGGGGAGGCCTACGTTCAGCAGTGGACTTGTGAAGGGCTGTAATGATGAATGATGATACTAAAAATTCATTTATATGTTTTTGATTTAATTCAAATTTTAATTACCAAAAATATTATTGAATAAAACTAGTTTTACGGATTTTATTGCTTAACGGGGGGGGGGGGGGTTTATGAGGTACTTAAACGTACCTTATTCCGTCATTACCATGAGGGTTATAAAGCATCTTAAACATCGGGAATTAAAAATAAGTAAAATTATATGTGATAATATCCATAAAACTACTTATTTTAAATTGAAATTGTTTACTTTACATCTTTATAGAAACCTTAAATAATTAAAATTATAGTTAACAGTTAATCTAATTAATTAATAATGTTAATAAATTAAGTACTAATCATACAAAATATAAAAAAGAAACTATAATATAGAAAACTAAAACTAAAGACTTTTAGTTTTTGTTATATATTATAGAACTAAAACTTTTAAGTTTTAGTTTTTCAATATTATAGTTTCCTTTTTTAATTGTGTATAATTAGTATTAATTATAAACATTATAATTATAATTTTAATTATTATTTTTATTTGAGTTTCTATGAAGATGTAAAATAAACAATTTTATTTCAAAAAAAATAGTTATTTTAAATGTGTAGTGTTCGTGTAAATATAAGATATCACTTACTATCGAAATATTAAAATAATAGGAAACTTAGCCATTTGCATAGTAGAGTTTCATTTGCCGGGACTCAGATAGTAATAAGATTTAAGGGAAAGGAAACAGTATTATGCGTCTACCTATAAGATAATTAGTATTGCTACCTCGCGGCATCTCATTTATCGTTCTCCACTGGGAGGTGGGTCAGCGAGCAGTAAATCTACCAACCTGAGCGCTCTTGTCTTTGTAAACTTGAAAATCTAATTACATTTACAGCTCCGCTAAGGTTCGGCTTTCTTCCTGAATTTGCATTTTCTCGTGATTTTGTCTCGTTTCGCTGATAAAACTCTTTTTTATTTTGCAACTTACGTAGCATCGCTTCCTTTCTTTCCCTGAGTTTTAGTTTATATAGCACTCACACTACAAAATTTATTTCCAACGTTTTCATAAAACACAAAGGTGCTTTGGAGTTTGGAGGTGCGTAAAACGTGAATGTTTGTTGAACCGTCGGTTTATCTACTCCAACAGGCTCAATAAAGAACTTCTTAGTGTTGTAAAGGCGTTTCGAATGCTTATTTGCATTCAAGAAGGTTTTACGAACGGGAGAGCAAGTGTACGGGAACGGCCCCGAGACGTTAAAGCCCGGGTAAGGAGCGCTAGACAAAGAGCTCCCTAGGTAGTGATTAGACGTTACTAATACCATTTACTTTCCGTCGTTCTTGACTCACGGACCGTTGCAAGCATCCGCTATTTATTTTGGAGCAATTTGAAATCATATTGGAATTGGCATTATGGTTTTAAATGTGCCTTTAAAATTTAAGAGTTTATTTTTCTTTTTGTATAATGCCATCAATTATTATTATTATGTTAATTGTTTGTGGTCAGAAAATGTCATTAATTTTGAATAAAATAGTGAAAGTAAAATTTTACTAAATAACATTATTTTATAGATACTAGATAATATAATGCGATAATTATTATTACACAATGCGATATTTTTTTACATTTTCATTTATTTATTATTTAATTAATTTATTTATTTTTACTATATATTTTAAAATGAATATTATTTTTGGATATGCACTGCAAATTTAGATATAGATGTATAAATTCAAATCCAATAACATTTAAATATCGACTTAACCCGGCGAGCATGAGGTTAAAAAAAGTTACATCGAGAATGTGCCAGGGTGGGACATACCCATAATTTAATGTACCATATTTAAGTTCTTATAATTATTATTATTACTTTGATGATTTTATTATGTAAAATAATGAATGATTTAATAGAATTAAATAAAACAAGTTCTTAATTGTGAAATAATTATTATATAATCACGTTTTTCATAAACTTTGTAATTAAAGAAACAAAAGTTTAAGGAATTACAAAAATTATAATTTATATTAATTAAGTGTACATGTGTAAATAATGATCATATCGCCCGGGTATATTCACATGTCTAGGCGAGGGCTCACCGAACTGTTTTAAGATTTGCTGGCGGATGTAACTTAGAATATGCTTTTTTGATTTTCTTGAATGTAGGTGTTCGTAAAACAAGAATTAAAAAAATATTAATCAGAAAAAAAAAATAAAATTACGAATGAATTCCGTTCTCTTGATTGTGACGTTTTTGTTTGCTCGATATAAATATAATGCAAGCATTGATAGCTGCCATGTTCAAGACACCATAGAATAAAGTCGTAGCCCATCGTTTACTGTTGCGACTAACATAACACAGTATAAATGAATGAACAACAAATGTATATATTAAAATCATCAAAAAAAAACTAATAAAACAATTATAATTCATGATCAAATCATTACTTAAAAAAATACGTCAAAAATGAGGCAAGGTATAACATACCCGAGACGGGTTTGCGCACGAATATACTGGCCAGTGTCCTACGCCACACTGCGATCACGCCACTAACCCGCCCCACGCGCCCAGCACTCCAGCTACTGAGCGATTTAGAGATTCCAGGCGAGGATTTTAAAAAATACACTACTTTGAAATTTTATCAGGGTGTGTGATACCCTGGCTCATGCCCGCCGGGTTAAAAGTTTATCAGAGTTGTGTTCTGCGGCTGACCGCCTCTCGGAACTTCGCACATTCTAAGTCGTTGTGTCGGTAATATAGCCCATAAAAGCAGTCTGCCTTAACTCATGTATACTTACCTCACTACAAGATCATATCTGCTATCATATCACGTAGTTTAAAACAAAGCTATGATGTTAGTAGAAGAATACAAGTTAAAGAAAACATTACTCCCTTAATTCCATAATCATATTCTGTAAAATATTTTGTCAAAATTTTATTCAATAAATGCATTTTTTTCTTATATGGAAGTGCGGTTAGAATATAATATAAGGTTATAAATACACTGTAATATTAGAGTTTGTTTTGCGTCTCCCAGATCATTGCTTATTTGGCTCGGCAGTGATTGCGGCAATTATTTACCTCGCCGCCTCCCCTTTGCAGCCATCGTAGTCTCATACTACACTGCTATCTTTATCCCTTAATTTTATTTTGTGAACATTACCTTTGATCTTCTCATTTATAATTACTCATTTATTATACCCGGTAGAGCCATGCTGCAGTCATATTAATAGTATAGTTATAGCACGAATACGGCTCGACCGGGGAAGGAACATGCTCTCACAGAATACCAGCGTGAAATAGTAGCTTAATGCTGCTGTGTTTCGTATTGTGTGTTTAAAGAACCGGAGACCCTTTCTACTGCAAACGAGGCGTTCCATCTTAGTCATCACATGTGATAACGCATCTGCATTTTGATTTGTAATCGAGGATAGATGTAGATATCTATAGGCCGCAGCAACCACTTGCCATCAGGTGGACTGTGTGTTCGTTTGTCACACTATCCAATAAAAAAATATCAACACGAAAACTACGTACCTATTGTAAAATTCTCGAAAGAAATTACCATTTTTGAATTATAGTTGAATCATGCTTTTAGAGGAGCCTTGGTAGCACAGGACATAAGCGATCGCCTTAAGATACAGCCAACACCAATTACCAATTTGTTAAATAATACTTTAAATGTTAAAACGTGCTTTTCAGTGAAGAAAACTGTTTTTTGATGATATTCTACGCATTCGAACCTAGTGGTTTGCTAAGTCTTTCGTAATGCGTATAGCATAGGAGTGGAATAACCTGCCAGCGTCTCTCATTCCGTTCCATTACACTTTGGGCCTCATTAAGACTTGTGACTAGGCTTTTATTATGCTAAGACAGTGCGACTTACCACCTATTCCTTCACAACCACTTAACACTAGGTGGTATTGTAGTCAAGTATTGGCTTTTAAGAAGTGAAACCAGCTAACAACACGATTGGGGTCAGCGTGGTGGATGCGGCTCTAATAAAAATGGGAGGAAGTCTGTTTAGCAGCGAGAGATCGACTCACTCAACTTTAATTTTCCTTAAGAGTAGCGTAAAAGTACAATGAATACCAATCCACAAAGTGTAGTAACGATTTCCGACAAAATGAACAACGTTCTTAACAAGGCAACAAAGTTTCTCAAGGTGGAAACAAAGCAGGCCACCCTGTGCTGAACAAATGTGCGCACGGATATTAATAACTTCTCTTTATAGCCTCTGCGCGATCGTGAATTGATTATTACTTAGAAGTTCTCTTAACATTTCACCTTTTTTAACTTTTGTTTAAGAATACAAACTGTAATGTAATAAATTTTTACGATAAATCTGTATGCTCAACTATAATGTTTAATTGGTAATAATGATATTTAAAATCATAGTTTTATGTTATTTTAAACAGAAGTGCCATTTTTAAAGTCTTAAATCACTACATTTTAAACAGGCTTGAAGCAAAACGTACTATGCTGGACGACCTTTCGATCGATCGACCTCTCGGCCGTAGTTGGACTTACCTAGTCCAACTTCGGTCTAGAGGTCGATTACCGGATCCCACTCGGCTGAGCAGCGTTCGGTAAATTACGACACATCTTCTCGTCAGCTATGTCAGTGTTATCAGTGATGACTTATGGAAGTGAGATAAGGTCCTTCAGTGCTGGCCGTACGAGGACGCTCAAGGTCGCTTAGCGAGCTATGGAGAGTGCTATGCTCGGGATTTCTCTTTGTGATATACTTAGAAATGAGGATATCAGCAGTAGAATCAGAATGACTGACGTAGCCCAACAGATAAGCTGAAGGGGCAATGAGCCGACTATAAAGCTTGAAGAACCGACAAGAGGCAAGGTTCTCAAGTGGCAGCCGCGTACCGGTAGGCAAAGTGTAGGGTGACCCGCCACTGGATGGAGTGATGACCTGGTAAGACATGCAGGAAGTCCTTCCTTGGGGGAGGCCTATGTTCAGTAGTGGACTTGTGAAGGGCTGTAAAGATGATGGAAAATAAATGAAAATATACATTTAAAAATGATCTAGAAAGATCAACAACAACTAACCTGTAAAATTGTTTACAACGTAAAAAATTTTGTACATGTGTAATTTAAAGGCAATCAATGTAGTAAACTTTTTTAAACTCTGAGAAAGTAGAGAAAACCTTTTCCCCAAATTCGAATTGATATGAATTCACGCTACAATCATAATGGACTCCGAATTATCTAATACTTATATATTATTCATTATCAAATTAATAATAAATACTAAGAAAAAGCAAACAATATATCTTTGTTTCTCTACGAAGTAACAAATTGACAGATTGCAGACCAGGTGATGGTTATATATTGTGTATCTTTATTTATATCTTGTCTGGCTGTTTTATGTAATGGTACTAAACGCAATTGCTAATCATGGGGTTGCGGGTTTGAAACTTTGGTTTTTCTGACAGTCACAAAGTTGGAGCGATGTTTAACCCCGTGCCTTAGTAATCAATTAAAATCTTTGGTCCTACGCCCAATCTATTTCCAGTCGTTTCAGATTACCCTCCCATCGGACTATAATAATGAGAGAACAGTGAGTGTTCCTATGCTTACGCTCACTCTTATGTACTACTAGCCTCCGTTAAGACGAGCCGTAACCGAATTTTGGACCTGGAGGACGTTTAGTATCACAGACATATAGTGTTACAAAATTATTATATTATAAATATAAATCCAATCTACGTAAATACGAGGGTGGATTGAAAAGTACTCGGCCTAACACAGATCCATTCAATTCTAAAAATCAAATCTACCCACATTATTTAGTTCAGTTCAGACTAGTTCATTGTGTGAAGTTCGAAACGTGTGCGATAATTAGTTGTGATTTTATAAATTTATTAACAAAGTAATCGGACATAATTTCCGCGAATGGAGTAAATCGAGCAGTGTGCCGTCATTAAGTACCTCCATAAGAAGGGGCTATCATCAAAAGCCATCCATGATGACATGGTCAGTACATTAGGCGATTGTGCTCTGTCATATTTATCCGTCAAAAAATGGATAGCAGAATTTAAGCGTGGTAGAGAGAGTGTGAAAGATGAACCCCGCTCTGGAAGGCCTTCGACGTCAACTACTGACGAAAATATTAAAAAAAGTACTTGATTTAATAATGGGAGACCGCAGGTTAAAAATTAGAGAGATAGCCGAGATTATAGGCATCTCTTATGAACGAACTCAAAACATCATTGTCAACGAGTTGGGTTTCCACAAGGTGTCTGCGAGGTGGGTTCCGCGACTGCTTTCAGTTGAACAAAAAAGGACGCGATTGACTATTTCACGCGACTGTTTGGAGTTATTTGAAACCGATGCAGATGATTTTTTTAATCGTTTTGTTACTATGGACGAAACATGGGTTCATTACTGTACACCGGAAACAAAACAACAATCAAAACAGTGGAGAAGACCTGGTTCACCACCCCTAAAAAAGGCTAAGTCGATTTTGTCGGCAAATAAGGTGATGGCTTCAGCATTCTGGGACTCGAAAGGTGTGATTATGATTGATTATTTTGAAAGGGGTCAGACTATAAACTCTGATTACTACTGCACCTTACTACGTCGTTTACGAGAGGAAATAATAGAAAAACGCCGAGGAATGCTCAGAAGAAAAGTCCTGTTTCATCAAAATAACGCCCGTGTTCACACGTCAGTACAGTCAATGGCTGAAATTCACAATTGTGGCTTTGAACTGTTACCGCATCCGCCGTATTCACCTGATCTGGCACCATCAGACTTCTTTCTGTTCCCTAACCTAAAAAAGCACTTGGGAGGTCAAAGATTTTCGACAAACGACGAGGTCAAAGCAGCTGTAGACGCATATTTTGACTCTATGGAAGAATCATTTTTTTTCAACGGTCTAAATGCTTGGAAGGGGAGGTGGCAAAAGTATATTGAACTTGATGGTGATTATGTAGAAAAATAAAAATATAACTGATTTACAATGTGTTTATTTTCTTGGTTATGCCGAGTACTTTTCAATCCACCCTCGTAATATTAAAAATATATCTAGGCTATTACTAAACGCGGTGAGGATTCCTTAGCCATCGTTGAAGTAGTGTTTATTATATAAAATGTTTGTTATATATATATATATATATATATAATGTTTCATTTTGAATATTTAACTATCAAAATAGGTTATCACGAAATTAATGCAATGCATTAATATTAGATATCAGTGTACCTCGTGATGAAAATCTACGGGAAACGAAACGAAAACCCTCGGGACGTTCATTCTAATATTATTGTATTAATAGTTGTATGAGAAAATGTGAAATAAAATATGGACGATTATTTGTCTAAGTTAAGCTTGGGCCATAAGAAACACTACTTCAACGATGGCTATATATATATATTATAACTTCCCAGTGGGAAATTATTGTCATGGGTCCGATTTTGCCAATTGGAGATTTTAACGTGTTTCAACCACCTGATGGAAAGTGGTTGCTTAGGCCCATAGACATCTACATAGTGTTTATTCGTTTGCGAATCAAAATGCAGGTGCGTTGTCAGCCTTGAGGACTAAGATGGAGTGCCTCTTTTCCAGTAAAGGGTTTCCGGCTCTCTACACTCACCATATGAAACACAGCAGCATTAAGCTGCTATTTGACGCTGGTATTCTGTGAGAGCGTGTTCCTTTCCCGGTCGAGTCGTATAGCTGCAGCATGACTCTACCACGTAAAAATTGACACGTGATATTGACATGGGACCAGTTTAATTTAACGCATAATTATGTAAATTAGACCTCATTAAATTATCAGCAAAATCGGTCAAGTCGTTCTTTGTGCTGAATGAAAAATTGTATAATATATTAAAACATACGATATTTTTTATTCTTTCCACTGGGAAGTTAGTCGTGTGGACCTTTTGGGTCGCACCTAGACCGCTTTTTTACCAATATTTTGGAAACGACTGAACCGATTTTTACTATTCTTTTTTCAGGCTCAAGGATGGTTCTTCAAAAATTTTAAAGAAAAAAATACAATCAAAATCGGGTATCAAGTTCTTAATAAAACTAATAATACATTCTAGTTGCTACATTGAACTTGCAATATTCCTCAGCTAGTTTTTTATTAGTTAGTTGTTTTCTTAGTTCCCCCTCAAATGAATAAAAAATTAAACGATTGGAAAAGTAAATATTGACTTCAAAAACTAAAGGAATAAAATAATTTCTACATACCATACACTTAACTATATAAGTACATCATAAAATTGTCAACATTCCATAAAAATTATCTTAGCTTCGTAGTCTACGTGCAAAATCTACGTTCACTGCAATTGGACACTTCTAAGAAATCATTGTGTCATATAAATCCTAATAGAAAAGAAAACTACATGTGCATCGGACTGTATTGATTGAGCTTCAGTTGGCCGCAATATGGAAGATTTGTTGAGAATAACGGTTGAGCAGATAGCTCGAGTGGCCATTACAGATATCATGAGCTCGCTTCGTTCGAGAACACCCAGTGTACCTACGTCTCACTTGAGACTCCCCTTACCTCGCTGTATCTGGACAATATATTCCACCGTAGCGTAAATGAAATATATCGGTAAAAATATCTCCGTCAGAAACATTTCCCACGATGATAACCAACCTATTGCTTTACAGTAATTTATTAATTTGTGTAATTGAATATTAACAATGATGTATAGCTTCCCTTTCACAAAGTTATAATGGATATAAAATGTATTATTTTAAAGCAACTTCATTGATTAATAGTCAGACAACTCTTTATATACAACTTTACTTTTTATATACAAGTAAAGATCAATGACTCTCGTATGTACTACGTTATTAACAAAGAGTATAATTGATATTCACCTGGTCATTTATTACGGCGACATATCTAACATTTTAAGAAGTTATTAACTAACTTCGCAAGACATAGTGTAACAAAAGGTCATTTTTTGTCTTTGCCTACTGAAGTAATACTGTAAAGGTACGGAAACAATTACAACACACCCAGACTCTAAAACCACCAATTTGTGTTTGCTGGCTCGGATTCGAACTTTGGACCTACTAGGGTGTAGCTATGTACACAAAGCTTTAGTTTACAAAATCGTCATCAATATATAATTACTATTTTTGTTTTATTACTTATAGTGTCTAAAATAAGATGTGTTTCGATTTTAACTTTTTTCGAGCTATTTTTTAAATAAAAACGCCGTTCCTTGATCCTCAATGTGTTGTTTTTAAACCATTATCAAAGACGATAAAAAGTAAATGAAGTTTTTAGCTATATTCGTAGTAACAAATAAATGCAACGTTCTATTATACATATATATATATATATATATATATATTATAGCGAACATATTTAAAGGGTATAGTGACTGTGTAACATGCATCCCGCTCAGACAAATTGTCTTTCATTTATTCGTATATGATGGAAACGAATGAAAATAATACCTACGTAATGTTTGTGGTTCAGAAATTTATTACGAGCTATCCTATATACGAATATTTGTTTTTGTGGACGGAAATGTTTTACTATGCTCTATCAATTGGTTATTATGTCTGGATAAGTCGAACAAAATATTTAACAAACTGGTGATGATAAAAAGCGAACAACAACAACAGGAGGGTGTTCTTGGTTCACCACCTCGCCTACTGAGCAATATAAGTACGTATTTAAAAATATGCATGTTGAAATTAAAATTAATAAAAATCATTAACTGTGGCGATCCAATGACTGCGGAGGGAATTTATTCACAATTTTTTTTTCATCCACCTGATTGCAAATGACTTCAAGTAAAGTCACGTAACCAATATGGAAATGTCTCAGGTTCTCATCGTTCAGTATACGAAACACAGCAGCATTATGCTGCTATATCACGTTGTTGTGCAAGAGTTATCCTTCCCCGGTAGAGTTGACCTATCCATGATGTATCCATAATACTCTGCAGCGTGGCTCTACCACGAAAACTATTGTCAACCCACTTGTGATGGGTTGTGATGCAGAAAAATATGCTGATTCAAAATTAGATAATGTATGTATGGCACACTCAATTTCATGGCTGTTAGACGGGAGATGAGGCTGCAATCGTCAACAGATTTGACAGAATACAAGCAACTGAACAGACAGATCTCCAAATGCATACGACGAGACTTACGCAACTTTAATACTGCTCGTATTAAAGAAGCGATCGAGCGGAACCGGGGCTCCAAAGTCTTTGCCAGAGATCTGTCTGCCAGAAAGAGCCAACTGTCAAAGCTGAAGACTGCGTGTGGCAGCATCGTTTCCGAGACACCTGAGATTTTGAGTGAGATTGAGAGGTTCTATGGGCAGCAATACACATCATCGTTGGAGCCACACGCAAGTGTAACGATCCAAGAGCAAGTCTTACCCGACACTATTCTGATGATATCCCGGACGTCAGTCTGAGCGAGATTAGAATGGCTCTCCAGCACCTTAAAAACGGCAGGGCCCCAGGCAAGGAAGGAATTACAGCGGAGCTTCTGAAAGCGGGTGGAACACCGGTACTTGAAGTCCTTCAGACGCTCTTCAATTCCGTCCTCCATGGTGGCACTACTCCGGAGGCATGGAGCAGAAGTGCGGTGGTCTTGTTCTTTAAGAAAGACGACAACGCTCTCTTGAACTTGAACTTGAAGAACTATGGACCGATTTCCCTTCTGAGTCGCGTCTACGTGCTGTTTTCGAGAGTCATTACGAATCGTCTCACACGCAGACTCGACGACTTCCAGTCTCCCGAACAAACCGGTTTTCGAAAAGGCCTCAGTACCATAGACCACATACATACCCTGCGGCAGATTGTAGAAGACCGAAGAGTACAATCTGCCACCTTGCCTGGCGTATGTGGAGTATGAGAAAGCCTTTGATTCCGTCGAAATTTGGGCGGTGCTACAGTCCCTTCAGCGATGTCAAGTTGACTGTCGGTATATTGAAGTGCTGAAGTGTTTGTACAGTAGGGCTACGATGGCTATCCGAGTACAGAATCAGAGTTCAAATCCTATCCAACTGCAGAGACGTGTAATACAGGGTGACGTGATATCCCCGAAACTCTTCACCGCTGCGTTGGAAGACGTTTTCAAGTAACTGGACTGGAAAGGATACGGTATTAACATCAATGGCGAGTACATCACTCACCTTCGATTTGCCGATGATATAGTCCTTATGGCAGAATCCCTGGAGGACCTTAGCACTATGCTCAATGACCTCAATGGTGTCTCCCAACGGATAGGTCTTAAGATGAACATGGACAAAACAAAGATCATGTTTAATGTCCATGTCACACCTATGCTGGTAGTTGTCGGGAGCACTATGCTCGAAGTTGCTGACGAGTAAGTTTACCTGGGACAAATAGTCCGACTAGGTAAGTCCAACTTAGACCTAGAGGTCAATCGACGGATTCAACTCGGCTGGGCAGCGTTCGGGAAATTACGACACATTTTCTCGTCAGGTATACCTCAATCTCTGAAAACTAAAGTGTAGAACCAGTGCGTGTTGCCAGTGACGACTTACGGATCAGAGACGTGGTCCTTCACTGCTGGCCGTATGAGGACGCTCAAGGTCGCTCAGCGAGCTATGGAGAGGGCTATGCTCGGAGTTTCTCTGCGTGATAAACTCAGAAATGAGGATATCTGCAGTAGAACCAGAGTGACCGACATAGCCCAACGTATTAGTAAGCTGAAGTGGCAATGGGCCGGCCATATAGCTCGAAGAACCGATAACCGATGGGGAAGAAAGGTTCTCGAGTGGCAGTCTCGTACCGGTCGGCGTAGTGTAGGGCGACCCCCCACTAGATGGAGTGACGACCTGGTAAGACATAGGAAGCTGAAGGATGCAGGTGACTCAGGACCGTGCTTTGTGGCATTGCTTGGGGGAGGCCTATGTTCAGCAGTGGACTTGTGAAGGGCTGTAATGATGATGTATGGCACAAATATTTTTAACTCTTACAACAAAAGAAATTAGACGAAGTGCTGGTACATTTTTACTGCACCGTAACCTAGCCAATACCATGCTCAAGTTATTAAGCACTTATGCATAATTATGCATCTAAAATAATTTGCAGTTAACGACATGGTTAGAGGTCACATGAGTGCTCCCAGAATTGGATTTTACCAGCTGGTAAACAAAAAAAGGAGAAAGATGTGTGAGTGCATGTCAGGAATTTGATCATAATTTAAGCATCAAAGATAGATGGAACGCTGTGTATATTTCACACAGCGTTCCATCTATCTTTCTTTGTTAGTCAGAGCCTAAAGTATAATTCTGATCTAAAATGCTGTCAAAACTGAAATGCGTTATAAAAAGAAAATATTATCGTGCATAACATTTTTAACTGAATTTTGTTCCATAGATTTCTATAAAAGAATCATAAGCGCCTACTTGAGGGTAAAATGACGTGTTATTGATAGCACCAAAACCGGTATGTTATTGTACGGTTGGCTAAAAGCTTACACAGACATATAGTAACTAAATTTGACACTATGCTTGATATATTATATTACATATATATGGGTGAATTATGTGTTCGACTAAATAGATTTTCTGTTAGCACATATGTATGAATTTTCTTAAAACGCAAATCCAAAAAAATGGATTTTTTTATAATGTGCGAGCAGCTATGCAGGTTAATGGAAAGAGACTAGTATCAATGCGACCTAAAAGATCTATTGTGATCGCTGCTATGGCTATAGTTTACTGCTAAGCCTTATATCTTCAATGAATAAAAGGATGTCTTCAAAGGAGTTGCTTAGTTGTGAGCAATTTCATTTCTTCTGGGCGGAGTACATAGTTTCCTAGATGAGTGTTACGTTTGCACATTAAGGGTCCGCAATCAGTTAGGATGTGCAGAGGCGTTTCTTCCGTTATGGAACAGAACGGACACATCCTTGAGTTGCTTAGTTCTAGGATGGACATGTGCTTTTTAAGACAACAGTATCCAGTTAGGACTCTTGCCAGAATGCGCAATTCATTTTTACTTAATCCCAAGGCTTTTGAAGCGAATTTACGATCCAAAGCCCGTATCAAGTTTTTTGGAATGTTGTAAGCCTGGTGTGTTAGACCAGATCTCAAGTGATTTATTGTGATATAAAGTTTCAAGGGTGAATCGGGCTAGGCTTCTTGAGATTCCACAAAATGGCTCAGGTCCAAATTGTGTGTACTTTAAGCCCTCCCGTGTAAGTTTGTAGGCAAATTCGTTGCCCAAAATACCCGCGTGACCCAGAACCCAACTTAAAACGACCCTGTTGTTACATCCCAGGGCGTTTAAACGGTTCACGCAGTCTCCAACTAACTTCGACTTCACTTAGTTTGACCTCAGCGCTAGCAGTGCTGCATGACTATCAGAGTTTATATAAATTATATGATTGACGAAGTATTTTTGCAGATTAATTTCCGCACACTGAAGTATGGCGAAAATTTCTACCTGGAAGATAGAGGTGAATCTACCCAAATTTTATCAAAAGTGTCTAGTGGACGCATGATATCTGAGATCATGCATAAGACCGGTGTTTCCTTAATTGAGTCGAGCATGGATCTCAATCTGTTGCAAGCTCAGACCGCCCTGGGCGTTAATCCTATACAAACTATCCCTCGCCTCCTTGTCTAGATATGGATCCACTCGATCTAACTCAATGATAGGATTTGAGTTCTCTCCGGGAAGATAGGCTAAGCAAATGATTATTATTGCCTCTGTGCATTCCTTGAGATTTATGAAGGCTGTAACCAGGTCATCATTGCAATACTCTGGAATAGCTAAATGTTCAATAGCCTCGAGGACCCTCGTCTTACCCTTGGGGTTAGCCATTTATGGGCGTGGGAGGACAGGGGTTTTTACGCCTGTTGAGGACGAAGACGTCCTTTACTGGCGCTCTTGACCCCCACCTTACTGTTCACTGTACCACTCCTACCTCCCCTCCCCACACTCCTGGACGCCACCAGCGGAGGCCTTCTGACCGAGGTGAGATCAATTGCCTTGGGTTTTTTGCCTTGGGTCTTCGTCACTCCCACTGATGTCATTCCAGTCTCACCCCGAGAGGTGGAGGGCTTGGGAGATCGGAGTTGGGGCGGTTCAGGCTCCATTGCCGCGTCAGAGCCTCCTCTGGTTCTAAAATTTATCATTTTAAAGCCAAGGACGACGAAAAGGTTACCTGGAATCACCCGTCCTCCTCGTCCCTACGGTGGAGGATTCTCCAGAGTTCGGTATGGAGCCCTTCGTTTTGTGCCCTCAACAGCACAGTCGCCTCCTCTGGAGAGTCAGCTTCACTGCGGGGCAAATATGTAATGCCCAGCTGAGTCTTAAGCAATTCGCCCTTGGGTATTGTCGAGAGCTCCAACCAAGGTTTCAGTTTTCCGATCTCACCCACAATCCATTCCTGGCTTGCCTTATTCAGGCACGTTTCCAGAATTCAACCTGGCTTGTGAGTGAAACCCAAAAATGTTGGTCACATTCCCGGCTGCACACAGGCCGTCTTAGCGATGGCCTGTGTTAGTGCCCGATGGACCAGCCGCATCTGCTCCACACTCATAGGATTCGACTTGCGAATTCCCACGCGCGCGGATCCAGTTACGGCACCGAATCTGAGCTTCTTCTCCCCCGTTGCCAGCTTCACAGACTTCCTTGGCTGGTCTTTGGGGGACTCTTTCTCAGACCGACTACGTTTTTTTGCCTTTGGAATTGGGGGAGGTTAGGGCAGAGGAATTTCGTCTCAGGGCTCCTGGGAGAGAGAGAGGACCTCTTCGGCTCCTGTATCAGCTGTTATCGGCCTTCAGTACCTCTTCCTTGCTGCCTCACTAAGCTTATAAGGCCTAGCGAACTTTTTCTTTTCCCCTCCCTGGTTGGTTTCCGATTGTGGTTCGGCTGCAGACGTGCCCTGCACTTCACGGCTCGTCCCAAGTTGGGACGTAGTGTTGCAGGATATTGGTGAGACTAAGAGAGCCTCTTCAAAACCTACAGATTGTTCCATTAGAGGAGATTTTTCGTTAATCTTTTCAGAATGTTGATTTTCGTCCATTTTGGCCCCACGATTAGATATGGAAATATTCGATCACTCCTGGCAGAGTTCCGCATGCCGAGGGAAGGGCTAAATTACTACCCGAATCGCCCTGCTCTCGGGTAGGTACCGTTTACGACTGGCCTCCCTCCAGCCACGCATCCATAGCACGGTACGCTTGAAACGTTGGATTGGGTTGGGTTGGGAAAAAGGGGGTGGGATTAAATATAAGAAGAAGAGGATCATCTGAGCGTTTCTGTTCCATTAGAACAGACCAAATAACAGGCGGCAACCACTTGAAGGAAGAACTCCTCAGAACTCCTCCTGCCCTGGGGATCAATACGACCTGCGCTCTCCCCTAGAGCCATTCGCCAGACTGCTCGCCGGACAGGAGAGCAGAATTGGTGTTAATCTAGGCCTATCAATAATATTAAAAATTAAGAGTAGTTAACCGTACCCCACCCAAAGAATGGATTAATAACAAAGTTAATTATATTTAGTTTTCGATGTTTGTAGTGGATGAAACGTTTATATATTAAGAAAGTTCTTCTGATTGAGAAGGGAAATCCAAAAGAACATTTTTTTTTGTTTTAAAACCAATTTTATATGCCTAAGCCGATATTTTAATTGCATTACAAGCGTCACCTGTTTACAAGTGGTACAATGAAATTAATTACGATGCAACTTATTTGATTCCTGGTGCTATGTAAATTGTCTTTACACATAATTTTCTTAAAGTGGAAACACGATGTCATAATACATTCAGCATCAGTGGACTTTGATAGGCATCAATGTCCACTGCTGAACACGTACCTCCCACCTAATTGCCTCAAGGGGAATAGGTTTACACGACTTAAATAAACAGAACGGCATTGCTTTGCTTGCCTAATTGCCAAAATGTTATATGGCGCTGCTACACAGCAATCAGCACCAATTAAATTATAACTTGGTTACCCACCCCAAATTATAAATTATTATCGTCCCGTAGGTGCTGTAAGAGGCCACAGAAGAAAACAAATCAAGAGATAAGCAGCATCGTCTCTCTAATAACGACAAAAATACAAAGCTGCGTTTGCCAACCAGCTTGCCAAGCGTGGCAACTACGATGCAGTCTATTGGGGTGGCCTATACTCAGCAGTGGACATTAATAGTCTATGAAGGTTAACAGTAAATTATAAAGTATCTTCAAACTAAGTAAGACATTTTATCACACGGTTCATTACAAGTGTTATTTTCCACACGGATCGCAATATTTTTTTGCTAATTAATTTTTACATCATATTATATAATGATTTCTTACATTTACGCGAACACTATACATTGATTAAAACTACTTTTACGGATTTCATCGGTTTTATTTATTTTATTTTTAATACCCGTTTCCGTTTCGGGTGCTTTCCAGCACCCATGGTCACGGGGGACTGAGGTGACTGACGTCCCGATGTCAAAGTTAACCCGGAGTACCTTCAGCTTTTTAATTATCATATTATATAACAAAAATTTTTTGAAATATATTTACCAAAAATTAAACTACAACTTCTAGTACTACCAATCCCAACTAATACCGTATTGGTTATTTTTATGTCCTTCTTTTACGTTGAGCCAGAACAACAAAGTGGCATAATTTTCGCACAGGTTCCTGTATTAAAAAAAAGTTTAATTTTCCCTTACAAACCTTGTTATATTAGTAGTATAGTTGTAGCACGAATGGGTCGGCTCGACCGGGGAAGGACCACGCTCTCACAGAATACCAGCGTGAAATAGTAGCTTAATGCTGCTGTATTTCGTATGGTTAGTGTAGAGAACCGGAGACCCTTTTTACTGGAAACGAGGCATTCCATCTCAGTCCTCACTGGTGACAACGCATCTGCATTTTGATTTTTAATGGAGGATAGATGTAGATGTCTATGGGCCGCAGCAACCACTTACCATCAGGTGGACTGTGTGCTCGTTTGTCACCCTATTCTATAAAAAAAAATAAACAACATAGAAGACTTAAAATATGCTGTAATTTAATTTGTAATTTGCTGAACGAATAATTTGTGATAAAATTTCGTAACGAAGGACAAAAATTTTCTTAATTAAAGAAACAAGTCAATAGTCGCAAGACTGAAAAATGCCATAGTCTACTTTTATCCCAAAGGAATATTTTAGACCTTCGGGAAAAATCTCACTGGAATTTGACAAATCACAAAGAACTACTTTTTTATTTAAAAAAAAAGGATTTCTTTTACTCATTATGGGCAAATTGCACTGCCAAAGCCTATTCATTATTGTCTTAGAAGACGCCTAGATTTTAATCGGATGTAAAGATGGACGCTGGAAAATTATTATACCAATTGACCGTACGTATTATTAAAGATAAATCAAACTTATTTCCGAAAAATTATTGTATTGGTATAACCATCGTTTCGTAACACTAGATGTAAAATATCCAGAACAGCGACAGGGAAAAGCGTCTGGGATTGCTTGCCAAACGTAATGGTTGCGGCAAATCCTAAAATAAGAAAAATAAGAAAAATTAGTAGGACATGAAGTTAAGTTAAGAAAATAGACATTTGCAACTGAATAAATTCTATTAAAATGGAGTAGCGAGAGTAGTCTTCACGTAAGTTCCATCTAAAATCGGCGATACGGTCAAGTTGATATGATCTTTAATTAATATGTTTATGTAACGGAATCAGAGTCACTTAACTATAAACTAGGATCTGCATCGCCTAAATTAAAATCTATCTATGTAAATTTCAATTATTCCTTACAATTTAAATCAATGTCTTATCTAGATAGAATCGTTTGGCGTTGTACACAGGTGAGCTCGCGGGAATCGCTATTTCGCGCACGTTCGACATCCGATAAAAGTTTCCACCACAATCACCTAAGAGCTCAGCTGTCAGGGTATAAACGTATATCGGTTTTGTTCCCGCTGCGTCCCTTGGCTTCGAGTTTCTTGTATTATTATTTTATTAATATGCTTGTGTTGCTGAACCTGTAATTTCGCTTCAATTATAACACTTGTTGTTTTCAATTCGTATGATATGTATTGTCATACAGGTTGTGAAGAATTCCATGTTTGTCCTCAGAGGGGACCATGAATCCGTGGAGCCTTCTTTACTTGAACTTAGTTGCGGGAATTCCTCGGCTGCAGTAGCTACTTTTTATCTATCATTTGGACTGTAAATGGCGAATTTTCATTACAATCGAAACATTAACTGCACAGGAAATATTATATAATAGGATATAGTGCTATAATAGGATAGAACAGAATAATTTTTATTCAATACTAGCGATCGGGCCGGGTTTCGTACGTGTGATTTCATCTCGGCAACAGCAACATCTACTGGGTTCAAATGTAAATATAAACCATCTTTGGACCCATTCAAACACACACAGCAAAATTTTATCAAAATCAGTTGAATGATTTCGAGGTCTACAACGGACATATGTAGTTTCTACATTTTGTGTTATATATTTTTTACTAAATATCTGTAAATTAAATGTAATTATTATCGAGAGTCATTTATTACTTTTACGACTGGTTTGGAAAAAAAACTACATTGTGAAAAGAACCAGCAAGAAACTAAGCGGGATTTTTTTAATAAAATTAATTTGCAATATATTATTTTATATGATTGGATATAAAATGTGATGTTATTGTCCTTACAGAATATTGGCTGCCAAACCTCTCACCCCACCTATCGCTCCTAGATGGCTATTATTTACACAAAACTGAGAAAAACCATTAACCAAAATAATGGTTTAGTAATCTTTGTTAAAATAATTTAAAAGCAACTATCATAGAGCCTACATTCCGGGCTCAATCATTCGAATTCATTCCGAGACGATTGTTATTGCAGTTTAGAGACCTTCTTCTAAAAATATTGATAGATTTCTAGAGTCCCTTGATATTACCTTAAACAAACTTAGCGCATATAAAAATATCATCCTAATTACTGGTGCTTATGCCGTGTAGTGGCGGTTGAGAATATCCACTACCCCATATCTTCCCGTAGGTGTCGTAGGCGACAGAGGGACACAGAAAGGAGATGGGCAGCAGCATCTTCCTAATAACAACAATAACATAATAAAAAACTGAGGTTGCCAACCCGTTCGCCAAACGTGGCAACTATGGCAAATATCCCCCCATGAGCAACGACGCAAATAAATGGCCCCCAGTCCCCGGTGGCCCCGCTATTCCTGGCTACGGTGGCGACCATGGTAACGGCGGGGCAGGGGGGTGCTAAGAATCTCCGGTGGAGGTTCGGTTGCCACCTACGACGAATCGACCTGGCAACGTATAACGCACGCACCCTGAGGACTGACGAGAAGATACTGGAGCTGGAAGAAGAGGTAGACAAGCTGCGCTGGCATATTATTGGATTATCTGAGGTCCGACGAGAGGGGGAGGACACGGTAATCCTCGAGTCCGGCAACTTGTTCTATCACTGGGAGGGCGACCATCTGTCCCAAGGAGGTGTCGGATTTATCGTCCACAAGTCTCTCGTCAACAACGTTGTAAAGATTGGGAGTGTGTCGACGAGGGTCGCGTACTTGATACTCAGAATCACCAAACGGTATTCGCTGAAGGTCATACAGGTCTACGCACCAACCTCGGCACATCCCGATGAGGAGGTGGAGGTAATGTATGAGGATATTTCTAGAGCCATGCATTCCTCCAAAACCCACTACACGGTGTTGATGGGAGACTTCAACGCAAAACTAGGCACAAGAGAAGGCGGTGAGCTGAAGTTAGGGAAATTTGGACTAGGGCAACGGAACCGAATGGGCCAGCAGCTGGCCGACTTTATGGAGAAAGAGGGACTCTTTATGATGAACTCTTTCTTCCAGAAGCGGCCCCACAGGAAGTGGAACTGGTCGAGCCCCGACGGTTCGACAAAAAATGAGATTGACTTCATTATGACGACCAGACGCCAACTGTTCAGTGATGTCTCAGTGATTGCAAGGGTGAAAACTGGCAGCTATCACCAAATGGTTAGAGGCACACTGAACCTAAACGTTAAGTTGGAGAGGTCTCGTCTAATGAAGTCAACGCTCCGTCCCCCCTCGTGCTCTAATCCAGAATCCCGAGACTTTTCAGCTCGAGTTACGTAATCGCTTTCAGTGCCTAGAAGATTACAATGCAGTGGACGATATGAATGGCAAGCTCGTGGAAACTGTCCATGTGGTCGGAGATAAGTTCTGCATGACTCGCCGCAGAAGAAAACAAAAACTCTCCGATCACACTCTTAATCTCATGGCTGTTAGACGGGAGATGAGGTTGCAATCGTCAACAGATTTGACAGCATATAGGCAACTGAACAGACAGATCTCCAAATGCATGCGGCGAGACTTACGCAACTTTAATACTGCTCGTATTAAAAAAAGCGATCGAGCGGAACCAGTGCTCCAAAGTCTTTGTCAGAGATCTGTCTGCCAGAAAGAGCCAACTGTCAAAGCTGAGGACTGAGTGTGGCAGCATCGTTTCCGAGACACCTGAGATTTTGAGTGAGATTGAGAGGTTCTATGGGCAGCTGTACACATCATCGTTGAAGCCACACGCAAGTGTGAGTAACGATCCAAGAACAAGTCTTACACGGCACTATTCCGATGATATCCCGGACGTCAGTCTGAGCGAGATTAGAATGGCTCTCCAGCACCTTAAAAACGGCAGGGCCCCAGGCGAGGATGGAATTACAGCGGAGCTTCTGAAAGTGGGTGGAACACTGGTACTTGAAGTCCTTCAGACGCTCTTCAATTCAGTGGCACTACTCCGGAGGCGTGGAGCAGAAGTGCGGTGGTCTTGTTCTTTAAGAAAGGCGACAACGCTCTCTTGAAGAACTACCGACCGATTTCCCTTCTGAGCCGCGTCTACGTGCTGTTTTCGAGAGTCATTACGAACCGTCTCACACGCAGACTCGACGACTTCCAGCCTTCAGAACAAGCCGGTTTCCGAAAAGGCTTCAGTACCATAGACCACATACATACCCTGCGGCAGATTGTACAGAAGACAGAAGAGTACAATCTGCCACTTTGCCTGGCGTATGTGGACTATGAGAAAGCCTTTGATTCCGTCGAAATTTGGGCGGTGCTACAGTCCCTTCAGCGATGTCAAGTTGACTGTCGGTATGTCGAAGTGCTGAAGTGTTTGTACAGTAGGGCTGCGATGGCTATCCGAGTACAGAATCTGAGCTCGAAACCTATCCAACTGCAGAGAGGTGTAAGACAGGGTGACGTGATATCCCCGAAACTCTTCACCTTCAAGCTACCGGACTGGAAAGAATACGGTATTAACATCAATGGCGAGTACATCACTCACCTTTGATTTGCCGACGATATAGTCCTTTTTGCAGAATCGCTGGAGGACCTTAGCACTATGCTTAATGACCTCAATGGTGTCTCCCAACGGATAGGTCTTAAGATGAACATGAACAAAACAAACATCAGATGTCTCACCTATGCCGGTAGTTGTTGGGAGCACTATGCTCGAAGTTGTTGACGAGTACGTTTACCTGGGACAAATAGTCCGACTAAGTAAGTCCAACTTCGACCGAGAGGTCAATCGACGGATTCAACTCCGCTGGGCAGCGTTCGGGAAATTACGACACATCTTCTCGTCAGGTGTACCTCAATCTCTGAAAACTAAAGTGTACAACCAGTGCGTGTTGTCCTTCACTGCTGGCCGTATGAGGACGCTCAAGGTCGCTCAGCGAGCTATGGAGAGGGCTATGCTCGGAGTTTCTCTTCGTGATAGACTCAGAAATGAGGATATC
Organism: Parnassius apollo; assembly: GCA_907164705.1. Lineage (NCBI taxonomy): Eukaryota > Metazoa > Arthropoda > Insecta > Lepidoptera > Papilionidae > Parnassius > Parnassius apollo. The sequence goes on from CAJQZP010000585.1 coordinate 10,254,578, forward strand.
CGCAATAAAACCAGAGTGACCGACTTAGCCCAACGGATTATTAAGCTGAAGTGGCAATGGGCTGGCCATATAGCTCGAAGAACCGATAACCGATGGGGAAGAAAGGTTCTCGAGTGGCAGCCTCGTACCGGTAGGCGTAGTGTAGGGTGACCCCCCACTAGATGGAGTGACGACCTGGTAAGGCATGCTGGAAGTCGATGGATGCAGGTGGCTCAGGACCGTGCTTTGTGGCGTTACTTGGGGGAGGCCTATGTTCAGCAGTGGACTTGTAAAGGGCTGTAATGATGATGATGATGAATTACTGGTGACATGAATATTGTATACATATGGTAGTGTAAATGCACTACCCCTGGTAAACAGATAACCACGCCCATATCTAACTAAATGTCTGATCTTTTCATGGACTATTACCAACACATTACCACCTTACACATCAAAGCGGCTCGTATTTAAACCACTTTGAGATCAAATCAAATAAACCTTCTTTAACTTTAGGTACTATTACCTCGCTTACGATCAGTAATCAAACTATTTTACTAACATTACAATTAACTTTACCTAGAAAAAACTGCATACGCAGTTTCACAAAAGTCTATATGATGAACCTTGAAAATGACATTCGTAGCATTAATTTTGACTTGCTTATCGCTCTAACGATGCAAGTACGTCCTTGAATTATTTTATAAAATCTTTACAATACGCATAAAGAATAATACATCAAAAATGAAACTATCACGTAAATATTATAATATTAAACCTTGGATAACGCCTGGTCTCGTCTGCTGTATAAGAAATATAGACAAACTAAATTTACATTCAAAACTTTCTCCGGATAATTTAATACTTTCTGCAACTAATAAAAGATATAGAATTTTTGCCAATAAACTATTAAAAAAAAACTGGAAATACAATATGATAAGAGTGTTTTACAAAAGGCCGGTAAAAACGTTTATGGAAATTCATAAAAAATAATACCTTTAGTTCAAAAACCCTTGAAACCCCACTCAAACTACTGTCATTAGACAAATGCACAAATAAAGCGACTAATAAAATAAATAATCTTTTATCAATGTTGGCAAAAATAGCAGCAAAAAAAATTTAAATTAAGCAACACTTGAAATCCAATTTTTATGCCCACATCTTTTTTCAAATTGCACCGTGGTTCTTCTACCACGTAATAAATAGATTTATTTCTTTAAATTTTCCTCCAACAAATTCCTTCAGACCTAAGTTATAAATTGCTCTTATGGCTTTCTTTTGCAAAACCAAGATAGTTTCAATGTCAGTCGCATTACACCATTGCAAGATTCCATATGACATTATGCTACGGAAATAACTAAAATAAACTAATATAGTTGTTTCAACGCCTGTAAGGCATCTAATCTTTTTATAGCATTTGCTGGAGAACTCTGGAGAATTTCTGGGGTATACGTTGGGAGTACTCTCCATCTTTAGAGATGTCTACGAACATTGAATTTGGACAGTAAATTGAGTTTAGGGCTAATGAATCAGCAATAAAATAATTTTTCTTTATCAGGATAGAGTCAGTGGAAAGGCATGCTAAGAGGCTTATTGATTCAGATTTGATTGGAACTAATCTTGCCTGCGTCAAGGAAAGTCACTGAGTAGCAAGCTTCCCGCTATTCTATAGGATGCATTTCAAAGAGTGTGCGCAGGAATTACTTGCCTTAATTAATTACTCCCCTATCCACCATCGGACATCCGGGCGGTTGGCGGATTTTCACCCCTTTGTTGTCAAAATTACACGCCATTTGTTTTCAATCCAAACGAATTGTTTCGTCGTTAGTAATTAGTACGGAAAATGTGTGAAATAAGTTGATGGCGTCTGTTTTTCAATCAGGGTGTCTTCAAGGCAAAAGCAAATAAACTTTTGTTAAATGCAACAGTGCGATTTACCGTCTAGGGCTCCATCACCATTTACCAGTTAAAAAAAATCTAGTCAGGAAAGGAAGCTTACAACATAGTAAATATATATATATATATATATATATATATATATATATATATATATATATATATATATATATATATATATATAATAGAAGTTTTATTATTTTCAAAATTGCTTATCTAGTCTCTTTGTTGTAATCTTAAATATTGAACATAACACCTACTAATCTTATACTGTCTACTAGTCTTTTATATAATGAGAGTTGAACTTCATTTCATACAAAACTATTATTATAGCTGTCCGATCGTATTCCTAGCGTATCCAATATCCGTTTGTAGTACCTAAATATAACAACTAAAAATAATTGAAAGTTAAATTTTTTTTTTAATAAATTTCATGTTTTACTTCGACTGTCAAATATTATTAAATTATGAATTTACATTTTAAAAACAATTAAAGGTACGATTTTTCGACTATTAAATTTGTTTTATATGTAAAAAATAGAGAAAAATAAAAGCATCTTTAGTAAATATTAATTTACGTTTTACAATTAAATTTATATTTTCAAATGAATGTATTCGAGCTCATCGTAGATTTTTTTACACAAATCTAGAATTAGACTTAAATACCTTTCAGAAAATGTTATACGAAGGAATAATGCTACATCAAAAGTAGTAAACTGGTATATCGTTAATAATTTGCCTTCAAACAGCAATGAAAGGAAATGTATTAAATTAACCACACCTAATATTACAAAGGTGAATACCCTATTAAATGGAGAGGAGCTGAGACTTTTTTACACTGTTTTTCTCGGAATTAAAGTTGACGCTAGGCTTCAATGGCCCCTTCATATATCTAAACTAGCCAGCAAACTTACGACACCCACCGGATGAAATACGGCTATGAATTCTACAAATTCATCATCCCATTATAAACAGAATAAATATATTTTTCACCGCAACGCATCGCACAAACAATTGAATCACAAATGCTCGGGATGTTCAGGAAAAATGCAGTTTACAAATGCAGTTAACAAAAAATGGATATACTCGAAGCAATTGATTAATACTGCATGAAACCAAAATAGTCGAACCGAACGAAATTCAGCGCATAAATCTATCAGAACGCACTACTCGTCCTACAGTATAAAACTGGTTACTGTTTAACAAAATTAATACAAAAATAGCTACCCATACTTATAAATATTTTTATGCATGATGGAATCATCGTATTGTATTAGAATAGAAATAATTACTTCGCGGAGTTCTTTCCGGAAGAGATAGTGCTTTAAATTTAAAATCTTACCTTCATTACTCTTTCAATAAGACTCGGTCATTTCGTTAATGAGCACACTCTAAATTAAATAACTTTTACAAAGTCTACGTTAGTGAGATTCAGTCAACCTTTTACCTACTCAACTGAATCAAGACGATTTGTTAGAAAAGTAAAAAAAATTACCGCGCGCTATTCTTTGGTATAATTTTCCGTGGACCGTTTAGCTACAAGAAGTATCACGGAGTAATTGAACCGAATTAAAATTGGAATAAAAGCTTTCTTTTATTAAAACTTAGTATATAATTCATTTTATTATGTTGCTTAGTTTTTGCGTCGAGCATTATTTGAGAACCAATTTTCCTTTGATAGGCGGAATAAATAACGTACCATTTTTTAATATAATTGAAATGATGACAGCCACATTAATTACCCTGCAACCAATTTCAAACAAAGGTTAAATGTTATGCGTTGTGACTTCGTAGGTTTAAGATGGATTTTCTTGCAGCACTGCGTAGTAATTATATTGGCTCTCTTTAGCCTTCAGACTACACTGTTCTTTTGCGGTAAAAGTAGGTAAGGTGTTTGCACAGAACTCGTAATAATTAGACAATATTATTACGATTTAATCCATGTAGAATTTAACAAAAATAAAAACAAAAAAATGTTATCCCTTTTTACATTTGTATCAACATTAAGCATCACCATTTATTATACGCTATAGTACCAAAATGGTAATGAAGTGAAAATAAACGATTTCGCATTAACATTTTTATAAGTAATAGAGATAAAATTGTAATGACGTAAAAATAAACCCATTAAGCATCAACATTTTTTTATATATGATAGAGCCGAAATGGTAATGAAGTAAAAAAAATCGAACCAAGCTGTAGCTAATTATGGTAGTAACACAAATGAGTCCGCTCGACCGAGGAAGTACCACGCTTTCACAGAATACCAGCGTAAAATAGCAGCTTAGTCTGCATTACTGTTGTTTGCCATTTATATTTTTTTACGTTACAAATATTCCTGCATGTTCTTGAAATTTTTACACAATCAGTTTGGCCAAACCGAAAATTAGCCCGGACATACTGACAGACAGACAGACAAAAAAAATAAACGTTTTAAAAATTATTATTCACATCTTAATAACGTTGAAATAATCCTCTGAGCGTAATAAAAGCTATTTATTTCTATACTACAGACTGAAACTCCAATTATTACAATATACTAGCTTGTAAGGTATTATTGGAAAAAACAATTGTCCCGCTATGTTTCTTGCTGGTTCTTCCCAGGACAGAGGTTTTTGTGAACCAGTGGTAATAGAAAAAAGTGACTTTCAATAAGTATTGTTTATCCTACATTGAATAAAAATGTTTCTGTTTCTGTTACTGTAACCAGCCTGTTACTGCCGCATAATAAATAATTTACTCAATATCATCACAAATTAAGAAGAGTCATATTGCTTAATTTAGGAGTGATAATACATTAATTAATTTGAATAATAGGGCTTTGAATAATTGCCTTACGACCTGTATTACCCTAGCCTGAAAAAGGATCGTCAGCAGCATGTGGGAAAGACGTGCCAGCTGTGTGGACTGTACTTCTGTACAGGGTGGTTAGACTAAAACCTCACAACGGTGAGGTGAGTTGAGGAGAGGAGTTAATTTTTTTAAAACGTCACGTGATTAATGGATGACCCTATATTAGATTGTATATGTATCGATATACTGTGTATGGATTGAAAACTATAATCGGTTAAGTGGTTTAACAGAGAAATGAAAGTAATATGGTTAATATGCTTCATCTTACAAGGAAATATTTTTAGACCATTATTCTTATTTAAATGGTCTAGAACGATATTTAATAATATAATAAAAGTGTTACGGGGGTAAACACTGGGAATAACATTTATAATTTGCACAAGACCGATGAACTGTTTAGTATTCTACTCACGTCCGCCCTCTAAGATAAGTTTCAGACACAATTACCTGACCGTTCAGGCGTCAGAAAATATATTGGCATCTTCTACAACATCACTGACTTTACTTTCTGTGAGCACTGTGCTGTCCTTAATAAGCTTTTCTTGTCTGTTTTTAATAGCCCTTAGAAAAACGCTATGAAAAAGAATGAGAAATATATACTTCAGAGTTGAGCAGAGTTTGAAGAGTGAGCCAGTCGACTGTGTATAAAGTGCCCACTTACTGGTTTGATCTGAAGTTCGTGTCCGCAAAATATTTTAATTTTTATCTTTGTATTGCTTTCAATACATAATCATATTTCACAGATAAATAAGGGAAAATTCGAAATACTAATGATTAATGGGTTTTATTTTTGTCGAAAAGCAGAGGCGAGCTTTTTTGAGCAAATATTGTTAAAGGATATAATAAAATCAAAAGAAAACTTTCAAAGATTCTAATGGACAAAAGACCATCGATCAAATTACAATGAACTTTTTTCTCAATACAAAACAATTGATGAGTTCCATTGTATTAGGGGATATTGTTTACACTATGTTAACTTACGTTTTTCATTATGACTTTTTAAGTACATAAGTGAAAATAGTTTGGCGAACTTATTTGTAATCAGTCGTCGAAACTACCAGGTTCTATTCATTTATTACAGCCTATAAGTCCACTGCTGAACATAGACCTTCCCCATATATCGACCCTCTTAATTTTCCATTTGTAAAGTGTTAGACATTGAGCAAATGACCATAAATAGTAAACATAATGCGCAGTCTATGATGCGGCAAAAGGAAGACTCATGTTTTGTTATCTATGCTCATCTATGCCATATATTCCATTTTAGAAAGTACTCTGTGATTCCATTTTTACTCCCATTGTATACTAACATTGTTTTTTGTATTAATAAGAAAATTAAGTTTAAATAAATAATTAGGTGCCGTATTAAGTGTAATTATTATAAAAATATATTTCACAAACACGATAGTGCGACGAGATACGTGATTGAATCTACGAAAACTACAAAGTGATATATTAAAAAAGTGCCTCACCTATTTAACCTCATTCTTGTGAAAAAAAAGCCACGTGCATCCCACCTACTTTTTTTCCTTCTATCCAGGGGTTCCATATCCTGTGGTGATAACTCGCTTCACGCAATTCCATTTTCCTATCATAAAAATTCACAAAGGAACAACAAATAACTGCAGTACTGAAGAAAATGATGGAAACAATACGAGGTATGCAAACACAGCAAGCTAATTTACAAAAGGAATTACTTGAGTAAGGTACTAAGCCAGTTAGTGGCATAAATTTACAACCATATGATGAAATAAATGAAAGCTTTTCGAGTTAGTTACAAAGATTACATAATTACGTCACTTTAAAAGGAGTTACAGACGACACTACAAAATTACATATATTTTTAAATTGCATTGGTCCGAAGTACTATCAAGATTTAAAAAAACATTACGGCACCAAGTAAACCTGAATCAAAAACTTACAATGAATTAGTGCAAATCCTAGGCAATCATATAGCTCCGGAGCCTAGGGAAGTGGCACAGCAACACAAGTTCTGTCCCAGAACACAGAAAGTATGAATCAGTTGCAAACTATGTGGCAGGGTTGAAAGAGATCGGAGGTAAATGCATTTTTATCTGCAACAACTGCAAGCAGTCTACTTTTGAGACTCACCTCCGGGTACAATTCATTCGAGGGCTGCGTAAAGCTGATATTAAGGAAAGACTACTACAAAAACCATCAATCACAAAGTTTGATGATATTATGAGAATTGCATTAGCTATTGAAACATCCAAATCTGAAACTAAAGAAATGGAATCAGAAATACAGTCAAATATAAATAAAATTTCAGTAAAGAAGTATACAAAGAATACATTTGCTAAGAATACGAGTACATAAGAAGTTACAAATAAAAATGTTAAGTGTTTTAGATGTGGAAAAAATAGCCATACAGCGAACCAGTGTAGAATAAAAGACAAACTATACTGCAGGAAATGTAAAATAAAAGGGCACACACAATTAGTTTGTTTCAAGGAGCAAAAACAGATTCAAATAGAACTAGAGAGTAACTCTGAGGAGGAAGTCTGAGAAGAAATAAATAAATTACATAACATACATGTACAGAGTGACAAATTCTACATATCTGTAACATTAAATAGGAAATTGCATAAATTAGAAATGGATACGGGTGCAGCAGTTACTACTGGTTCTGCTGAATATTTCTACAAGAATTTTCCAAATTCAAAATTAATAAGTACTACAGTCAAGTTGAGAACATATTATACCGGAGAAATTATAAAACCTCTTGGGACCTCAAAAATTCTAATTTCATATAATAATAAAGAAATTATAGGGAGAATATTCATTATAGACAGTAAGGTAGACCCGGTAGTTGGAAGAGAATGGCTTAGAGAACTTAAGTTACAATTTAACCTTAACTCTATAAGTAAAGAAGAAAGTGATATAACAGATCAAGAATTTAGAGTAAAGCTTCACAATTTATTAGAAGAATATAAAGAATTATTTACTTCTGTAAAATTAACAATTTTCAAGCATCATTTAAACTAAAGGAGGGAGCAGTACCAATATTTTTGAAACCACGACCTGTACCATTTGCATTGAAAAATCAAGTAGCAGCAGAAATTTATAGATTGGAAAAAGCAGGCATTCTTGAAAAAGTCACTCTCTCACAATGGGGTACACCTGTATTCCCCGTAATTAAACAAAATGTCAAGGTACGTTTATGTGCAGACTATAGAGCAATTTTATATAATTATATTTAAAAAAGTAGTAGTAAGTTTTTATAATTAAAAAAAGTAGTTGTATTTATGATCGAACAATCATCAATAGTGATCGAACACACGATATTTGGTAAATAATTTATTTAAGGGATACAATTTAAAATTTTCAGTAAGGGGGTGGGGCCATCCTTAGGACAAAATTTGTTAAATTTATTATAAATAATTAAAAGACGAACAAACAAGTTTATGTTAGAACAATTACGAACAATCAATTAAAAATAAAAAAAAACTCAAAAAAAATCCAAGTGGGGCTAGGTTCAGAGAGTTGTTTTACATTATACGTTTTACATTATTTGATGTAATGTATTTGTAAAACATATTTTAAACTATAAACTTTAGCTATGCCAAATCTCACACTCCTCAGTACGCGCAATATGATCGAAACCTGTACCAGTGAAAGTCTGTGGTTTGGGGACACCGATACCTATCCCACATGTATCTTCTGCGATTTTTTGTAGTTTTCGAGATATGATTTTTTTTAAATTTGTGACGGTATCAGCTATAAATTTTTCCGTGAAGTAATTCTTAGATATTTTATTTGTTAGTATTATGGCTAGCATATGTATTCGTCTGTAAAAACACCAATATTCTAGCTACAAGTAGCTCAGATTAAGCTCACAATCATCATAATTTTTACATCCCTTCACATGTAAACTGCTTAAAAATAGGCCTTTTCCAAGGAATGCCACAAAACAAGGCCCTAAGCCACCTGCATCCATCGACTTCCTGCATGTCTTACCAGGTCGTCACTCCATCTAGTGGAGGGAAGCCCTACATTTAGCCTTCGAGGCTGCCACTCGAGAACTTTTTTCCCTCAAACAGAAATTTCAGTTATGTGAACTAAATCTGAGTTACTGGTAGTAAGAATTTTGGTGTTTAGTATTTTTACAGACAAACACACATTCTAGCCATAATACTGACACAAAATCCCTAATAATTACTTCACAGAAAAAGTGATAGCTAAAACCGTCTAAAATTAAAAAAAAACTAAAAAGAATCAATTTTCGAAAACTACAAAAAATAGCGGAACATAAATACAACCCACTGCGATTATACATGGGGGTCCAATCGATAAGTATTGGTGTCCCTAGACCACAGACCTTCGCTGGTTCTGGTTTCCTAGGACAGCCTATATAGGTTCCCTAAATTTGCTACTTATTTTTTAAATCGCGATAAGTATATCGCAACGTTGTGATATTGGCAACTTGAATGTACTTTAAGCGTACAGGGCTCGTTGTCAACCTTTTTTCTTTATATTATCCTTGATCAGTATTTTCTTCAGATTTTCATATTTATTTGCACATAACATGTCATAATTGTTGCTTTTGCATATGTTTTGCACACTTTAAGTTCAAAAGATACGATTTGTTCATGCAGGTTATCGTGTACTTTTGTGAACCACATGTCACTGCGGTCAGAAAATTTGATTATTTAGTCGGTTAAAATCTTATACAAATACAACAGTTATTTAAATCATAATTCAATATATTAACTTATTATTTGTGTCAAATAATAAGTAAAGTTTGACAGTGTAGTTTTGCATCTGCATTTATTAGATAGTCTATCCATTTTGACACTGCATCGGAAACTAATTTCTATCCTATTTCGTAAGCGTCCTATCGTATACGGGTATTTTTCGATATATGAGGTTTCTATTTTTCAACTGTATTCTAAATTCGTCATTAGTTGTAGAGCACAGAATCCGCGTGATTTCGGAATTTAGGTCACCGTGGTTGAAATCAGTTTGTAAAATCTTGTTATTGTAGTTTAATATAACATTTTAGGCTCATGGTATCTTAACCTTGATAATGAAATACTATAAAAGTAATTAAATAAATAGTATTTATTTCATAATGTTTTATAGTATTTATACTTTGACTTGTATCCCATTCGATGATATTTCTTATCTTAATTGATTTATAATTATATACTAGCTTGCCAGGCAGACGTTGTTCTGCCCTTTTCGACGACCTTTGTCATGACCCATTAAAATCCTTAAATTTGGGAAAAAAATTGCATATGGTGTGCAATTTAATTAAAATCGGTTAAGGAGTCCATCGCGGACAAACAACGCGACACGTAATTTATATATATTAAGATAATACGGTCGATATACTTCCATATAAAGAAATTAGATGTAAATTTCTGTACCGAATCTTAATTTAGGGCTATCTTAATAAAATCAAAACATAGCTAAGAGTCGAAAATGTCGAGAAAAGCATGTTTCGGTGAGCCGCAATATCGGAGCCCCTCGATTTCGGGATGGAATACTTTAGAAGGCTTTCATTCGATCGCAATCTCTATGCTAAAAGCTTGCGATTCTGATCTTCGTTTAGCGGAATGACCGCAGTCACCCTAGTTCCGGTAACGCTTATTCCTTACACGTTCACTCCCCAAAGTTTTTATGAACATAGCGTACAGTCACCCTTCAATTTCGTTTTTCAAAGCACTGTAAATTTGCAAGCCAACTTAACATTTTAAAACAAAATATCGGTAAAACAATTTCTACAAATTAAAGCAGTAATTAAAGCCTTTCAATACTCTTCTACTGATTTTAGATTATCCCATAGTGAGTATACTATAATATATAACCTTGTATACATATTACAAGGTACGCGTGCAAATAAGACAACGGTTAAATTGCGAACAGACCGCTTTGTTGCTTTCTCATTCTACCTGGATACTAATAGTAATATGACAATCCCCTTTTTATGTATAAAAAATCAATATAAAACAAAAAAATACATTACATCCACATAAATTGAACAAATAAATCATTGAAGTCAATATTAAATCAATAATATGGCCATGCAATAATAATATGATATGGCCAAGCGTACCAACTATGGCTGGTATGCTTCGCGAGTTGTTTAGTCTCCGCCGCTTTCTACTTTTAGCTGATCAGTAAGATGCTGCTGCCTTTCCTCCTACTTCAGTTTCCCTCTGCCGTATCCTATGACACACAGAGGTCGATATGAGATTCTATTACGCCGTCACTATAAGAAAGATGCTTCAATGGGCAGACATCATTCGAGTATAAATAAAAATAGCAAATGTTTTAACTTTTAGGTGATTTTACGAGTAAAATTTATTTATTATATACGTTACATGAAACTTTTAGCCACAATATACTCATTATATATATATATATATATATATATATGAGTATATTGTACATACATACATAGTACATTTTATAAGGACTTTTATCTTATCTGATATATTTTAACACATAAATTTCTAAAGCTTGAAATATATTATAGCTTTGGAGCCGCCGGCCACATTGAGAGAATTCGCTTGCAGAATCGGATAAAATTCAGGTAAAGACGAAAAATATTTGAATGTAAATTTCTAAAATATGGCATAATGTTTAAATTTATGGAAAAGCTTAAAGAAATTTAGCGGTATAAAGCATATATTGAAATAAAACACACAAATACATATTGTATACGCCATCAGAATTCAAAGTTAGAATTAATATCAATTCAATTATCGTCTCTAATGATGGTACGTGATAAAGCCATGTTGCAGCTACATTAGTATAGTTGTAGCACGAATGGGTCGGCTCGATCGAGGACCACGCTTTTACAGAATATCAGCGTAAAATAGCAAGTTAACGTTGCTGTGTTTCATATGGTGAGTGTAGAGAACCGCAACCCCTTCTTACTGATAAGTAGGCATTTCATCATAGTCCTCGCAGAGGACGATAGATGTAGATGTCTATGAGCTACAGCAACCACTTACCATCAAGAGGAATGTGTGTTCGTTTGTCACCCTTATTCTATAAAAAATATATATTTATAATAATATTATATAATTTATAATAATATTTCCCTCCACCACCTCTAACTACACCCACTGGATGTACTCATTATTAAAATATGTTAAGGTTTAATATCTCTAACATTATTGCTGGCATCAAATTAATTTGTAAACTGTTGAATTTAACCAATTAAAAACAATTTTAACTTGATATCTCTTAAATAATAATATAATAAATAAAACAAATAAAGCTGCGTTTCCAGTTATTAAAATCATTTTATTGTCAAATTACCATTTTATTCAAGTACTTCTAAGGTTCAGATTTACCAAGCTTCCAAAACCGCTATAATAGAAGATATTTTAAGCTCAAATAGACACTTTGTTTAATTTTAGCTTAGAATAAGCTTAATATCACCTAAGTTAAATTTACATCAACGTTTTATTAGTTATACAGAAATAATTCGTGAAACAAAACGAATGAGGGGTCAAAAGCAGATGGTCCGCTTTTATAAAAATGTTGGAGGGTTGTGAAATATGACACACTGTTATTTCTTCGCACACCCGGTCAAGAGTTATTGCATTCCATTATACGTTTTCTCTATCTAAAGGAAGCCATTTTCACTAAAGGAGAACTAAATTGTCTAAATTTTCGCTTATCATTTTATCGTGCATGAAAGTATGAACTTGCATAAATCTTTCATTTAAGGGTTCAAAATTTGATTCTAAGAGATAGCTTATAATATTTATGTATATTTTGTATTTCAAGTCTGATAATTATGTTTGCAAGACTGTTAAGTGTCGTTTTTTTTCTAGTACATCGGGTGATTATCACATGAGAGATGATATAATTCATCTTGGTTGGTTTATTTATTTCAGTCATGAAATAAAAATGTCTCAACTGAAATGTAATGGTCTGACTCATCGTGATCATGACATACGAGTATGGTGGACAGGCTGTGAACATTCCGTACTCGTATCAATCCTCAGAGATTTTATTTATGAGACGTCTCATTTTTAGCTTAATTTTTAAGTTAGCAGCAAATTCAGTAACCACTTAGCAATAAGTGAATTGTTGAGATAAAAATTTATACAAATTTTAATCATGTAATAATTATAGAGACTGAAACAGAAACAGAACCTTTTTTATTCAATATTATACACGTTGTTTCTCCGCGATGGACTGCTAAACTACTTAACCGATTTTAATCTAATTTGCACACCGTGTGCAGTTTGGTCCAAATTGTGAGATGGGATAGTTTTTTTGCCCATGAATGATCCACAATACTTTTTTTGCGAATTTAAGGATTTTTAATAGGACATGACAAAGGGTCGTCGAAAAGGACAGAACAACGTCTGCCTAGTAAGCTAGTAGATTATAAATAATAATTTTTGAAAGTCACTTTTTTCATATACCACTGGTTTGGAAAAAAACTCTGTCCTGGGAAGAACCAGCAAGATACCAAGCGGGACTTTAAAAGAAAATAACAGCTTACAATCCTGTATGACACAATTAACAACACAAAACAAATTGGAAATTGCTTGATAGCGATCACCTTACACAGGGGTCATTATCATTCATAAATCCCTTAATATTATAATAATGCTTTTTATACAAATTTAGTTTAATAAAGTTTTTGTACTTTGTGCAGGTCAAAATTTGTATACTTTTTTGGATTTTGTTGTAAAATCGTAAACATCTCAAGAGTGAATTACTGACTCGGTAGAGTTGATTAACTGGTACTACTAGCTTGGGTCTGTATTTACAGAATGAATCACTTATTTTTGTAAACTACTTTCAGTTTTTTGTATGTACATTTACATATTTATAAATGTATTGAGAGGCTAAAGTTAATATAATAATTTCCTTAAATTTTCGTCTGAGTGACTGTGGTTTTTAATCATAGATTGCTCTAATGACACTTTTCTGTAAAACAAATATAATTTCAGTGTCAGAGGCGTGTCCCCAGAGCGAAATACCATGAAAAATTATGCTATGGAAATATAAAAAATAATTATAGATTTATTAAAGAAATACACCGAATTCATAAATATTTTTAGTAATATTAAAATGTCTAATATAAAAGGAGAATTTTAGCGGTCTTAATTGATATGAGATATGCTTAAAACTGCCATGAGCATGCTACACATATACGTGTGTAATGATAACCGCAACGGAGTATAGTAAAAGTTACTTATCTTCATAATTACAAACTTGCAAAATCCTAAAGGCTTTAAACGACTGTGCCGTTGGCCGATCCTTTTCGACATGCCAAGCTGCGTGAGAGATTGACAATAGACTCAGTGGCTTGGAAGGGGACACCTTATCTTTACTACATTGTGTGTCCCAAATCACATGAAACGCGAGTGCCTCGGGCTATGAATGAATTTCACATTCATAATAAAGATTAAGTAAAATGTTTTACTTTTCAGTCTTTATAAATATATTGCAATTTACAACAAAATTCCAATTCGAATTGTAAATAAGGTTAAAATGGCTTTCGCTTAAAGAGCTCCATGGGAATACAGTTACGTGCGCTTTTGCTCTATTTTCGACTAAACTGTAGTTCGACGGCCGTTAAACTGTCAAATTAGACCAACTCGCCCCCACTGTCATTCGAACAAGAAAAAGTACAATTTTCTTTCATGGCATCGCTGAAAGTTTCGACTGTATCGTTAACGTAACGATCAAATGTATTTCAATCGCTAAATAACGATGCTTTTCAAAAGTATGAAGTAAAATTACAAATTTGTATTAATAGTTAGGTTTTGGCAACGGCTCATTTAGATTTTTATAGTTTTATTTTATAATAGTAATAGTGAGAAACAAGCACGTAGTTCACCAGCTGATAAGTGGATTTTGTGGTTCATGGAAATTTACATCTATCCTTGAGTAAGAATCAAAATAATTTTAGAAAGACTATTATACGTGGTATAGACATACTACAGATATACATATTATGGTAGTAACACGAATGGATTGGCTCGACCGGGGAAAGACCTCACTTACACATAGCATGTGAATGTAGAAAACCGGAACGTATCGATCGTATCGATCGGATTACATCGTACACTGTGATTCTTAATCGAGAATTGATGTAGATATTTGACCACATCATCGACTTACCATCAAATGAACTGTGTGTACGTTTGTCACCATTATTCTACAAAAAATAGGAATGCCTTGTTGCTAGCAAAAATGGTCTACGTTTCTCGCCACACACAGTAACATGCTGCATTTTAAATTACCAGGTAGTGCTCACAACACAATTCAAGCGTGTCTTCACCACGGATAAAATATATATAGCATTAGTACAACATATATTGAAATATGTATACATAGCTCTAAATTGTAAGTTCTCAGTGCCCTTATGAGGTAACTAAAGACCATTGAAATTCCCCTGCGGTACTATAAACGCCGGAGCTCTGTATAATTAATACACATTCGTAAGTTTGTTATTCGATATTCATAGCTGAAGCCGTATTATGTATTTATCCGTAAAGTTTTTGAGTATTGGTTAAAATTGCTACAAATGTATTGGAAGAACTAGAATTTCATAGAAGATTTTAAAAATGGAATACCTACAATATTTCAGCCTTCAAATCTCAATAAATCGTCTAGGCGTGGTAACGAGCTCACTGCGGCGTAGTCTCTGCGGATACGTATTTTATTGGATTCACTGAAACGTTTTTCAGGTCCATAGGATTATTTACGAGCGTCTGCGCTTCGAGCGCAGAAATGCAGATGGACACAAAGCACAGGTACTTTTACCTAAGCTTTTCTTCATAACTGAGATAAAAATGAAAACTGAACTTTTTGTTGATTCGGATATGTTATTATTAATTCCCCTTCATTTATGAAAAGATAATGTAGGAAACGTATTTTGGTAATTATTTATCTAAGTTTTGCTTTCTAATCTAGAAAAACTTTAACGTAAAAATAAAAACTTTGGTGTTAACATTGGGTTTTATAAAATTCTTTGAAGCAACATAACTAAATAAATGATAGAGATTAAACAATGTTTTGGTAGATCATGGTTGTTCCAAAAACTGCTAAAGAATATTTCTCATTTTTTGGGTAATAGGCAATGTTGTTTTTATCCCTTTCGGTTAACAATTGAAGATTTTTATTAAAGAATTTGCTTGAAATGTTTTTACGTAACCAAGACGCAATCAAAGACTTACCATTCAGAACAATAAAACGTATTCCAACAGTACTTAAACATTGTCTAAGTTTAAATGTTCCTGTTTTCGTATATATTGTCGGTCTCACGGCATTAAAGTGCAGTCACAGGTGGTACCCGTGATTAATTGGCCTCGAGAGAATGGCGATGCGCCCAAACTATTTATTTATAGATACGTCGTGTAAGGTATTACTGTCGGAAGTCGAAAAGATTTTAGTGTAGAGTCAAGATAAAACAAAATTTCGCTTGTATTACATTGCTATTTATTTATTAAATATTTTTTTTATGAATATCATTTTTCATAGTAACTTTTTCATCATTCCAGCGCTTGAAAAGACTTGAGAAGTCTACTGCTGAACATAGGCCTCTCCCAAGGAATACCACAAACTAAGGTTCTGAGTCACCTGCATCCATCGAATTCCTGCTTATCTTATCAGATAGTCACTCCATTTAGTGATAGGCCGCCCTGCACTTAACTTACCAGTACGAGACCGCCTCTGAAGAATCTTTTTTCCTCACCAGTTGTCGGCTCTTTGGGCTAAATAAACATTTTATATTACCACCCTTACGAATTAGTAACATATTTACAAACAATATTTTAGCATAAAACTATTATACTAAAAATAGAAACCATTGCCGTCATTTCTTCTAGGAACAGTTAGAGGGAATGAGAGACTACGGGGAATGTCAAAGAGGTCTTATGGCTTCCGGAGTCCGGAGATGGAGAGCAGGCAAAGGTGCAAGGTATTCAGTACTAGGATAATCAAGCTCTGCCAAGCGTGGGGACCAATACAAATTAATCTTTTTTTCAGTAGTCTTCTGAAGCCTAGTAGTGGACCTACGATAAAGTGATGAAAAAGGATATATAACTATTCAAAAACATTGTTTTCTTACTTCTTTTTGGTTGCTAGTAAAATTATAAATAATGAGTAAACACGAGGCAACTATCTCATTAGTCTCGCTGACTTTAATTTTCTTAATTTTGTTTTTGCTTGTGCTAAAATACGGATAACTACAAAGCGAAATATAGTACAAAGTTTATTTTTATAACATCGCTCTCATTAGCAATTAGAAAAATCTTTAAGTATTCATATGAACTTTCCTTAGTTTATTATCGCTCCTAAGGTGAAGCCAGTGGTGGCACAGGTGGTACTAGTGATTAATCAGGGTGGGTGCAAGCAGCGCCCTATTTATATTATATCGGAAACAGGCACTGTCCGGCGCGTATGTCCGCAATACCACAGGGTGATGATATTAACGATTATCCAAATATCTCTCTGTAATGTAATAAAATACCACGTTAATATCAATTTTTTTTATTTGAGTAGATAATTTGGTTTAAAGTTGGAAAATACGTTTAATTTATTCTTTGTTTTATTTTAGTGGATTAAGTGTCGTAGTAATTAGTCCGTTGCCGGATATTTGGACGGCAGAGCCTTATTTATATACAGTACTAAGCCCCAGTCAGTGCTGCTAAGTCTCTCCGAAGTAAAACAACCAATACGTGCAAACTGATTAGACGAATATTGCCATTTTATTTTGCTTTAAAAAGATAAATGTATGAAGAAAATAAAAATGTAATATATAAAGACCGCTTTATAATACCGACCGTAATTGCTTTTCACAAATTCTGATGTGGTTTTATAGTATAGCGTGACAAACGAGCACACAGTCCATGATGTTAAGTAGATGCTGTGGCCCATACACATCTACATTTGTCCTCAATTAAGAATCTAAACAAAGTCCGTTGTCACCCCTGAGGACAATGACAGAATGCTTCGTCTCCAGTAAAAAGGGTCTCCGGCACACTCACACTCACCATACGAAACACAGCAGTATTGAGCTGGTATTTCACGCTGCTATTCTGTGAGAGCATGGTCCTACCCTGGTCGAGCCGACTCAGCCGTGCTATAACCATAATGCAGCTGTAAAAGTGGTTCTACGTGTACCACTTAATAACGTGGTTTGAAAATAACCTCAAAATACATTAATAATACGCATATTGCTTGCAGATTTATAAACCTACGTACAAGCTACTTTTAAAGCCTCCATATTGGCTTGTACCATGTTCAATGAAAACGTTAGTGAAATGTCTCTGTTGACATGCACATAAAAATATATTATCCACATGGGATTTACAGATTGCTTATTTAATTGCTTTACGTATTACAAGTAAACCCGACAGGACTCCATCTGGGTGCGACCTGTTAACGAGGCGTTATTTATATTTACATTCGTGTATTTATTATTTAAGGTCTTTTTATAGGTAGTATTAGATATGTGGCAGTTACATTAGTAGTATAGATGTAGCACGAATGGTTCGGCTTGACCGGGGAAGGAACACGCTCTCACAGAATACCAGCGTAAAATAACAGCTAAACGCTGCTGTGTTTCGTATGATGATTATTGAGAACCGGAGACCATTTTTACTGGAGACGAGGTATTTCATCTTAGAGCTCACTGGTGATAACGCATCTGCATTTTGATTTGTAATCGAGGATATATGTAGATGTCTATGGACCACAGCAACCACTTACCATCAGGTAGACTGTGTGCTCGTTTGTCACCCTATATTATTAAAAAAGAAAATCATCAAAGACCGACAGACAGACAAAGAAATTAAAAAATGGGTATTCATATCTTAATAGTATGCTAATAACCCCCTTAGCTTAATAAAAAACAATTATTCAAATATTAAACACACATACTTCTATTTTATTTATCTATGTATGTTAGATTATAAATAGGGATAAAACCACCTCTCGACTATTATTTTATTATTAATTTAATGCAGTTCGTCAAAATTGAAACAATATTATTCCCTTGTGATACGAGGGCGGCACTGAAAATTTCGGGAATCAAGGAAGTGACACAACATTACTATTTAAAAATGTATTTATTGCTTTTCGAAGTATTCTCCACGAAATTTGATGCATTTTTCCATACGATGGAACCAATCATTGAAGCAACCATTCCATTCGGAAGTTGGGGTCTTCAAATGGCCGTTTTGTAGGCGTCCACAGCTTCTTCAGGTGATGAAAATCTCTGTCCACGCAATTTATTCTTTATTTTAGGGAAAGTATAGAAATCAATAGGGCTTAGGTCGGGGCGGTACGGTGGATGCTCTAATAATTCTATGTTTTCTTGCTCTAAAAACTCTTTTGTTCTGTGTGCGGTGTGAGAACTCGCATTGTCGTGATGGAGGATGATGCGGCGGTTGCAGTTCTCTTTACAGAGTTCAGAAACGACCTGTGGCAAACAAATGCTAGCATACCATTCTGCATTAAACGTTTTTTGTTCCTCAAGAGGAATAGTCGTAACATGGCTGGTTTTGGAGACAAACGTGGCCACCATTTTTTTTTGCAACACTCCATGAACGAACAATTTCTGTTGGCTTTAACTCATTTTCGAACACCCAAACTCGTGATTGGTTTTTTGTTTCGGGATCGTACGCATATATCCAGGATGTATGTATACAGCATTTAAGGATCCTGCGTGAAATCTTTCGAGAGTTCTGACGCACCAAGTAACGCGAGCAGCTTTTTGCACTTCACAGTGCGAATGCGGTATCCATCGGGAAAACAACTTTTTTACACCTAATTGTTCATGCAAGATTATTTGTATTTGACTTATGCCAATGTCCAAAGTTGCCTGAATTTCGCGGTATGTCACATGACGATCTTCCTCAATCAGCTTACGCACAGCATCAACGTTTTCTTGGGTTACTGCAGTTTTTGGACGACCTTGACGGGGATCATCACTGAGCTTGACACGTCCACGTTGAAATTCAGCAAACCAGCGATAAATTGTGATTTTAGATGGGGCTTTATCAACAAATGCAGAAATCATCCTGTCAACACACTGTTTTTGTGTTAAATCACTTCGAAAGTCAAGTCAATATATCATCGCTCTTGAATTTTCTCGAGTCAATTCCATTCTCTCAACGACTAAACAACTTGTGACAAGACCGAGAATCTTTTTTTAAATAAATAAATGGTATTAGATTTTTAAAACCAAGGAGTTTTCAATTAAAAAGATTTTAATATGACAGGAACAGTGGAAATATTCCATTCCCGATACTTTTAGTGCAGCCTCAGTATAGAGCAGCCAACATGACTTATATTAAAGTTAATTAGGTAGTTAGATAATAATGCTCCCCAAACGGCTCGATTCACTGGCGCTGTGAAGAGATGTTACATCCCTTTGCATTTTCTATCGCGTTTATCACGGAGAGTACTCTGAGAAATTGTTCTGATAAAATCCACCTACCAAATTTCAACAACGCACATCGCAACAAAACTAACGTTATCATCCACATCATCTGAATGTTTGACGGTACACTACTACTAGGAATTTTCCTCTTCGCATGAATATTTTGTGGAATCGTTTACCACCGGTCATTTTTCTGCGCTGATACGACTTAGGGACTTTTAATAAACGAGCGTACTCCTTTTTAAAAGGCCGAAAATGCACCTGCAAATACCCTGGTATTGCAATTGTTCATGGGCGACGGTCGACATTTACTTCCAGCAGCTGCAGTTGAGCCCCATGCTCAAATGCCCCTATCTTCTATACAAAAAGGATAATAAGAGATAATCATACAATTAAAGTCATAGAAAAAGCAACACGTCTTTTAATGACACCTCCTATAATATACGGCGTAATACATTACACACTATAGCAAAACCAAGATGACGAGAAAATTGCTGATTTGTTTGCTGATTTCATTATGTACATACAGTCGTGGTAGAGAGGCTTGCACTTACTGGCACTTGCCCTAAATAGGGTATTAGAACCATTTTCAAAAAAAAATTTAAGTGAATCGTAGAGTGATAATGAACTACTATAATTTTTAATATTTTATATTTATATATAATTTTTTTTATAACCGAATTGTGTCATAAAAATTACTTTTAATCTATCGTTTTAAATTTTCACGTGAAAACGCTAGCCGCGATGCTGTTCAACTCGTACGTCACTGTCCTCAATTTGGCCGATTTTGAAAAGAAATAAGATACATTTTAACGTTTAATAATGAGTTATCATCTAAATTATTGTTGTGTGGTGCCTGAATGCAAAAATACGAGCACAAGAACGCCGGGAAAGTTATTGTTATACGTTATTTTGTGTTGTAAACGTTACGTAAAAATCCCTTTAGTGTATGCACTTGGTTCATGTACGTTTATACACTATTAGATCCTTGGCAACGATATAGACATAAAGAGGCTCTTAACATGTAATAAATGTTTCCTTTACTCCAATAAACTGGGGCAAATGCAGCGAGCGCGGTCGCGGCAATGGTCTCATTGCCTTCATTTAAAACAATCTCTGCAGTGAAATTAAAACTCTTACAACTTGTTATTAAAAATAGCGTTGTTTAACCTATGCACAAAGTGATTATATGAGTCATGTAGATGTAGATAACAATGTAGATTTAAATGCCAAGTATTTAAACATATACGAAATAATTGGTTAAATCTGGCAAGGAGATACCCTAATACATTGTCTACAAAAACCAGGCTATTCTTCTGTGAAGATCATTTTGATGTAAGTATGACTTACATTTAACCATCTTTTAATACAAAACAAAACATTATGAGGTGAAGGGTATCGCAAGTCAAATTTTGTAATTACGTTAACTCAGATATTATAGAAATGTGTTTAAAAACAACAAAAATATATCAACGCGAATTACACCAACGGTTTCAATTATGTGTAAAGTACACATGGTTGGCTAGTAGAAAAATGTGTAAGGATAATAGTTGAGCTGATAAATATGGCAATTATGATTTATTTTCATAGTAATATTATATCCTTTCCAATCTTCACATAGGTTAACATCGTATCTTATATAATTCGTATCAAAGTTACTTATATTGAATCACAACAGTTTTTGAGATGTTATATTACGAATAGCCCTTACCCTTAAAATTGAATTAAACACAAATACTTTGCTATAAAAGAACGTATTTTCTATAGTGTTGTAAAACATGGAAAAAGTCCCAAGTTTTATTTTACTGTACACATTTAACAAGTAATAGCCGTTAAAAATCCCTCTTTTTAGCTTTCAATTAAGCAAAAGTAAGAAAATCTTATGCTATAAGCAGATATACCAAAGGGTAGGCAAAAATAATTAAATTCGCTAAAGTAGCTTACTTATAGTTATTACCTGGTACTATATTTCTATTTCTGCTTAGGAGTCCGTCTGGATAGATAGAATCTTCTTATCTATTTCTGCCACCATATAGCGTTGCTTCCACTGCAATGATCTGGTCTGAAGGGTTTAGGCCGTGAGGCATTCCATCATAGTTCTCAAAAATGTGACAACGCATCTATCCTCGTTGTTCGAAGTTGGCTACAAGTGTCAGTAGGTTACAGTAGTCATTATTGTTGCGCGCTATAATTAGTACCTGGTATGTGGCGGCTGATTATTAGCGCCATCTGGTATCAAGTAGCAGAAATAGGAGCGTCAAGATCTTTCTAGAACTCTCCCACTGGCGCCATCTAGTATCAATGGAAGAACTAAGCTTTCTAGAGAGCTCCACACTCGAACTTTCTGCACCTGGTCGGTCGGGGGCCGATATTTGCCGCAATATTATGGATGGAAAAGGCCTATATAAAGTCGTTTGGGCCGCGACTGGGGCAGTATTGAATTGGCGATAAAAGCGAAGATTCGGAGCGAAATAAATTGAACTAAATGATCATTGCGATTAATTATTAGTATGTTTTAAGTTTCAATTGGTGTTCAGTAGTTAAAGTGTCAATTTTGGTAATTCAATCGGCAGTTTTTATTGTCACGAACCCTAAACTCGTAACATTATCGATAGGTAGACTGTTTAGTTTCATAAAAAAATAATTAGAACATTTTAGATGTAGGTTATATTGTATTGTAAACGTTACGTAAAAATAAGCATCCCTTTAGTGTATGCACTTGGTTCATGTACGTTTATACACTATTAGATCCTTGGCAACGGTATAGACATAAAGAGGCTCTTAACATGTAATAAATGTTTCCTTTACTCCAATAAACTGGCGCAAATGCAGCGAGCGCGGTCGCGGCAATGGTCTCATTGCCTTCATTTAAAA
This sequence comes from Parnassius apollo, assembly GCA_907164705.1. Classification (NCBI taxonomy): domain Eukaryota; kingdom Metazoa; phylum Arthropoda; class Insecta; order Lepidoptera; family Papilionidae; genus Parnassius; species Parnassius apollo. The sequence continues at coordinate 10,277,574 of CAJQZP010000585.1, forward strand.
CAATATCTGCAGTGAAATTAAAACTCTTACAACTTGTTATTAAAAATAGCGTTTTTTAACTTATGCACAAAGTGATTATATGAATCATGTAGATGTGGCACGAGTTCAATTAAGATTACAGTAAATTTGTAATTTTCAGCGTATACAAATAATTTTGGTTAATAATTAAAATAATATAATACAAGTTAAAAAATATTATGTGTAGTCTACAACTTTTATAAAAATTAGTTTATAGAACTAAAATTTAGAGTAAAAGCTGTATATGTATATTATAGGTCACACTGCTGGGAACGGGCCCTCTCATTTCTCAGAGGGTTTTAAGGTCAGAAAGAGTTTTCTCAGACACGCAGGTTTCCGCACGATGTTTTTCGTTATCGCCGAACTCATGGTGAATCAGCAGTTATAATGGGATTTCACAATTTCATTGGTGCCAACTGGAATCAAGCCCAACTTGCTCACCCTTTTGCTTAAAAGTTTTTGTTATTTTGAGTTGTTATCAGAAAGGTACCGTTATCCATGTCTTATTTCATTTCCCATTGTCGCCTCTTACGATATCTTGGGGGGAGGGGTGGTTATTCCGCTTATTCACCCTAGAAAATCCACCCTAGGATGGATAGTCGGAAACGCGTGTTCATCTATGCACCCCGTCTAGGGTGGATAATCGAAATTCACTTGTATTTGTTCTTACGATTTTTTTACCCCAAGTACAGTTCAACACATACACTTTAATTATTTATTAATTTTTAATAACAACAAACCTAATCAAAATAACATATCACGCATTTCCATTACTGTTACCTGTACAGCCGTATACAGCATATAAATCGAATTCAATTTCCTCGTTTTAAATAATATTATTACGTATTTTATAAATTCTGCAAAATGTCCAAATACGAGTATATAACAAAACTAATATCATTATTCAGTAGACGTTATTTGATATCCTGGATAGCTTCGTATGTTTTAATGTATATTTCCTATGACAGATGTTGTAGCGAAGAACTGAGCATTTTTTGCTAGCATACCAAAAACTATTGGATATTTTGCCATATTTCAATGAGTACAAGTATAACCTTAAGGCACACTTTTATTTCAGCGTTAAATTTTTAAGCAAGAAGTATATATAATGTATTTTTATAGGTTATGTCTACTAAGTATCTTGGGCCAGTTTTTATCATGTTTCTGTAAATGACTGTACACAACCGAGGGAGAAAATCGGAAGAAAAATGATATGTACTAATTCCGATTAACCACCTCGTCTAGGATGAATAGAGGAACATCGATCGAAAAATACCTAGGGTGGATATTTTAGGGTGAATAAACGGAATAACCTCCCACGGGTTGATATAGGGGTCTCTTTAACTGCCACTACGAGACAAATAATTCAAATATCAAATATTGTGCAACAGATTTTTAAATTTTAGCGGTCACCTATATATAATAGGTGTAATATGCGCCGTAATAAGAATTGTATCAGTAGATTTCCTCTTAGCCTTTGTGAAAGTCATATTTTAAATGTGCGGTAACGTTAATACGCGTAATTTATTTGTTAGAAAATTAAAAGTTGCAGCCTATATACGACCCACTGCTGGGCACAGTCCTTTTCTCACTTACTTGTAATAACAATAAAAATATTAAATTATGCTTTCTATTAAAACTAAAATATAATTTAAAAGTAAAGTGATCTTTACATATATGTATGTATAATACCTAAATAAATTTGTGTCCGTAATTTCTTTTTCTTTTTTTTTTTTTGTAAAATCTGTATATATCCGGGAGCTGTATCGTTTTTATAAAAACATATTTGGAGCTTAAAAATGATACTAAAAAAATTTACATAGATTTATATATTTTTTGTCTGTGTGTATGTCAGTGCGTTCAGGATTGACGCAAAACGAACTGGATGGATTTTCATGAAGTTTCACATGTCAGTAATATGGAAAATATAATACGTACAAAAAAATATTTTTTTTTACACACTTATACCATCTACGGCAGTGCAAAAAGAAGGGTTATGTTATTTCTTATTTATTTTCCTCGGAAGTATATCTTCATATAATGACCGCTGAAGATTCTATTATCATGAATGAATGAAGCATAAAATACCAACCATGACAGTGCAACAAAAAGGGTTATTTTTTTCTTATCCTCAAAAGGTTATTTTAATGTATCTGATAGCTGTTTATTTTATTTATTAGTTACTAGCGATGTGTCCTGGTTTAGCACAGGTTATTTTTGTATCTCGACAATAGCGCTACCTAATGCGTTCATCCAGGGACCCATTGAAACACACACAAAACGTTTCATCAGCATCGGGCGAGCAAGTTTTAGGGAAACTAACGGCCAGCAGTTGGTTTTTATACAAAGAGATAATGAGAATGTCGTAGAGCAATTAGGAAGTATATTTTTACTGTTGTGACGTAGTTCGGACCTGCGCAGACGATACCAGACGTCTTTGATTTTGTTCCTCGTCGCCGGTTCAAGTCTTCTCTGTCTGGCGGACACGAAATAGTTATACCGCCATAAAGGCATGTGAACTTTTTTGCATTTTCCATACTAATAAATCGACGACAGATTTACGCCACTAAATGATACAAATACTTTCAGATTCGTTTAGAAAAATTACTTTGTTATTATTTTTAACAACACTATAATGTAGTCAATAAACGTGGTAAAAATAAATAGTTTACCATCCTTCTTTATAGTTCAGCATTATTATTACTATCAACTTGCACTTAAGACTAGTATCATATTCTCGTCAATAGTTTATCTATATTGTATAGAATTAACAAAACGCTAATTCATTATGTAAATTGTATGACTCTCAGGTGCGTAATTTAAATAGTCACTGAATTAAAGAAGCAGTAGAATTTGTTCGTAAGAAATTTAACTCTTCGATCGCAGACAGTTCCGAACAGCTCCCATGATGTTAATTAAAACAACTTAAAGGATATTTTAGTTTGTTTCTTACCAGATATTTCAAATCAAATCAAATCAAATTCATTTATTTGCATAATACAGGTATAAGAGTTGTTACAAAAAAAATTAGAATATGTACACTGTATTATTACCTTATGAGGTGTGCAAATACTTTACAATATAGTCTACGCATTACTAATTCAATAATGGTGCTTTGAAATAAAATTAAGAATAAGAAAAAAAATATTGTCAATAGTTGAGTCTATAGCGTTAATTGTTGTCATACTAAATACCTTGATGTTATATAAACTCGAAATTAAATATTTTTGATAATACGAATAATCAAATCCAAAATGTTGTCATACAAAATTTAAGTTAAATTATAATTTAATATACTAATCTTATTAAATTGTTACAATTTGTCACATATATTAGGTAAATGCATAAATTACTATTATTCAGTTATAATTAAATTCAAATTATTATTATTAAGTTACAATTAAATTAAAACTATTGCTATTAAATTATAATACTTTTGTCCTCTAGGTACTCTTTGACATTATAATAATATTTATTAATCAGAAATTTGTGTACTATCGTCTTAAATCGTGAAATAGGCAACTTTCTGACATCATCTGGCAGTTTGTTGTGAATCAGTGATGCCATACAAAGAATACTTTTATTGAATAATGCTGTATCTCCATACGGTATTTCTATGCCTAATCTTTTTTTTGTCGCGTAACTGTCTATAGTAGCTTTTAAAAGCAGTCTTGTAAAAATTTGGATTTGATTTCACAAATAGATTTATTTCGTAGATATACATCGAAGGCAATGTCAGAATTTTTAAGTGTTTAAAGTATGGTTGACAGCTTGTAGTATTATCCAGATGGCACATTGCTCTGATGTATTTCTTTTGAGCTTTGAATGCAGATTCTTTATTTACCGAGTTGCCCCAAAATATTACACCATATCTTAGGATAGCTGCAACAAGTCCGTGATAGGCTAATAAAACGGCTTCTTTATTGACAATCTTGGAGAGTTTGTAAAGAGTAAACGAGGATTGATTAACTTTTTTTGCAGACATTATCTAGATGTGTTTTCCATGATAGGTCATAGTCAATATTAATTCCTAGAAATTTTGTATTTGTCACTGGATGTACTGTATTGCCTTGATAACTAACATGTATAGTTATGGGTTGTGTTCTTTGATAAAAGTGCATTATTTTTGTTTTGTCCATATTTATTTTAAGATTGTTTTTTAGGAACCATTGAATTATTGTATTTAATGTTTTATTAATTTCGTTTTCGTAATTGTCTTGCCTATCACATTTTATCATTACTGTGCTATCATCTGCAAAAAGTACCATTGGATGTTCAATATGTCTAGGAAGATCATTTATATATACCAGAAATAGTAAGGGACCTAGGACACTACCTTGTGTGACTCCGAATTTTATGGTTCTAGTGTTAGATCTATATTTGATTTCATTTCGTGTTTTCTGGCATATTTATGTAATTTCTGTTATTTGTTTTCTATTGAACATATAAGAAGAAATGAGGTCTAACGCATTACCTCTTATGCCATACCAGCTAAGTTTCTGAATAAGCACGCTTGGCAAGCATGGCAACTATGGCACGTTGTTGCTCACCTCATGATTTGTTTTCCTCTGTTGCCTGTCTTCGCTTCTTACATCACTACTATATGCTTAATTTATGTCAAGAATATTAGTTTATGTGTTTTAATATATTTATAGTATACTTAATATATACACAATTAAAAAAATTGTAACTATTTTATGAGCCGTAAAGTCTTGTCTTACAGCAGCCCTTTTCTAAGAGTCGGTCATATATACGCTGTTAACGTCTAAGATTATAAGTAAATACTTTAGTGGTGCCATCATCGAAGATATATTTCATTTTTGAAGTAAGGATTACAATTGAGAACTGTCTACATGATGGTAAGCAGATGCTGTAACTTATAAATCGAAAGCTCAAATGGTGCCTTGAAGATACTTCAAGATAGGCTTGACTGTCCTATTCAGAGGCATTGGATTCTAATGCATGTGGCTAGAATATTCAAGTTTCTTAACTGTTTGCTCTCGACCTGACAAGAATGATATAATTTTATTATTAAGGTATACGAGGGTAATGTGGTCACCTTAAGCTTTGCCGCCAGATAAAACCAAAGCTAGAAGGAGAACAGAAACAAAAACGCAAAGTCGTATACTATAATTATTATGTAAAGAAAAAAATAGCAAACAAGTTTCGGCAATAATTAGAAACACTTCTAAAAATCAACATCAAAAACTAACTATACTACACAATAGTGTATCGACTAAAATATTTACTATAAAGTCAACTGTCAAGTTAGGGTCAATAAAGCTGAGCCTTATGGACCCTTTATTTTTCGATAGATTGATAAAGAGCTATCGTATCACAGAGCTATCAATGCAAACAAGCCTGTAGTTTTTGAGTCATAAGAAAATGACCATATTTACCGAATAACTATATTACCTTCACGTTCTATATTATTATTATTATTATAAATGCAGATGTTCGTTGTCTTGTTACTTCTGAGGGATAAAAAGGAATGCTTCATTGTCATTAAAAAGGATCTGCAGTTTTCGTCAGTCAGCATATAAAACTCAGCAGCATTATGCTGCTATTTTATGCTAATATGCTGCGCGACCGCTACCCTTTACTACCACGTATGGAACTATTGAACCTAACTTGTACTGGTATTTTGAAATATAATGGTAGCTTTGTTAATTTTTGAAACAAAAAGAAATATTCAATTTCAAAGCCAATATTCACTGTCTGAAATATTGAACTGTTTTCATCCATCTATTTCATTACTGTCTATAAAATTCCATTGCTTAACGTAGGCCACTACCACCGATTGCCTCATAGTGGAGATTTTGCCATAGTTGCGATGCTTGACAAGCTGTTTTTTTTTAAATTTATTATCATGAAGATGCTGCTGCTCATCTCCTGATTTGATTACATTTACTCTTACTACACCTACAGAACGATATGGGGAAGTGGATATTGTTACACCACACAACACGGTTACTCGAACTGTACAAAATATTTATAATGCATTGTGCCTTATAATAATATCAATATTTTGTTATCTATTGTTATCTATGTAAGGTTGAGAATTTACCATAATATGATAGATATTGCATGTATAAAGCTTAACTTAATAGATCTCTAAAATACATTGTTAATAATATTTTTAGCAAACTTTAGAAATGATACTTTTATAAAATTATCATTTCCCTTCCTTAACTACAATTTTACAAGCATACATAGTAAATACACGTAATAAGCTAAGAGTTTTTTTACCTTTTTTTAAAACAAGTGGATGTATTTTTGTGTAAATGTAATAAAAAATCGTTTAATGTGTTTCGTGTCTAGCTCGTGTGATAGTATCTTTGAATGAATATACATTTTTATATCGCGACATCAAATAGGCGATGGGATCACCGCAGCTGTCGGCATAAAATGCCTCGAGGTAAGTCACTTTATTCAAACTTTTGCCAATTTTAAAGAAAACTTTTGTTTGGACACAAAAGTTGATGATGTTAAGATCTTTTTTGTTTCCAAAAAGGCTACATAATTGCGGCAAACAATAATTTTGTTTCAAGTCCAAAGTTATTTGATCTCGTAAAAATACTCAGTTTCTGAAGGAAATTGTTGTCTAAGATATTATTTTAATATTTATATATTCCTTATATTATACATTTGAGATATAAAAATTATTGCTTTAAAGATTATAATTAAGTAGCGCATTAAAAAAAGCTTCGAGATTAGCCCGACGTTGGACATTAATATCAGGGTGAAGCCTCAGGCTTTCGGATTAAATAAATGAAGTGAGTAATAATTAATTGGACTTTTACCCTATTTTCCGTTCGGTGACAATTAATTTCCGGCATCGTGGAGAAAAGAAACCCTTATCACAAGCATTTCGCGCTCTTCGTTTGGATTGAAGTGACAATTAGACCGTTACGAGCTTTGTAAAAAACACAAACGCCCCTAACTCCATTTAAGTGCTCTAAGTTGAGTGGGTCCCAAAAACTTTAACGATCGTTACTAGATTTTCTAGTAACAATTTTACAGATATTTAGAAAATAACTAATTACTTATTGACGTTTAAAAATCAATATGAAATTCTGTCTATTCATATTATATAATAAAGTTTTGTTTTTTGATAAATTATTCAATCAACTCTTATTCATTAAATTAATTTTAATTGGATAGTTGTATTATCTTTTGATCTTCTTATGTCAAAATGCTAAAGACTATACTTAATTCTTGGACAACAAAGTAGTCAAGTGTTAGATAGAACAAAGGGTAAAATAAAAGAACATATGGACATGCTTTTGACGATTGAAAATGTGTAAAAGATTAGTCTAGTCTGCAATTATTAAAAAAAAAAAACAATCATATTTACTAATAAGATCTGAATTAAAGTCAAAATAGCACACATCGCCATAGTCACATCGGATATATAACTAGAACTCCAATATAAAGATAAAAAATCGAAGCAAAAAAAATCTGCACTTGAAGCAACAACACAAACAACAAAGCGTTAAACACTCTTAAAACCATCGCATCAAATACCACTATCTCAAAAATCTGTACTACTTTTTACTGCTTACTTGCTGTTGCTGCTCACTGTCAAACAGTTCAGAAAGAGATACTGTAGTGATCCACCATGTACTGTTTTTCTCTCTTTATTTCGGCACAAATAGTCATTAACAAAAAAAAAATACATAAACTTAACATTACCTAACAAAAGATAAAGTGTGCTCAAGCATTTCGTACCGATCTTACACTAGCTGTGCCCCGCGGTTTCACCAGCGTATATCACGCGTCTTATTAGCGGGATATATATGACATGAACTCACTCATGTAGTTCAATCATTTTAGTTAAAAAATTGGCAAGTCCCAAGACGCAGTTTTTTTAGTTTGAAGAAAACAGGGCAGGAGGGAGGTTCAGTGTACTTCTAACCATTCGGTTCACCCTTGCCGTCTGGTTGTCATAATGAAGTCAATCTCATTTTTAGTCAAACTGTCGGGGTTGGACCAGGTTTATTTTCTGTGGGGCCGCTTCTGGAAGAAAAAGTTCATCATAAAAAGTCCCTTTTTCTCCATATTCCTCCTTTTCTATATAATCTATACTATCCTCGTTTTCTAGATAGTCTATACTATTTCCCATGAATCTGACTATAATACACAAACCGAATTCTATTTGGACTGGTAGTTCCAGAGAATAGCGTGTTTACACAAACAAACAAAAACGCTTTATTAGTATGGATATAGATTATTAGACTCTTAAATCTAAGACTATTACTACCTATGCTATACGTAAGCATTGCAAAGCGTGCGTACCTTATTTGTCGTATCATGGCTACATAAGAAAAGTTATTAAACCCGCTCTCGTCTCGTGTATGTCGTGAGACCAGAAGCGGTATAACTCTCTCGCACCAATACCGGAAATTTTCGGACCGGCGACGGGAAGCACCATCAAGGGTGCAAGACGTCCGTAGTCCCGAACGAAAATCCGCCAGCCAAGCGTGGCGATTATGATGAATCCTCTCTACCATCGGAGAGGCGCATGTCCAGCAGTGGACCGTTTAGGGAGATAGCGAGAATGAGAGGGTTTGCATTTGTTGTATATAAATATACACACTCGTATATATATATATATATATATATATATATATATATATATATATATATATATATACGTGCTGTTTTCGAGAGTCATTACGAATCGTCTCGCACGCAGACTCGACGACTTCCAGCCTCCCGAACAAGCCGGTTTCCGAAAAGGCTTCAGTACCATAGACCACATATATACCCTGGCGTATGTGGACTATGAGAAAGCCTTTGATTCCGTCGAAATTTGGGCGGTGCTGCAGTCCCTTCAGCGGTGCCAAGTTGACTGTCGGTATATCGAAGTGCTGAAGTGTTTGTACAGTAGGGCTACGATGGCTATCCGAGTACAGAACCAGAGCTCGAAACCTATCCAACTGCAGAGAGGTGTAAGACAGGGTGACGTTATATCCCCGAAACTCTTCACCGCTGCTTTGGAAGACGTTTTCAAGCTACTGGACTGGAAAGGATACGGTATTAACATCAATGGCGAGTACATCACTCACCTTCGATTTGCCGACGATATAGTCCTTATGGCAGAATCGCTGGAGGACTTAAGCACTATGCTCAATGACCTCAATAGTGCCTCCCAACGGATAGGTCTTAAGATGAACATGGACAAAACAAAGATTATGTTTAATGTCCATGTCACACCTATGCCGGTAGTTGTTGGAAGCACTGTGCTCGAAGTTGTTGACGAGTACGTTTACCTGGGACAAATATTCCGATTAGGTAAGTCCAACTTCGACCGAGAGGTCAATCGACGGATTCAACTCGGCTGGGCAGCGTTCGGGAAATTACGACATATCTTCTCGTCAGGTATACCTCAATCTCTGAAAACTAAAGTGTACAACCAGTGCGTGTTGCCAGTGATGACTTACGGATCAGAGACGTGGTCCTTCACTGCTGGCCGTATGAGGACGCTCAAGGTCGCTCAGCGAGCTATGGAGAGGGCTATGCTCGGAGTTTCTCTGCGTGATAGACTCAGAAATGAGGATATCCGCAGTAAAACCAGATTGACCGACATAGCCCAACGGATTAGTAAGCTGAAGTGGCAATGGGCCGGCCATATAGCTCGAAGAACCGATAACCGATGGGGAAGAAAGGTTCTCGAGTGGCAGCCTCGTACCGGTAGGCGTAGTGTAGGGCGACCCCCCACTAGATGGAGTGACGACCTGGTAAGATATGCAGGAAGTCGATGGATGCAGGTGGCTCAGGACCGTGCTTTGTGGCATTACTTGGGGGAGGCCTATGTTCAGCAGTGGACTTGTGAAGGGCTGTGATGATGATGATGATGATGATATATATATATAAATTACCTGTCACTTTATTTATCAGCGATGGACTCATGGTGCAGTTTGGTCCAACTTGAGAGATAGGTATTATAAGTAGTTACTAATATCTACTAGGAAGACGAAATGATAGTTCACAATTTATTGTGATTTAACAATTGTTTTTAAATTGTTATGTTTTTATTGGGCTCAAAGAGTTTTAAATAGATTTACATCATAAAAGTCATTATAAAATAAGTAATAATAAGTCATATTAAAGCAGCGGTGGAAAAAACTGTTACGAGTGTAATTTTTATGTAAAAGAGTAGGTACAAAATTATTGAGATTACGCGAGGAACGATCAGGAAGATGAGATGCTTTAGTGATGGAATTGAATTCTGAAAATAATATACCTTCATTGTATTATTTATTTAGAATCAATTGGATTATTCAAAATTTTAAATAAAGTTTATGTAATGTACTTTCAGCGTTTCCTCAAACTTTCTCATTTTGCTAATCATCTAACGAGGCTTTGTTGGCTTTAAAATTCCAGGAAGTCAATCTCATGTGTATATGTTAGCCCAAACTTAACAGATTCCATAGTCTTATAATAGCGACCAGCACCATTGATAGTGTCAACGCCGTGCATAATGGTCATTTTCCTTGTTTAGTAAACATGGGCAATTTACAAGAACTTTACAGAAAATTGTTGCGGAGTCAAAGAGGCTAAAGAGGCCTTCAAAAGATTCCTTAATAACAAAAATCTCTTCCAATTTGGAAAAATTTGTATTAACTCTAACGATTGGTAGATGAACTGACAATTTAAACAGCAGACCTTTCGCAGCTAAGTTACTTCTTTTCATCATCGGTTTGGATATTCTAGATTTGGTAATTTTTAAAATTATTCGGGTGTTCGTCCAAGACTATTATTTTCACATTTGCCTAAGTCAACTTTTACGATACAGAAGGGATGAAAAGTACGATACTCTTACGACAAATTATTGTTACGTGAATGTGAATAAAGCACGAGCGAAGCTTTCTTAACTCCTACCCTTCATTTACAACATATAACGTTATAAACAAAAACGTCAGGCAAATCCAAAATAAGCATAATATTTTATAAAAATGGGAGTAGTAAATACAACGTATTGTCGGAATGAGGTATGTCATAAATAAAGGAACACGTTAGATAGGGACGCCTACGGTTTCGCGATCGAAACAAACAATTTGTCATATTGCGACGACATCTACCGAGGCCGCGTTCGTTCGTAATCTAGTAAAAACACAAGTCGGCTGAAATAACAACTTCATAGTGTGAGTCATTTGTGCTTAAACAAAGCGTCAACTGCAGAGTTGCTGTTAGCAATAACCGAGATCATTTTTCATGTGGTTCATTCGGGCGGTCGAGGAAAGCTATATAATAAATCATTGTTGCCAGCATCACGACCTTATTATTTAGCCCGGCCGGCTTTATCCGCGCATGTTATAAATTCTTTCATCTATCTGAAACACCCATCGATCATTCATACGTTTCGTGTAATTACCGTAATTAAGTGATAAGCAACGTTGTGCATTAATTTATATGATATTCCTGTTTTGATATTCACGAACCTGACCTTATTATATTTTGATATAATACCCTGTTTACGATTAAGATGTATGTGAAATGAATCTTACTCCTGTTTAAAAGATTAATTTTATAAAACTTAAGTGATAAATTAACTAACAGTCCACTTGATGTTAAGTGGCTGTAAGGGTCCTCAGGGACTTCAATTACTGAGCCGTGGATTGTTAAAAACATTCTTTTTATAAGATAAAGGTGACAAACGAGCACACACTCCAACTGATGGTAAGTGGTTGCTAACTCATAGGCATCTAAATCTATCCTCAATTACATATTAAAATACAGATGCGTTGTCACTTGTCACATCGGAGGACTAAGACAGAATGCCTCATTTCCAGTATAAAGGGTCTCCGGTTCTCTACACTTAATATACGAAACGCAGCTGCCTTAAGCTATTATTTTACGTTGGTATTCTGTGAGAGCGTGATCTTTCCCCGGTCGGGCCGAGCCATTCGTGCTACAACTATACCACTAATATAGCTCAGCATGGCTTTATCACGTACAAAAATCTTGGCTTGTCTATCACCGGGGGGATTCCTAGCGCGAATGGCGACCTGACGAGACCGATGTGCTGCGTGCGGGCGACGTCGTGACCTACAATCTAACAAAGACTGCTTCAGATTGCGTTACAACTTCTAATAACTGAGATGAAATGACTCACAGATATTAATTAAATATAATAACAGGCTGTGTGGCGCTATTTACTACTATACGGCTTTTTAAACCTTTCAGACATGGTCGTATAAATAGATATGAGGATGGGCGTCTAGGCATGAGAGGTCCGACCACTTAATAAATACATAATAGAATAAACGTACATAAATGTATAAATAAATTAGCGTAGCGTACTTATCTTATATAAATAAATAAAAATTATTTGTCAGAAATCACCTAAAGTCTAATAATAATTTTGCTTTGGAACAACATGCAAAATATTTTTATTTATTTTAAAATAGATGGACGATACTAAATTATTATATATTTCCTGTCTGTATGTAAGTGATATATGTTTTTTTTTTAAATTTAAAATATATCATTATATTTAAATGCTTACACTATGATTAATCTGAAAAATTTTCACCGTTTATACGGCTGGAGGGGTGGTATTGAAATTAAAAGTGGATGTACATTTTAAAGACATTGGAAAATTAAAAAAGACATTGGATACTTACTTTATGTAGGTGAAGTTCAGAATGAGGGTTTACATCGATACGCATATATTATAGGCCTAGCGATGCGGACGGGGCAGAAACTGGTATAACTTGCATAAAAGTAGTTTTATAACTATGTCGTGTGTGATTTGTTTCACAATAATTAAGGAAGCGTCTTCTCGTTTAAAAAAGGCAGAATATGTAAAAATTATAGTATGATTTTAACCGTTTCTTGTCTATGTTATGAGTTGTGAAGAGACAATTAAGTTTTAAAAATTATATTAAAGCACGGGGAAATCTTAAGTACAATTATGAATTACTCGTGAGTGTGAAATAAATCTACTTAATACGTGTGAAATAACGATCGAATTAATAAGTACTTTCATAACTAGTAATGAAAGTAGTTATTAATTCGAATAACGAAGTAGAGAAAATAATGATATGTAAATAAAAACTTTAATATAATGTAATAAAAAAGATACAAAAATCGGACAAATATTTAAGGTATGTACTGAGATTTCTACTTAATCACTGTTAAAATTACGTGCCGACGTAAAAAAATATCAGTAGGCCTAACTCAGTCTTGCCCGTGTTATTTTATTTCATCGTTTCGGAGTCAGAGTCGACCCCATTTGTCTTTGTTCTCCGTTTCCTATATTTTTGCACGCAAACTCCATTATCTAATTTAGCTTTGGCTGGTTGCCAGGTCGGTACAGCTCTGTACTTTTCTGAAAAGAAGTTTTCATTTCTTTATATTAAACACCTTAGCTTTACACGTTCAATTACGTGAACAGTATTAGGAAGAAAACATAAAGTGTGATTTAAAACAACATTTACGTGCCGCGATTCGATACCCTATACAATAATTCAAAATAACATCAAGATTGGATGTGGAAATGGACGGTGAGATTTACTTCGCCCCTTAGAAGCTCTTGAAACGAATAGGCAATATCAGCTGGCTTTACTTGACTGAGATTCATCATAAATTATAATAGAACAAAATAGGAATTTTTATTTTGAGCGTATTACAGTCACGTTCGGCTTCGGGGTTACTGCACAATTACCAAATACACACATTACGTGCTTACATACGGCGTCGCTGTTAAGCTTGCTTGTTTAATTGTTTAAAGGTAGTACGCTAGATTACTTCTCGAACAATACGTGGTTATTTAACTCAGAGCAAAGCGTGGGAATTTTATCCTGACAATAACATCGGCATCTGCCTCATAATCTTTTTCAATGTCATATCACAATGAAAATTATTAAACAATATTGAAATAATTATTTAAAAAAACTGTATTTATAGACTAACAAATATATAGTATTATTTTGTATTATTTTTAAAAACAATACTATAAACGCTGATCACGTTGTTAGCCCCGTGATCTACTGCCAGTTCGCTTATTGATCTAGGAGTGATTTACATTCGGCTAGAATGGAGAATTTGAATCCACGCACTTTCTGAGTTTGCTGTCCACAATATAAACCATTAGGTCAACGTCACTTGCTGCAAAATAATATTAAAGTATTATTTTTAAAGTAATTTAATAAATATATTAATATTATACTCTTAGTCGATTTTAACTACGGCGACGTATGCGGAGTAAGTCATAATCATTGCGGCACATTGGCATACATATACCTAATATAAGAAGAAGGAATTTACTAATAATAAATCTAGCCCTGTCAATTTATTTTATAAAATCAAAGTTAGCATAGCATGAATACAGACTCATATATACACTGATGGCATCTTAAACTAAAATGATAATAATTATTACTCAAATTTCATGTTTTCTTGCCGAATTGCTGGACTGAAAACACACGCGATTTACCATCAATGGCAACAGTTAATAATTAATCAATTTTTCAAAATAATTAAGTCCATTTATAATTACATCACTCATCAATATAAATAAAAATACTCTATTATACCGTTTACTTTGCTTCAGAGATGGAATAAATGAGATGAAATCTTTAATTTTCTCTTCAAAGGAGTTATAAAGTACAAAGCTGTTATATCAGGCGTAAAATAAGTTAATTAATTTGCGAAATTGCTCATCGAAAGTTGTTTTAATCCTCAGGGGAGTCTTTAGAAACTGAGTTTTATTCAAATCTGCATGCGAAGCGGGCTCTACGCTTGAGCTGCACGTTCAAATGGCGCTATGATCCGGCCTCTCTCAATACTGATTAAAGCACTGCTAAGGTTTCGTTATATTATTGCATTTAAGAATTTCACAAAACTGCAAAATTATGACTAAAATATATATTTGCTTCCTCAAAAGTTTAGTCAACTATATTAGTCTGTAACAATAACAAGTTAGACAATGATCCCTCACAATATTTGTAAATTGTAAATTGCAAAACTAGGTACCTTTTTTGCCAAACGATATTCATTCATTAACAAATATACGTTTCACTAAATGAGAAGTCGTTAAAAGCATTCAGAATATCAAATAGTTACTAAATCTTCATTCTTTTGTCACTGCACTAAATATTTACAAATGGCATTTTTATAGCAACTACAAAATATGTCATAAGCCACATAATTGACATTTTTGTAACCTTATGGTTAAAGTAACGACTAGGAAAAAGGTCGTGGGCTCGAATCCGCCCTTCGACTACCGAAGTTAACCATTCCTATCACAAACCTTTTAAGCTTACTGTAATGTTTCACGAGAAATTTAATAGCGCTACTTATATTCTATAAAATCCTGCCACTTAGCATTTTGTAGGTTTATGTGATGAATTCGGATCGCCAGCGCAGTGGTTAAGCGTTTGGCAGTTACGCAGTGGGCTGTGTATTCGAATGGTGGAATTACAATTGCGGGGAACAAGTATATTTGAAAGGCTTAGAAAGGATTATTGCAAACATACTTGTCTGGATTTTAAGCCATGCAAAATTTTGAATGTAAAATTTTTCATGAGACTGGAGGAATTTCTAGTGCACAAATAAAGTTTTACAAAAAGAAAAAAAATTAAAACAAATGACAGTAATTTCATTCAAATTGCAAAGATTTCTTCAGTCTATTTCTTCTTCTACTTTCATAATTAATGATTTTGTTTTGGTGATATGATATCGTTATTTCTGTTAATGGAATTCGGTTGGTTCCTTAATTTGAAACAAAACGTAGGGGCTATGTAAACGTTTTATGCGAGGGCTTATGATATTCTACGACCTGTGAAATACACAACAGATTTAATTTGCTTGAGGATTAAAACAAATTAATTTCGCTACCATATTTTAATAGATTCCATTAAAGCAGTACTTTTAAAAAATAATGAGAAACATATTAAACTGAACTATTTAAATGATTTAAATTTTACGGTTATACTGGATAGTAGATATTAGTTTGTTATATACGTTATAATTTGTATTTAACTCGACTTCAACTGTCTTAGGTATTTCGGTATAGTGGTCGTAAGAGCGTTCAAATACCGGGTTAGGTGAAAATCAGTCATGTTGTTTTCTATTAAGAAATACTCCGTGGCAGCTCTTGGTCTAAGGGAATAAAGAGTACACTTGTGCTTGCGCACACACATGGCTTTTCTGCATTGAGACTCGCCACCGTAGCTAAATTCGGTCTGGAGAATATTATATGTATGTACAAGTACAAGTGTATATTATTATTTGTTTGTATATATCCGTATATACATATATCGATAACAGTCGCATTTTTATTTATTATTGACCAATACTTATACTAATATTATATGGGTGTAACATGAATGGGTCGGCTCGACCGGGGAAGGACCATGCTCTCACAGAATACCAGCGTAAAATAGCAGCTTAATACTACTGTGTTTTGTATGGTGAGTGTAGAGATCCGGAGACCCTTTTATACTGGAAACGAGGCATTCCATTTTAGTCCTCACGGGTGACTTAATCAAGGATAAATGTAGATGTCTACGGGCTACAGTTACCACTTACCATCAGGTGGACTGTGTGTTCGTTTGTCACCTTTATTCTATAAAAAAAATACGCCGGTGCTAATAATTGTCTCAGTGATCATACGGTCGTTCCTTATATGTAATATGTTTATTCTATAGTGAGTGTCAGCTTGCACTATATGGGACAAAAAATAAGCGGTACAACCCACCGGTAATCATATTTCACTGCTGTTGTTGTAGTTTATTGGTAAAATACAAATTAAAACCCCTGTTCTAAGTTCAAGATATCATTACTATCACAAGATTGAAACATGTCTCTGCAGTTGCAAAAATTTTTGAAATAAATAAGAAGTCGCTACCATAGTTGGTTTACGTCTAGCAAACTTTTTTATGTTTATTTTGATTGAAATTTTATATACATACATGCTCAAATAATGAGAAGTGGTGATATGATATCGTTATTTCTGTTAATGGGATTCGGTTGGTCATCAATTCATGTACAATATTTCGCTTAGGCCAGCGTACCTGAATAAAACCATTCATACTAACCGTACTTCTTAAGACCAAAGCTAAACCCGCTGTGGGTATGACGATGGCATAATTTAATTCGTTTTTAACGAGACACGTGTAGGTAAATACAGTTCAAGTTGGCTCAAACTAAGATGTTTTAATTAAATTTAAGGCTTCGCGATAAATAACTTACGTAGCTGGGCAGCCGGGACCGCACTCATTGCTAGTATATTTAATCCGGTAAAATACTGCGGACCCTCATTTCCATAAGCTTCAATTGTTTGTACCTCTGTATACCTGACTGCGATTTATTTTCGACCATTTTCATCTATGTTTACTTTCCGGCAACTAGCGCTAAATGAGAAAATTAAAATCTTGTTTATCATGGAGAATAATATTTTAGCTCCTTTAATATTAATTTGCAAGTAATATCTTTAATAATAAGTACACATTGTTGATTTCTGATTCTGATTATATTATGATGCTGGTTTTATAGCTAATTCGAAAATGGGGAGGTAAAATTCAGCTCGAGACTAAACCTGCTCGGGGCAAACGGAACAATAAGCCAAAGGAGCTCCCTGCCACGCTATCCGCAAATTTTTGTAACATCAGGGTACTTCATTCAAACCTTAACGCCGTCCACCATCTGGAAACGGCGAAGCCAGCCTTGCTCTTTCTCACCGAGACACAGGGTACAAATTAGAACACTCCTTTGTGCCCCGGGCTGGAGTTGCATATCTGTTTTCGACGCCTCGGCAGTCTTCAAAGTACGGACCTGTCCATACTATGGCTGCGCGTAGACAACGACAATCATGAACACGGGTAACTCTGTAGGGCCCACAGCAGTAACGGCGAATCAGACCGACTCATCTACCACGTCCAAATGGCTGCAGACACCGTGCTACAACAGGTCTCATCCGCAGAGATCGTGATACGCCTAACACGCTGAATGGCTTGGTTCTCGTTTAACCGATCATGCGGGTAGATCTGTTTATGATTTTGCTTAGGCATATGGTCTGACATAACTGGGTAACTCGCCTACGCGGATCCCAGATGTGGAGGCTCATGTACCTTCGCTGTTGGTTCTTCTGCTAAACTCTCATCCGGATGGATATCAGGTCTCCGTCGATGCCCCTCTTGGCTTGACCATTATCTGATCCGGAGTACATTTTAAAACGCCGGTAACGCATCTGCAATTCCCTTGGTATTGCAGTTGTTCATGAGCGGCGGTAGATACTTACCATCAGGAGAACCGATTGCTCGTGTGCCCCCTCTCCACGTAGCCACGTATTTACATGTTGATTCTTAATCAAGGATAGTTGTTTAGGTTACGGCATCCAATTAGTGTTTGCTCTTTGTGCTCGTTTATTTATCACCATTATTTATAAAAAAATACTTATTGTAATATTTGGCCAATATCACTATACAAATTCGCAATAATGTCAATTTTTAAATAAAAATAGAATTTTGATGCTTTTAGTCACATTTCTGTAAAGAAAATAATATTTTTTTTTTAGTTTTTGTAGGACATTTTTAAATAAGTTAAGTAAAGTAAAAAATAGGCTATATTATGCGTCCCACTCTGACCATAAACCTCTTCTTTTTACTGAGGGTTATGGAATAATCAGTCCACCGAGCTGCTCCAATGGGTGTTGGCGTGTGGTCCGCGAAAATTACATGTCTGAGAAATAATAAATAAATAAAATATATTAAAAGAAACATTTAAAACTTAATTTCCTAAAAATGAAAAATTATTGTGAAATTCGTACAAGTGTTTATCCAAATTATAAAAAAACATTAAAAAGCATTTATTTTTCGGGCATCGAAAAACAAAATAAACGCCCTTGCTCAATAAAATAAACTCTTAGAAATTGCAATAAAATTAATGATCCGAAAGAAAAACGTAGAGCGAACATACTTGAAGCCCTCTGTAGCGAGCAAGGGGATCCTTTAACTCTTTTCCCACTCAACATTGTTACCTCCACAAACGACGCGGCATCGTGAGTAACGTACAAAATCAGTTTTGCTTTTAAAATGAAAAAAGAGCAATAAAACCTTTAGGTTTGTGACGTTGTTTTTTTATTTTGATTTTTACTATTTGATTCAACAAGTTAATTATTAATACGCATACTATTGTCACATACAAGTGTTTATTTACTTATAATACATAAACAAAACATGTGGCTGAGTGACTGCATTAGCAAATCTGCTCCCCTATCGTATTAAACAACCCGTGGGTGTCGTGGGAAGCGACAGAGTAAAATGTAACAAAATATGGATAGAAAATTTTCCTGATAATAATTCGAAATAGTAAAAAAGCGTTTGCAGTTGGGAGGTTTCAGCTGAGGACTTTTGATAGGCAGTAATGAATGAATGATAAATGGAACAAAAGAAATTAATAAGTAGACGAACATAAAATTCTTTCTTAAGATGATGAACTTCAGCAAAAATTTGTGGTTGATATTGATGGTACAATGTATTGTGAATGCAGCATGAAGAGGTCGGGTCCACCGAGGAAGGAACACACATGCTCAGAATACTAGCAAAATAATTAAAATAATTGTGTTTCGTAGCGGTCATTGACGAGAAATATATGCCATTTTTCTTTGTAACGAGTCATTCCACAACATCACAACTACCATTAACTTACGCTTTGGGCGATCAACGTGTTAATGTGTGCTGGTAAATAATATTGGACTATTGGACAAATTTCATGGTGTTTTTTTTTTTTGAAACGTTCGTGTAAACTCGGTCTATTACTTTAATTACATAAATTAATGATTTCTTATATTCTTTATATTTCTTATATTAATCAATACATAAATTAAGTTAAGTATCTAAAAATATATTAATAATAATAACATAATTTATACGTAATGTGCTTAGACCAACGACAGGTGCGAGACATCTTGTGGACTGAGATCATCAATTCGCCTGCCAAGCAGTGCAATTAAGGCAATCCTTCCTTAAAACGGGATAGACTTTTATGGGCTTATGAAGAAAAAGAATAAGAAAAAACAATATAAAAACGTTTTGTATGCTTCCGCCGCCTATATGCAGATAAAGACGTTAGTGTAATTTTTCCGCATGTCGGTGATTTAAGAGCATCTATT
This sequence comes from Parnassius apollo, assembly GCA_907164705.1. NCBI lineage: Eukaryota > Metazoa > Arthropoda > Insecta > Lepidoptera > Papilionidae > Parnassius > Parnassius apollo. Next base: position 10,297,717 of record CAJQZP010000585.1, read on the forward strand.
ACCCTATTAGCCTTGTGGTTGTCGTAAATGGCGACTATGGGAAATTCCTGAAAGGTCTATATTTTCGGTTTGATGGCGGCATGCTATCTCCTATATACCGTTACCGTTAACATTACAGCCTGTTAAAACTACATGGCTGAACATAGGCCTTCCCTCATAAATCTAGCCTCGTAGAGACTAGATATAAAAACAGCTTCAAAGTCTTCAAGACATCTTGTAATGCGTTGCGATTATGGTGAATTGATTCTACAGTGCCAGCTCCTACAAATTTTAAGGGATTGTATTTAATATAGAACTTTTAACAAAACCAGGAAACTTGATTATATACTTATCTATATCAAAATGTTTACATTATTCTAATAACAGTATTACAAAGTATTGCAAATGAACTGTAAGCAAACATTCAAATGAAAATAGTAAACACAATGTTCACGTAAAAGGAAACACTTCAGTACCTTTAGGCGTTCTCCTTTAAAGAGTTATTTTTGACGAACAGACAAAAGCTGCTAGCCTTCGTTCCCTTGCTTATTTCTCACAGTTTCTCATCAAACCAAAGTTGCTCCGTTTATTTTCGTTCATGCTTTTGCTGTTTACTATCCATCATTTTATTGAGTCAGCATTTTACTTTGTTGGGTTGAATTGCAATAATTGTGTTGTAGAATTGAAAGGAAATATATTATTAACACTACTATATATTTAATGACCGTGATTGTAAAAATAATAACAATTTTTTTATTAGGGCCATACAGGATTTTTTTTCATTTATGTGCACATTTCTTATTGTATGGAAAATAAATATGTCCCTAAGAATTAAATTGAATAACGAAATATAACTTCTCTCCACCACCACAACCACATCGGCACATCAGCTAGTGTAGATTGTAGCAAATTATGTAAAACTGTGTTTGATTTTTTTTAAATATGCCACATTAAGTCCACTAACACGCATTAAGGTAGCGCGGTGGACTTGTACTAGATCCAAAACAGTCTCAGAAAAAAAAACGAAAATCTGTGCCCACATTGCGTAAAATAATAAATATGATTGTAATTGTAAGGTCATAATTAAAACTATCTTCTTTTACATTTAGTTATTACTTAGTTAGAAGAATATTTACAATATGGAAATCTAAATACAAACATTTAAATAACAAATAATTTTGATAAAATGTGCACCGCTATTATGGCTAAAAAGGCTTTCTCCAAAGAAGTATATTTTTATTTAACCAACACAAGTGACACTAAGCCTAATTTCCTGTCGTCCTCGCTAGAACGTGCCACCGTCTAATTTACATTATGTTTACAAATTGTGCAAAGAAAACAAAATATCTTTGCAAATATAATACGGGTTAGAATTTTTTTATAAAATAATTTTTTACTTCTGCGAACTAAATATTTTTGTCAATTTTAATCTTCTATTCTTTTCTTTTAACTAACTATTAGATGATGTCCTCCAGATTTAATTTCGGTCATGGCGGCCAGTTTGAACGGAGACTTGACAATCTGCGCAAGGATGGATTATAGTGCACATGTGTGTGCGTACACACAATTGCATTAGGTACATAGTATAGATATTACTCCCATAATTAGTGCTATGGGACGGCAATCTATTACCACCGGCGATTTTTCCGGACCGATACGACCTAGGGACCTTCTAGAAAAGAGCTTACTCCTTTCTAAAGGGCCGGCAACGTACCTGTAATTCCCCTGGTGTTAAGGTTGTTCATGGGCGGCGGTAGTCACTTAACATCACGTGAACCGCATGCTCGTTTGCCGCCTCTTCTATATAAAAAACATGACCGGAGAAAGATCAGATGCCAGACCAACGGCTGTCCCTGGATTCAAAACTCGAACCTCATGATCAGCAGTCACATGATCACTATATCAACAAGGCAGTAAACACACACTTGCATAGACCAAGTTAATAAATGCGTGTAAAAATATTGAAAAAATGTTACTGATATTGTATAGCAATTACTCAGACTAGTGTGTTTGTTAAGCAATCCCTCCAAATTTAAATTATATTACAGTTCTTGCATTTCAAGAGTGCGGTTAGCCTTTGGGTGGGATTCGACATATACATACACACTGTCACACTGTGCATGTCAAACCATATCCACAAGTCTACCGCACTCGTGAATTGCAAGCAAAGACATTTAAGCTAGTATATTATATATTTAATAATTCTCAGATGTTCTGAAAAATTTCAATGTTATTCATATTAATGCCCAAAGTATTCCGGCACATTTTCCAGACATGCTTGCATCAGTTAACACTAGCTTCCTCAGCGCTATTCTTGTATCCGAAACGTGGCTCAAACCATGTTTACCTTCTACCTGCTATTCACTACCAGGATTCAATCTTATTCGAAATGACCGAGTAGGCCAGAGTGGTGGTGGGGTAGCAAATTGCTAGATATGATATTCCTTTTAAGATTATTAAATTGTCTACTCAAGCACCCTTGCCTAATGAAGCTGAACATCTCTTGTTGGAAATTATATTATCTAACACCAAAATCTTACTAGGCGTCTTTTATAGGCCATCCATCCATGTGAATTATTTCCCTTCGTTTTAGAAAATACAACCTTGAATACCTGACTCCTCTATACAATCACATTATTTTTATGGGCGATTTTAACACTTGCTTGTTAAAGAATAATCACCGCACTAAAAAGTTGCGCTCTATTACTGACTCGTGTAATTTACATATTCTGCCACTTAATGCTACACACACCTTGCCTAACTGTATTTCATCCCTGTTAGATCTTATCATAGTTTGATCTCCTGATCACGTGTCAAGGTATGGTCAATGTGCAGCTGTGGCATTCTCTCATCATGACCTCATCTTTCTGTCATATGAAATACGTACTCCCAAATTTCGAGGCAAGGTACTGATGCTACGGAATTTTAGTGGGATGAATATAGAACGTTTACAAGAGGATGCCCGGAATGCTGACTGGTTTGCTGTATACTCTGCAGATTCTATAAAACTAAAAGTGGAAACATTTAATTACATTTTAATTAACCTTTATGACATCCACGCACCAATCAGACCAGTTAAAGTTAAACACACTCCTGCACCTTGGCTAACAGACGATATTAAATCACTGTTAAATAAGAAAAATAAAGCTAGGCTTATTTATAACAATGATAAATCGAACCACAATAGGGACGAGTATAGGATCATACGGAATCGCTGCAATACAATTTGTAGAGAGGCACAACGACGCCATGTTCAAAGATCAGTTGAGAACGGAGACCGTGCAAAAATTTGGAAGTTTCTGAGATCTATAGGAGTTTTAAAATCTAAAGAATCTACTATTTCGAATGAAGACGTTGACATTGAATCATTAAATCAACATTTCCCATCTAGCTCTTCGTTTTCAAGCGATAATATAAAATCATATACTTTAAGCAATCTGTTCAAAGCATCAACTCCTAATTTCTCGCCGTTCACCTTCAATCAATTTTTCGGTTGTGATGTTAAGAAGAACGTTTTGTCCATATCGTCAAGTGCCATCGGGTGTATTGAAATTAGCCGTAAAATGATCGTCCCCCTGATTGACATTATTCTCCCCATCTTAACTCATATTTTCAATTACTCCATATCCTCTGAATCCTTTCTGGTGAAGACAAGGTTGTGCGAGACGTTACTGCATAAACATGCGTCACGTAGTTTAGCAGCGGCAGGAGGGGGGAGTGGTACGGAAGATACGGTAGCGGTGGGAGCGGTTCGCCGGTAACACAGAACGACACAGTTTTAGATAGCGATCGCACGGTTACATTGTCGGGTTATCCCTGTAACACGAATAAAACTAATTCAGTACAGTCCAAGTTTAATTTATTATCTTCAGGGCAGGCAGTACTCCCTATCACAAGGTGTACAGGGCACTGTCCCCACCACTTTCCTCGAATTTGGATGGAAGCAAATATCATTCCTCTTCCTAAAAAGAAGAACCCATGAACCCACCCCTTAGATTATCGACTATATCTAACCTTCCATTTCTTTCAAAAAACCTTGAACGTTTAGTCTTTGCACAACTTAACCTCTTCCTAAATAAAAACTCCCTTTTTTGACTTCTTTCAATCTGATTTCAGACTTGGTCATAGTACGGTTATAGCGTTACTTAAAATCACAGATGATATTCGCTGGGGTATGGACCAAAAGCAGCTTACTATACTTACGCTACTGGATTTCAGTAACGCTTTTAACACCGTCGATTTTGATGTATTGCAGAGTCTGCTACGTTCTATTAACATATCTCCAGCGGCAATTGAATAGTTTCAAAGCTATTTGCGTGGCCGCCAGCAGCGGCTTATGGTAGGGGGTGCCACATCTTCGTGGTGTGAACTAACTGCTGGTGTACCACAAGGCGGCGTGTTGTCTCCTCTCCTTTTTTTCTGTGTTTATTAATTCTGTTACTTCACGAATTTCTTCTCTCTACCATTTGTATGCAGATGATCTTCAAGTTTATTCCCATACATCACTCCAGAACCTTCCCAGTGCCATCAATGACACTACTATGAATCTTTCTGCAATACATGATTGGAGCAGGTTATTCGGGCTTAATTTAAATCCCAATAAGACCCAAGCCATTATTGTTGAAAATAGTACTGTATTTTCCAGAATTTGTTGTGATAACTTACCACCTATTGTTATTGATGTTGTTGTGATACCTTTTAGCAAATCTGTAAATGACCTAGGATTACACATTGATCAAAATCTTTCTTGGTCCCTACATATTAAAGAGTCCAGTAAAAAGATGTTTGCGGCATCATCTTCTTTACGACGTTTGCGTAACTCATTACTCATTCCTACTAGAATTTTACTGGCACAGTCTTTGTTTCTCCCTATCCTTGATTATGCTGATGTATGCTATTCTAATCTTACTGAGGATCAATTAAATAAACTTGAACGTTTTCAGAATTTCGCTATTAGTTTCATATTTGGCGTCCGCAAATATGATCATGTTTCCGAGATTCATACTAAGCTCATGTGGCTTCCTATCAGACTTCGTCCGAATACTGACATTCTATCTCAACCGTACTGTGTACTATTTGATCCTAAAACACCGATGTATCTAAAAGAAAAATTTGAGTTCGAGGGCACAGATAAAGATCATTCCAGATTATCCGATAAACTTATTTTGCGAATGCCTGCTCACAACTCAATTTTTTTTAATTCCTTCTTTTGTGTCAAAGCAATTAAATTATAGAACTCACTTCCTTTAACAATTAAGATAGCCCAAAGCATTGAGTCTTTCAAAAAACTGGTTAAAAATTATTATTTAAATATGTGTTCTACTTAATATATTTCATTCTCAAATCTACTATACTTGATAAGGTTTGTGTATATATGGTATGTATATAATGTGTAGCTATAATGTGTTACAAAAATATTTATAAATATGTATATATGTGTATGATTATGTATGTATATATATGTTATGTGTTATGTATAATTTTTTATCTACTATTTATGCACACTTCTATATTTTTATATGTAAAAGATCTCCTTCACCAAGGTTTGCCTGGAAGAGATCGCTGTTTAGTGATAAGGCCACCTAATTGTACATAAATTTATCAATTTTATTTTATTGTTCTTTGTATTATTTTGTGCGCAATTAAGAGTATTGTATTGTGTATTTAAAGCTTTGATTGCAAGAACTATAATTTTATATTGTATATATTCGTTTCTTTTATTGTTGTTAAAATCTATTTTTTTTAAATAGATCAATTTAACTTTGTTTCAAGTAAACTCAAAGCACACGTTACGTAGGATAGTAATTTAAATGCGCATATTGCTAGGTTGTCTACGTAGATAACAATGTTGTAATCAATTTATTATAGGGCTTGTTACATAAACTCCGATACAGTGCATATTGTTAGAATATGATGAAGTTGACGTGATTACCCAAAGGACTAGAAATCAAATAACAAAGTCGTTGACCAATATTTTGAATTACGTAGTAACTTTGAGCGAAAGAAACTAGTTGCGGTAAAGAATCCAAATAAAATAAAAAACTTAAAGAAATAAATCACTGCTGCATCGGTGCTTTAAGCAATTGAAGGATAAACGATAAGAGAGTAACGAGTATAACTAAAAGAGGGGTGGGGGTTAATTTACTCCTAATTATTACAATTACAACACCTATCCGGCGAGCAGTTTGGCAAATAGCTCTGGGGGAGAGCGCAGATTATGATGATCGGCAAGTCTAAGGAGTTCTTCCTTCATGTGGTTTCTGCCTGTTATTTAGTCTGGTTTTATAGAAGACATTTTATATGTTGTAGAGTCACGTTGCAGCTATATTATGGTTATAGCAATAGAAGGACCACGCTTATTTTAACTAATAAAGTTAAATAGCCTATAAGTTCATTTGTAACTCTGGCTTGTTATGGAAATTGAAATAAACAATCATTATTAATATTATTATCACTTCGTGATCTAGTGTATCTCAGTTTTAATTTAATTACTGCTATCACCTCAGCTTTTACACGTAGTAGAGCCACGCTGCAGTTATATTAGTAGTATAGTTGTAGCACGATTTGGTCGGCTCGACCGAAGAAGGACCACTCTCTCACAGAATTCTAGCATAAAATAGCAGCTTAATACTGCTGTGTTTCGTATGGTGAGAGTAGCCATCCGGAGACCAGTTTTTACTGGACACCAGGCATTCCATCTTAGTCCTCAGGGGTGATAACTCGTCTGCGTTTTGATTCTTAATCGAGAATAAATGTAGATGTCTATGGGCCACAGCATCCGCTTACAATCAGGTGGACATATAGTCCACCTGATTGTGGCTCGTTTTTCATCTTTATTAAATAAAAAAAGATAGAACAGAAACACTCAGACAATTCTTTTTTCTTCTTATCCCACCACTTTTTTCCTATCTTAACCTAATACAATGTGTTAAGCGTACCGATGGATGCTTGCCATCGGAAACAAACCAGAAAAGGGACAGGAAAAAGTTGCTAGGCTTTACAAGCTTAGTGTGGCAACACGGATGTGCTACGGATGTGCAAAATTAAATTATTTAAATAAGACAGAAAATCCAGCAGCTGTACATTAAAAATATTTTTTGATTTTTCCGAAAACATTCCATAATTCGAACATCTTCTTGGAACAATTAGCTCGAATTACGGAGATTGCACTGTAATTATAATACCGATTGCTAAAATTTTCAAAAAAGAAACTATTGAGGAGTACTCGTGTAATTTTGTATGATTGAATATTAAACTACTAATAACTAAAGTCATGATTGGCGTAATTTATCTATCTATGCTAAATACGAAGGAACACAGGAAGTTGATAGCAACTGACACTGAATCCGAAGAAGCCCTCTCTCTCTGCCAGAACCGTTGGGCCTAAATTACTTTCTCCAACCCTATAAAAACGCATTCAGTTTGAGGAAGAGTCTCTCAAAGACCAATCCGAGATAGCTGTGAAGATGACAATGGGAGAGAAGAAGCTCAGCTTCAGTGCCATAGCTGGATCCGCGCGTGTAGGATTTCGCGATTCGAATCGTATGAGAGTGGAGCAGATACTGCTGATCCACCGTGTACTAACACTCACTGAGACAGTCTTTAGGGCGCAGCTAGAAGCGAGACCGAAATTTTCGGCTTTCAAGACAGGTTGTATTCTGGTAATATGCCTAAATAAGGGAAGGCAGGACTAGATTGTGGCCATACTGGGAAAACTTAAACCCTGGCTGTAGTCAGAGCTCTCAATGATCCTTGAGGGCGAACTGCCTAAGCCTCAGCTGAGTATTGCATATTAGCCTCGCAGCGCAGCTAACTCTCCATAAGAGGAGCCTGTGCCTCCTCCATTGTTGAGGGCACAAAATATTGGGCTCCTTACAAAGCTCTGGAAAATATTTCACCGCAGGGACGAGGAAAATGGTTTCTTGGTAATCTTTTCTCTAAGACGACCAATCGGCGGAAGCTATACTGGTGGCAGGCGGCAGAGTCGTCCTTGTTTTTAAAATGATTAAGATCATGGTTAGCTCCGACGGGGTAATGGAGAGGCAACTGCCCTAACTCCAATCCTTCCAGCCCTCCACATTACGAAGTGAGCCTGGTCCGTCGTCTGTGAGAGTAAAGGAGACTCAAGGCGCTGATCTCGCTTCGGGTCGACGGCCTCCACTGTTGTCGGCCAGGGGTAGGGAAAGGGGGGTAGGAGTGGCAGAGGGAATGGTGTAGTGGAGGCTGAGACCGCTAGTAATGGATGTTTTCGTTATCAGCAGGCGAAAACTACCCCCGCCCTCTATGATCACAAATGAATCACCCGTATGGTAAAACGAGGGTCCTCTAGGCAAATCTTTACTATGCAGCAGATGCTACCGCCGTGGTAGAGGTTAGCTTTGCAAAGGATAGATAACATTAACCTCGTCCTCATACAAGAGCCTTGGGTGGCTAACAGTCAATTCCTGGGATTGTCGGCTGTTGGTAAGATTTTAGTGAATATCAAAGGCAGTAGTTCCAGAGCTTGTACAAATTACAATAAAAGAATAGAATTTTTAGCTGTTGTTGAGCATTGTAAGGTGTTCTACAACAGATTTCATAAATATCAAGGGATGGACAGGCCAGAGTAGTCATTTGCTCAGCCTATTTTCTCAGAAATAACTCAGTTCCACCTCTGAGTTAGAGCGAGTGGCAGTATACGCTCGAAAACACAACGCTGTGCTTGTAGTGGGGATTCAAAAGGGGCCTCCTGGAATCTCTATAAAGACATGCTAAGGAGAAATTTGGAAAAGTTTCCTAAAAACATCAAAACGATTGAAAGGTTAGTGTTAGCGACGGAGACTGTAATCTTAGAAATCTGTAAAGCCTTCGAGGGCAGCTTTTTTTTTATAGAATAGGGTGACAAACGAGCACACAGTCCACCTGATGGTAAGTGGTTGCTGCGGCCCATAGACATCTACATCTATCCTCCATTAAAAATCAAAATGCAGATGCGTTGTCACCCGTGAGGACTGAGATGGAATGCCTCGTTTCCAGTAAAAAGGGTCTCCGGTTCTCTACATTCACCATACGAAATACAGCAGCATTAAGCTACTATTTCACTCTGGTATTCTGTGAGAGCTTCCCCGGTGATACTACTAATATAACTGCAGCATGGCTCTACCACGTATAATAAGTTGTACCGTCATAACGACGAATTCGATACGAGAAATTGTTGGTGGAACACTAAGCAGAAGAAACTGAGGGAAAAGACCAGGACACTCTTCAACAGGGCTAGGAAAACTACAGAGTAAATAAAATGTGGCCTTAATCGAGTATAATAAAGATATTAAAAAGCGAAGAGGTGCGTGAAGGGAGCTATGCGAGGAAGTTGAGTCTTTGCCTCACAGTACAAGACTGCATAAAATGCTATCGAAAGCTAAACCTAGTTAGATCGAGATTCTTAAATGCCTGATGGTACTTCATCCCAAGGGAAACAAAAACACAAAACACAAAACAGTCACAGAAGACTTCCGCCTTAAACTTTTTCAGAGCCCTACTAAGGCCTTGTAATTAGGACTGGTGTACTGGTGTAATGGTGGCCTGCAAAGATAATAAGGCCAAACCCGGTGCAGTGGGCTATTGATCCTTTCAAACATATAAAACAAGCAGTGAGGATGGAATAATTCCTACTTAACTACAGATGGGTATTAATACCCTTCTTCCTTATCAACATGATGAACAAAATCTTTAGTGAAAGTTTTGCATGGGGATATATTCCAGAACGATAGGCAATTGTTAAAGTCTCAAGACAATAAAAAGTTATTACATAGATATATTAGGGATGTAGCTCCTGCTGTGAGGTCCATACATTACCACCAATATGCTTACCGCAAGGGAAAATCTACGAAAGTCTTCTGATCAGTATTGTTGACAGGGTCAAAAATCGCGAAATAGCTTTTTGTACCTTTCTAGGTATTGAGGGTGCCTTCGACAGTAGCTCTACACCTCTGCTGGTTGAGCGATTAACATCTAAAAATATTGACCCCACGACCACCTGGTGGGTTTAGTCAATTCTCTCAAACAGTAAGGCAAAAATGGCGCTGTTTTAAACCTCGATTGAGGTTGCAACTACGAGAGGTTGTCCAAAAGGAGGTGTATTGTCACCCCTCCTTTTGACTCTTGCGGGTGACCAGTTATTGAACCAGGTGGCAGAGCTTCGCATTAACACACTGTTTTTTACAGAATAAGGATGACAAACGAGCACACAGTCCACATGATAGTAAGTGGATGCTGTGGCCCATAGACATCTACATTTATCCTCGATTAAGAGTCAACACGCAAATGCGTTGTCACCCCTGAGGACTAAGATGGATTGCCTCATTTCCAGTTAAAAAGAGTCTCCGAACCTCCACACTCACCATTCGAAACACAGCAGTATTAAGCTGCCATTTTACGCTAGAACTCTGTGAGAGCGTGGTCCTTCCCCGATCAAACCGACCCGTTCGTACTGCAACCATAATATGGCTGTAGCGTGACTCTACCACGTATAAAACCATAAATGACTGGTGTAGGGAAAACAGTTTATCTGTTATTGCTGACAAAAATGCTATAATACCCTTTACCAATAAGAGACAGTTGGACAAATTTAGTTACATCGAAGCTTAATGGTAAAGAAGTACCATCCTCTACTAAAGAGTTTTCAGGCGTAACAATCGACTAAAAACTAACGTGGAACTTTCACCGCTACGGTGAAAGTTCCACGTTAAAAGTAAGTACGCCATAAGACAAAATTTGCTTTAGTCGTATGGTTGGAAACAACTGGGGCTTGTGACTGAGTATGATCCTATGGCTGTACAGCAGCAAAGTAAGACCGATTATAACCTACGCTACCATTATTTTGTGTAATAACGCCAACCAAAAGATAACTGCGGATAGATTAAATAGCCTATAAAATACTGCCTGATGGCAACTAGAAAAATGCAAATATCGCCTGAGCGGGTCTTAATGCCCTTCTATGCCTAAAACCTCTTTATTTTTATTTAGACAAAAAGCTTGAGCTTTAGTTTGTATAGGATTCACACCCAGGGTGGTCTCAGCCAGCTTTCCTACAGATTGATAACCCTGCTCGGTTCTATGGAAGAAACTCAGATATTACAGATATCATGCGTGCGCTATACACATTTATTAAGAAGTACATAATAGAAATACCCTCCAGAGAAGACTGGCTGAACGGAAAGGTAATTTGTGAGGTCGGTAGCCTTATATGATATACTGATGGGTCAAAAATGAGCCTCGACGTAGACTTTGGAATTTATGGAGAGCACCCCAAATCAAGCTTAGTAAGAATTTGGTGAAATTTACCTCTATCTTCCAGGCAGACATTTTTGCCATACTTCGGTGTATGGAAATTAACCTGCAAAAATGCTACGTCAACCATATTATCTATATAAACTCCGATAGTCAAGCAGCACTGCTGACGTTTATCAAACGATCTCGAAGTTGAGAGCTGTGACTTTAAACGCCCTAACAACGGGGTCGTTTTGAGGTAGATTCCGGGTCATGCGGGTATTGTAGGCAATGAACTTTCCGGCAAACGTGAACAAGAAGGCTCAAAGAGTACACACTGTGAACCTAAGTCATTTTGTTGAATCCAAAAAAGCCTAGGCCGATTGACCCTTGAAACTCTCTATCACAAAAAATCACTTAAGATCTGGTCTGATACACCAGTTTTAAGACATTAATCCGGGTTAATGATCGCAAATTCGCTTAAGAAGCCCAGGGATTCAGTAAGAACTGTGTATTCTGGTAAGGGACCTGACTGGACACCGTTGCCTAAAATCACACATCCATCCAGGGACTAAGCAACTCAACTATGTGCTGATTCTATTCCTAAACGGAAGAAACACTTCTCCACAACCTGATTGTAAATCCTTAATGCTCAAAAGTAAAACTCATCTGGAAAACTATATACTTAGCCCAGAATTGAATTTGCTTAGAGCTAAGCAACTCATAGGCTTAGCAGTGAACTATGATCCATAGCAGCGATTACAATAGATCTTATTGATCGCAGTGATATTGGTATTTCTAGACTTGCATAGATGCATGTAGGAAAAAACTATACGAGGCATTGAAGATGATGATTTTGGATTCTCTAAAATATGTTGTCTGAGTAAGTGAAAGAGGTACATAGCGATGAACGTGCATAGTGTGAAAACACAATCTTTGCCCTCATCTTATAGTGAAGAAAGGCCGAATAGTATGTATGTATAACTACACATAGAGTTTTGAAGTGAAAATTTCTTTAGAATCGTTGTGATTTGAAACTTATTATATATATATATATATATATATATATATATATATATATATATATATATATATATATATATATATATATATATACCTTACTAAATTTGAATACTACATATATACTATACAACAACTTTATACTTTACAATAACTTTACCTACATATACTACATATATATATGTAGGTAAAGTTATTGTAAAGTAAAAGGCACGTATGGCAATTCACAATGCTGTGTTGGTCCCTACTTTAACGTATGGTAGTGAAAGTTGGGTGTGGCAGAAGAAGCACGAGAGTAGAATCAACGCAGTAGAAATGCGGTCGTTAAGGAGTATGTTAGGGCCGAATCTGAATGACAGGGTAAGAAATTGTGTAATAAGAGAAGAGTGTGGTTTGCAAGATGATGTTGTGACCAGGATTAAGAAAGGAATGCTTCGGTGGTTTGGTCATGTGGAAAGAATGAATGAGGAAAGAGTGACAAAGAAAATTTATGTTGCAGAAGTGAATAGCAGAGTTGGAAAGGGACGTCCGAGGCGAAAATATATCGACCAAATTGGCGATTTATTGAAAACGGGCCAAATTAGGAGTACCCTTAACCGACGAGCATGTATGCGTAGGTGTATGGATGTGAAGGAGGCGAGAGAGGTGTGTCAGGATCGTGCCAAATGGAAGTCTGTAGTCTCTGCCTACCCCTCTGGGTGACAGGCGTGAGTGTTTATGTATGTATGTAAAGTTATTGAATTGAACGAAAATTGATTTACTCTCAAGGTATTTGTCTGGTACGTAAATAGATGCTAGGTGGTCTGAAAACGACTTATTTAATATAATATTCTATCTTATTCCCTAAATAAATAATCTATAGATGATCATGTTTGTGTCTGTTTAGTGTCGCTTTTTCATTTGATATATAATGATATAATGAAGTAGTTAGCATTATTATTTACTAATACTAAATACCTATATCACGCCAAATGGACAGGTTATGAATATATTTTAAGCAAATTCCTAAACTTAAATATTTTGTCTATACGCCGCATGTTTTAAAATGAGGAAGTAGGAGTTTGTTATTTAAAAAATACATTATGCACCAGTAAAGGCTTGCTCGGAAACAGTTTACATACACGTGCAAATGGAGATGTATAGCTCATTGCGGTTATCCACATCGTCTCGACGCTCGGTGAGGATATCTCAACGTAAGAGCGAAACAGATTTACGTAACTTGTTAGTGCTAACCAACAAATAAACAAAGCCAAAATAGATATCACAATTTTCATTAGTAAATGCATTATTCCGTTTTCGTTTTTCAGTTTTTATAACTTTCGAACATAAAAATTGTATAACTTATTTACTTACAAAACATTCAAATCGTAGGTATGAATGTTTTCTTTTTAATACCATATACTTTGCACGAACGTTTTATGAACCAATAACAGGGAAATTATTTAGGCATATAACTATTTTTAACACTAATTTAAATAATTTTAATAATATGACACCAAATTTAGCAAAGGTACAATATTAAAAAAAAACCGTCAACGATACTATTATTTACTGTAATATTTCAGCCGCTAAAATCTAAGACAGGATCTTTTGTCAAAATTCCGTTCCGAAAATATTCACAAACATTGATTATAGAGATATTGTAACGTCGATACAATTACACAACCAATTATTCTGTTCATTGAGACTCTTAATTTAATTAAATCATTCTCGTTGCCTTGTTAATTGAAATGCGGTAATAAAGTGACAGATGTTTTTGCTTGTTATTTTAAATAAAATGACTTGTATGAGAAAAAAATTATAATGAAATATTATCGATAGATTAAAGATTTTAAATAAGGTGATGATTACTACAGTATAACAAAAAGAAAGGAATAACTTCACCAGACTTCCGCCACTTTCGGAATCGTATAAAGTGTTTAGCAGATCAAAGAAAATGTCAGAAGAATCGAATGACAATAAAGAAATTGAAATCTCAAATAATATTAGCAGGAGTGTGGCCGAAACCTACTTATAGTTATGGCTTTATTATAAAAGCTCACGTATGATCATGGAAATACAGAAAAACTGTTTTTACAGATATAATAGTTACTATAATAATTGACATAATAGTATATATAATAGTAATAATATAAAGTTATCTATCGTTTATCGTTATGTCAAAAACTCAAAATAACCATAAAAATATTACCATGGATGTAATCAAAGAGAACATAACTCATTACACGTTCATAAGAATAAATACTGTGAAGGATACTGATACATAAAATAAATTAGTAAACAATTGTTGGCTGTAGTGTTTAAATAATCGAATAAGTTTTTAACTACTCAAATTACATTAAGAATACTCGATATGGTTTTTAATAGAATTGGCTGTATAGTTCTTTTTTAAGAAAAAAATCACACCAATCAATCAATCTTTGAACAAATTTGAATGTTTTTTACCCCAAAAACTTATGAACAAAAATAAGTAAAATGTTTCCTATACGCAGATGTTGCATGACGGACCCTCAATAAATAGTAAATCATTTGGCCACATTTTAGAACAGCCTGCATAGCAGTGAAGAACCCTCCGAATTGTTTCTGAACCTTGATAATTGTTTGTAAACATTAATAATTGTTTTATAAATTGTCAGAATTGTGGGACATGAGAATGTTCGACTTATTTTTTTGCGTTTACGCTATGCTAACGTCAACACTTAGGTACTCGGGGTGGGTTTCTGGAGATCTATTTGTGATCATCAGTAACTTCTTAATGAAATAAAAATCATATTATATCAAACAACAACTTTTAGTCGTCAGATATAGCAGAACGATATAGAAGAACGTTGTTTGAAATTGATATCACCCGCAACGTTAACATGGAATTCAAATTTCAAAGGCAAGTATTTTTAAACATGCTAAATAAATAACGTGTTAGGGGAAAAATAAATCTTTAGGAGTACGTCTCTGAATTTTACTTGCACACGTTGCACTTGCCTAATATACTGATTAACGTCAAAATATATCCTTATTAAACTGAATGGAAATCCTAGATTTTTGATAGGGAGTAGTTTTACCAAAGGCTTTACTCTGCATGGCAGATCTAAGCATGAGAGCAGATCATATACTAGAGTAGAATATAATGGAATAGAAAAGAAGATAATATAATAAGATAGGATAGGATAAGATAGGATAGGATGAGATAGTATAGGATAGAATATGATAGGATAGAATGGGATAGAATAGGTAAACAAAGGATAGGATAGGACAGAAAAAGAGAGAATAGAATAGAATGAAATAATTAATTTAAATGTGCTTATAAATCAATAGTTTTATTTTATTCATAAACACAATAAGTGTTAAACGATAATATGCATATTTTTTTAAGAAAAACCTCCGCCTTTGGAAAAACTGTAAAGAAACCAAGGGGCCTTCTATCTAGGTTTGGTACTTACAAGATTACGAAAGGTTAATTTTCCTCGGTTCTTCGGGTCATATTGACCCGAAACTGAAATTTAACTGTCAATAAAAGTCGTAATTATTAATATAATTTACTAAGACTTTAAGACAATTATTAATTATGCATTCACTATATATTATTATTGTAAAATTATGTTAAAGTCTCTTATTTTCAGAAAATTAAGTTTTTTCCGTCTTAGGTTCCTCGGGTCAATAATACCCGAGTATGAAAAGGTCCTCAGGTCAGAAAAGCCCGTGTTTTGCAAACAATAATGCTTTGTTGCATTCTAAGAATACACTTACAATTTATAAATGTTAGTAATATCTTAATTACTTAGCGTGTTATTGTTGAAGGTACTTTGAGAATAATTGTTTATTTACATTAATATGCCGGTTGATTACATTATTTACGTGTGACAGTTACTAGTTGTTACGTGTGATAGTTACTATTTGATTCATTCGTTGTTTGGACTTGATGTGTTTCGTTGGTGTTTGAAATGGCTCACAATTTGACTGATTGTGCGATTTCGCAAATCGTAAACTACGATATAAATTCCGAAGATCAAATAATTAGTGAAACGGAGAATAGTTTGGATGAAAATGCTACGGACAATATTCAACCCAGTTTATACAGTGAAAGCAGTAGTGACGAAACAAATAGCGATGAGGAGTCTTTTTCAAGATAAATTTCCAATACCAGTGCTAATGAAAACCAAATGCTATCAAAAAAGGTGAATTTGTATGGTCAAGAACCCCATTAGAAGTCAGAGGTCGTTTGAGCAGTGCAAACCTAATAAAACTTACACCAGGCATTACCAGGTATGCTTCTAATCGCATAAATACATTTAGAAGTTCTTTTGATTTATTTCTAAATAAGCGTATAATTTTGAAACAAACAAATATAAAAGGTTCTTCACGTTTCAGAAATGGATGGGAAGCGTTAGATGAAACGGAGTTAGATGCTTATCTAGGTATTCTTATTTTTGCTGGAGTTTTCAAGTCTAACGATGAAAGTTTAGAAAGCTTATGGTCCGAAGCTTATGGAAGACCTATATTTCGGGCAACAATGTCTTTGAAACGTTTCAAACAAATTTCTGCGATTTTGCGACTTGATAAACGTTCTGACCGAGAAGCAAGAAAACAGAGTGACAAATTAGCAGCTGTGAGAGACATGTGGGATGAATGGGTGAAGCTGTTGCCTATGTTTTATAATCCAATTATAAAAACCACATTTGATGAACAGTTACTTTCATTTAGAGGTCGATGTCCTTTCCGACAATATAGGCCAAGCAAGCCAAGTAAATATGGCATAAAATTTTGGATATTGTATGACAGTGAAATAGGATACGTTCGTTCAATTCAGTGTTATACTGGAAAACTCCAAGGAAGTTCTCCGGAAAAAAATCAAGGAATGCGTGTAGTTTTGGATCTGACAGAAGGTTTACAGGGCTACAACCTTACATGTGATATTTTTTTTACATCTTATGATTTAGCTCAAAAACTTTTAGATGGTAAACTTACCATTCTTGGAACCTTATGGAAAAATAAGCGACAGATATCCGTAGATCTTTTACATACAAAGAAGCCTGTGTTTTCATCTACTTTTGAATTCAATTCAAAAATAGTTCTTGTCTCATACATTCCTAAAAAAAAAACAAAAATGTTATTTTGTTGAGCACAAATCATAACAAAATAGAAATACATTAATCAGAGCAGAAGAAACCAAAAGTGATCATGGACTATAATGCAACAAAGGGTGCTGTTGATTTTCTAGATAAAATGGTCTCGGCCTATAGTTGTAAACGAATGACTAGAAGGTAGCCAATAGCTATATTTCATAATATGATTGGTATTTCATGTTTCAATGCTTATGTATTATACTGTGACACCCACCTAGACTGGAAACAGAAGAGAACAGTACAAAGACGGTTGTTTCTAGAGAAATTAGCCATGGAATTGGTAAATGATCACATCGGGCGTAGGAAAACTCTTCCTCGGACAAAATGCTTCACTGGAGTTAGTACTACGAGTGCAGTCAGGTGTTACTGAGACAACGAATACTTCCACTACTCAGAGCTCTAATAAAAGAAAAAGGTGTAGTGTATGTCCATCTTCAAAAGATGTAAAAACTTCAAAAATCTGTAAAAAATGTAAGAAACATATATGTCCGAAACATTCTGAAATTTTATGCCTTTTGTGTTACCAAGAAAATGAGTAATATACAAATATAGTCGTTTATTGTATCCTAATTTTTATTAAATAAATGTGTTTTTATCATATTTTTCGGGTCAACATGACCCGAAGACCTCACGTGTAAATAGTATTTAAAGAACCGAGGAAGGTAGGTACAAGGTTACATGTAAGGTTTACAGTCCTTTACTGATATTCCTAGCAATTATCATGCAATTAAAATATACGTCAAATCATTCTATACTCCCAAACTCCAAAATCCAAACTTATGCGGTCTCATTTTTTAATAACGTGGTTTATTGATAACCTCGCACTTCAACTATCAATAATCCTGTTAATAAATTCTTCTTATTTGTATGTATAAAGCCGTCCTGTTGACCTAGATTCATATATTTGGTAAGAATAAAAGGAAAATTATAATAGCGAATGCAATAATACAAAAAATTTAAACTTAATTTTACACTTGAGTCAATTGGAATTCCCGGGATCGATATTTGCCAGTATGGGTATAATCCAAATCAAAACGATCTACATTGATCATTAAATTTAAACGGAACCGTCATGGTGTTATTATATAAATTAAAATAGCCTCTTTTAAAGATTATGTACATAGCCCCAATAGACTTTTTTGTATGCGAAGGCGATTAACAATTTTTTCTATCTAAATTATAAACATTTTGAACGAAAAAAAGGAAATCTGTGTTTTATGGGGTAAATATTTTTGTACCGTTTCTTATGCCATATTTTTTTAAAAGTTTCGTTAAATTTATTCATCTCAATCCATTTGAGGGTCCACAAATGGGCATAGACCTCTTTCAATGCGAGCCATATAATGTCATTACCAAGCGCATGTTATCGCCTATAAAGAAGCATGCCAAACAATAGTTTTACAAAACTGGGTAAATTAACAGGCCAAATTAGATTAACGCTATTAATTATGTGAGTCAGTTCTTACACGTTATGTTTATGGCTATACTATGCATCTTTTAAATTATTTGTACATTTTTAACTAATTACTTTTGAAAAAACTAAAAAAAAACTAGGTTTTAAACGTCTTTCCTAAAGTAAAGATAGAAACCCCATATAAATA
Source organism: Parnassius apollo (assembly GCA_907164705.1). Lineage (NCBI taxonomy): Eukaryota > Metazoa > Arthropoda > Insecta > Lepidoptera > Papilionidae > Parnassius > Parnassius apollo. The sequence goes on from CAJQZP010000585.1 coordinate 10,316,684, forward strand.
TTACTTAAGTTTTGATAAGAATGAGGACGACATTCTTTTTTTCTGTTGTATTTTCCACTGCGCGATTTCAGGCAAAGAGTAATAAAAATAATGTAGGTATATTCGTATGTCGTAAAATCTCGTAGAAACGAATAAATGAGCAAACAAAAAGCCCTAGAACTGCTAAACTAGTATAAAGGCCAGTAATGGACGCAGTGTCTAGAGCGGAAGATGTCTCAATTATCTTTAAAAATACGAGTATAATGCTGATGTCTTAAAAAATTTGTTAGTATTGCTATAATTTCGATCACTGTGATAACTTTTAACACCCATCATTTAGTGCCGGACTTATTAGAGACACACTCTGTAGATCCCGTACCTTGAATAATGTTTTAGCGGAAAACGGCGTCACCGAAATTGTAAATTACATTAAACTAACTGGCGAAGAAGACTACTACTACTACTAAAAACAAAATACACTTGTAGGTCGTACGAATTTCATCCTAACTGCACTTGAGCAGTCCGTTGGGCTCTTTCTTCATTTATTTTAACTATTGTGAACCATATTTCGAACAGAGGAATGTAAAGGGTTACACTTTTTATTTTTATAAATACAATAGGATGTTTTAAATATGTTTATTTTTTAAATAAATAATATTATGATATCTTCTCGCAATTTTATATATCATTCTTGTTTAAAATTTTTTAAGCTTATAATATTTTTTTTATTACTAGTACATCACGGTTTATAAAACTTTACTAATTACACTGGTATATCTGTAAGAAAATCTCTTAAAACAAAATTTTATTCACTTCTAATTGGGCGAATACTAGATGTTGAGTAGGTCTTAACTTACTTTTAAGTAAATCGTTCCGTGCAGAAGTTCCCGAGGTTTATTATGAATGTGGTCTCTTACAAAGGGCAAACTAGAAGCCCAATATAAACTCGCGTAAAAGAATATACAGCGGACGTAGAATAGCGACAATAGGAGAAATCTGCGGACTGTATATGTTCAAGATCACATTCGCTTTTATATAAGATTTGCAATACAACAAATGCTTGTAAAGGTAAAGGTATCATTCTTTGTAGATTAATACTACGAAGGATAAATTTGTAAGACTATTGAAATTGAAAAACATTCTGCGTGCTACCATCGGCTTAAGATCCTGTTAATTCTTACTACAATATTTCAAGATACTGTAAGCTTATTATTCTATTTGGATCGGACCAAAATTAAGAACTGTAGATAACCGAAATTAACTGTGAAATCATAGACGTGAGTGACTACGTGAATGCAAGTGGGTATGCGCGCGCGCGCACGCAGTGGTGTGTGTGTGTGTGTGTGTGTGTGTGTGTGTGTGTGTGTGTGTGTGTGTGTGTGTGTGTGTGTGTGTGTGTGTGTGTGTATGTATGTGTGTGTGTGTGTGTGTGTGTGAGAGAGAGAGAGAGAGAGAGAGTGTGCGCGTATGTGTGTGTTCACCCGTCACAATCGTCACTGTTTGCATAAATACATAATTAATACCTAATTTTGAAATAATTACAGACGTTTTGCCCTGGTAACTTAAGGGCTCAGCTCTCGCTGTAAATATCACAGTTCACAAGCAACCTGGGTCCGATCTCCGCCGGCACTAATGAAATTATAAATTTCAAATTGCAATTTTTATTTCAAATTTATCACGTGCTCGGCGGTGAAGGATAATATCGTGAGGTAACCTGCATGACTGTGAAGTTCCGCCAGATTCCGACGAACCAAATGCCACCGGCTCATCATACACGGACACTACACATTCACTTAGCGCCACAAACATTGTTATGACAACGGATACGACGCAGCGAGTCCGCACACGGGCGCGCCGTACACCTCTCCACACCGCGTATACGCTATTCACCCGCGTACCTGGGCGATTCTCACCACCCAGAACATCTAACGATATGAATTAGCCATCAGAGCCGGGAACCGCCACACCCTGCTCGGACTGTCGATAGACAGCTCACCCACGTGCACTGTATACTGTCGTAGAAGTCATCGTTATGCTAGTAACGACGCAGAATGATTTAAGTTCACCCTTTTAGAGCCTGCGGGCCCTGAATTCGATGAAGCTGTAAAAGCCAGAAAGGTAACAGTATTAAAATCGCCAGAAAGCACAATGCATGTCAATGGAATAAAAAAAGATATAATTCGAAGACATATGAAGTCCACCAACAAGTATTGGTCAGCGCTGCGGATATTTCATTAGTATCATAAACATAATTTAGGTATGAGTGGAGGTCTGTGCCCAGCAGTGGTAAGAACATAGGCCTTAACTAACGTTACTTTACGTTTTAGCTGTCTTTATAGCTGAGATGTATGAGGATACGATTGTTTTGTGTTGTGTTCGTGAAGCTATAAAAATGAATGTTTGCATTGTTCTATTTCATTTTTAGAGCTTTACTCATTTAAGTTCTCGTGGAAAAGGGTTGGTATGGCGACGTAAGAGAATCTACTACCTCATCTCGAGGGTGTCAATGGGAAATGCCGGACGAACACACATACAATAACATATAGATAACACGTAGCCTCCAATAGATATTGCGGATATATACTTAGACTGTTTCAAAGTTGTGAGACATCTTATGCTGCAATTGATAATCTTCCTCTCAACTATTGTTGGATTATGGTAAAAATCTCCAATAATGCGCGAGCTCTTTGTTATTTGCGAGACAGTACACTGTTATAGGCTAACGACGATAATAATAATGATATACGACAGTAAATAAAGATTTCTTTCATCCATTTCATTTGGAGGAAAGGAAAATTTACAACCCACATTGATCATATTTAAGTTTTAGGAAAGTTATAAACGGTAGGTTAATCGCGTCATGAACAGACAAGTAAACTATGTTTAATAAAAATATTTTTATGAAATAGATACTTAGCTTCGGAACTTAAACTCACGACATACTCAGAAACAAATCCATCTCTTATAGATCTGAGATATCATCTACAGCCGATGAACTATCAAAAATGATGTTTAAAATTTAGTCTTAACCATGTAATGAATAAAGATAAACAAAGACAATTAAAAGCAGAAAAGATAAATTTAAATAATTTTTATTCCCAAACCCTTTTCATGGCAACGAGGCATTCCATCTTAATCCTCAGTGTTGACAACCCTCTGCATAAATTCCTTATTGAGATTATTTAAAAAAAAAAACCTTATTCTAAAGTATGTTATTAGATGAATCGTACGAATTACGACTTATTTTTCAGTTATTCTCTTTATTTAAGCACGAGCAATGCACATTGTGGTTAGCTATATCCTCTGGACATGCTTCAAGGTGACTTTATAAAAGCTTAGGATACGTAATAAAACCACCGTGTTCAACCGTAGTTATATAAAAAACTTATCATGGATAATATGTCTAAGGTAATATAAGTAAAAAGTACGCTAAAGTTTTAACCAATAGAAATTCCAGTGATAGACTGTACAGACCTCTCATTGCAGAAAGGTTTTTAGGGAAGGAAATGTCCACCGCGCTGCTCCATTTCGTGCTGGTGGATTTCCCATGTCTTTCAAATATTTATTTTAACTTCTCAGTCATACAGTTTGTATCGCGACGTCTTCTTTAACCGCCAAGCACATGGTAAATCAGCACCTAAAATTACAGTTAACAATTTCATGAAATTCAGAGCGAAAGCATAGCTCCTGAGCTATCACGGTTATCAAGAAAATATAAAATTTCATGTAAATTAATTTTTCAGTCAGTTCTTCATTATTTTTTGTAGTAATGCAGTATGATGCTTTTAATATATCATAATAGTTTATCAATTAATAAAGCAGCTTTATTAATTCTGTACACTTCAAGTACCCTGAAAGCACGTCGAGAGTATATGGTTATCTGAAATGTGCATTGTACGGGCTTATATACACGAATATTGGAAGAAGAAATCGTTATTCGTTCATTTGATGATGAAGATGCTGGAGATTTAAGTACTCAGTGTCTTCAGCGATGTTCTAGATAGACAGTTTTGTGCCCAAGTTGGCGATATATTGAACATGGGCCTAATTAACCCTCCGTGTATCAGGTGGGGTTTGACAAACCCCAGTCCTACAAATTTTGCGATAATTTTAAAACTGTGAACGCGCCGAAGTTCGAATTTTCAGTAGCTGGAATTATAACGTTGCCACTCCGACCAGTGCCGCTAAGTCGTTCCGATGACAATCGCCAAGTTAGCTACACATCCTTAAAGTGCGTGTGGGCGTCACACACCCCACCTCGTACGGCGCGTTAATTAAAAGGTAAGATTTTTATTCCATGTAATTTATGTATTTTTTATTTATTTGTATTATATTATGTATGTTTAGCATTTTAAATGAATTTGAACTAGTTACAGATAATAGTTTACATGAAAAATGTCCTATATCAAGGAAGCTGATATATTACAAGCTCTTTAAGATGAAGGAGACGACTTTGAGTTAGAATCTGGAGGTTCAGGACCGGGATCTGAAGGTGAATCTGAACATTTGAGTATTCAGAGTGTAATTTTTTTTTCCGATTTTGACAGTGACGACGATGTACCATTTTTAGAGCTTCGCCCGACTAGACAAAGGTATTATACAGTCTTCTTGGAATATCACTATGGATAATTTTTTTACTAGCTACGAAGGTACAGAAAATTTACTTTATAACCATAAGCTCACAGTTTTCGAGAAGTAAATTTATTCCAGAATTTGGTATTTCTTTGATAAAAGGCCACTTAAACTCCAGAAGGCAGAACCAAAAACTTCGAAGGGACCTATGCAATAGAATTGCTAAATATTTTGATGATACGCCCAAAAATTAAACAGATCGTACAGCAAAAAAGTCTAATGCTCCAAAAATGCTTAATTTGCCCTATAAACAATGATCGTAAAACAAAATACTCACGTAAAAAAATGTTATGTGCCAAATGTAATGCAATGCAATATGGAGCACACAGATTTTTTTCATCAAGTCTGTGGTCAGTTGAACATCGATGATCTCAAATAAAATTTATCTATCCAGTGTTCAATATATGTTTGATTATTAGAAAATATATTGTAGTTTGTGAATTTAAAACGATTGTAATAATTAAAAGCGTCATTTGGAATTAGTATATAAGAAAATGACTGTTGAGTTACATAAATTACAGAAGTTGTTTTTTTTTTGTTCATTTATAATAATTATTATTTTAACAAATACTCTCCGCTCTTAGTTTTACTTAAACCTGATTATTATTGTGTATTTATAAATACCTTATATTTCAATCCGTAAAATAACAAAAAATATATAAATTTTATCACTTTTATATTTTAGGGTTTGTCACACCCCACCTAGTATGGGACGAGACTTTTAGTCACCTGGTGCACGGAGGGTTAAGAGTACCCTTAACCACTTATTGATTGATAAGAAAGAATCGGGAGAGGTATCAAGATCTGTTTAATCTCCCGTGTGACAGTTGGGAGTGTTTAAGCATGCATTTTATAAAAATATAAATAAAAACAGCTTATCTTTTAGGAATTAGCAAATAATGAGTATCAAAAAACTTTTGCTATAGTTGATGTTTAAAAAAATATTGATAAATTAGTGCCACTTTCATACTGTCACTTAAATTAATTTGAGCAGTTTAAAAATGCAATACTTGATTCCTAAGTTAGCTGCAAAGCTCAGTGGCGATTGCGAAAGCGATTGGCTGCGGCACTGCAGAGCTGCTGGTTTTAATCCCGAACTTGTATGGCATACTAACACTCGTAAATTGTCCCAAGTTTGGATGTTGGTCCATGTGCAATTTGTGTAAGTACATAATAATTATAGCCTTGTTGTCTCTCCGAAGACCATGGAAATAATACTATATGTTAGTATAGCTTCTTATCTCGGTGGCGTTACATAAGTTAAGAGTAACTTTAAAATTTCTGAACGCATCCTCTAGTTGCACCTCATTTGCGTATCAATCTGTCAACTCATTCGATTTTTATGTCGGACGGCGTTACTACGAGTACGTATTAATACATTCAGCAGCGAATTAAGTTTTTTAGTTGGGGTATTTTCCTTCAATTCCTTATTAAAATGAAAAGAAAAGTTAAAAATTTTTTGAAACAGCAGGGCCTATAGCTTATTATTGCATATATAAAACTGTATTAACTACCATTATCTAATAATACCTAGATATTTAATCATTATTATTAACGCGGTTTCCTACCCAAAATCAGCCGAGATGATATACTAACTTGTCACTACCTGTTCTCCGTTATGACGCATAACGCATTACAATGCAATTCAAATAATTATCTGTTAAGATGTTTTGTTTTATTGTGTTTTTACCTCTCCACAAAGGAAGTCCGTTTAATACATTGAAAAATATTATACCTCATCTCCAGAAACCTATCTATAGAATATTATATCTTTTGAGTTGGTCTATTAAACAGGTTGCTTTATAAGAAGTAACCAAATTATTTTTTAAGTGTGTAATTCATTGGTAGCTATTGCTGTAGAGCATAGGACCATATATAAACTTATTGGTCCAAGCTATTGTAGTTACTACGACTGTAGAGCCTAGATCCACAAAAACAAAAAGATTTTACATTATGCCATTTGTTGCTACGGTTGCAGAGCCTAGAACCATAAAACATACATAAAGTCTAATATTAGACATGGTCCCTAAATTTTCATAAAGAATGTATAAACATTAAGGTAATTTGTGTTCTGTTTCTTAACAGTGACATCTGAATCCGATTCAAAGGTATCTTGGCCAGAAGAGATGGAAAATGATATCTTAATAGAAAAAGAAAAACCTGAGGAATCTGAATCATCTCAATCATAATTGCAGATTCTGGGAAATCTAAATAGCCAGGCCTCTACTGGCGAATCAGGAAATCAGCCTGACAAAATTCCAGAGGTACAGGATATGGATGCTGAGGCATTAGCAGTTCTGGGTGAAATAAACATAGAACAGGAAAAAGGTCCACCTCTTCACCCTGAAATTGCAAACAGATGGACACCCATACTGAGCAAAGGCCTAAAAAAGTAAGATAAGAGAGAGTTTATGCAAAAATATATGCCATTTGAAAATGTGCTAAGATTAATAGCACCAAGGAGGGGGGGGGGGGGGGAGTAACCAAGCCAAAAACAAGCAGCAACAACAACAGAAACCACTGCCTCCTCGATGATATTAGAGGTTCCTACACCACAGGTAGGAAGACTGCAATATTATATAAATAATTGGCAAAGATTTACTAATGAACCTATCATACTCAATTGGGTTAGGGGATATTCAATTCCATTTGAACACATACCTATACAAAATAATTTTTCCTTAAATAATAATTTTTCATTAACTGAGTTAAGTAAAATAAAAATAGAAATTAATAAGTTGTTGTCTATACAGGCTATAGAGACTTGTGAACCAGTGCCTGACCAATTTTGTTCTCCAATATTTTTAGTTAAAAAATCAAATGGGGATTTTAGATTTATTTAAAATCTAAAGGAACCCAATAAATTTGTTAAAATGGATCATTTCAAATTAGAGGATTATTGTACAGTATTAAAATTAATTAACAAATATGATTATATTTAGCAACAATTGATATTAAGGATGCATATTAGATGATAAGTATTAAGTTAGATCATAGGAAATATCTACGTTTTTATTTTGACAATAAACTTTATCAGTTTAATTTACTCCCTTTCAGGCTTTGTACAGCACTTTATGTTTTTACAAAGATTTTAAAACCAATCAATTCCAGGTTAAGAGAAGATGGGTTACGCCTGGTTCATTATTTAGATGACTATATTCTTATTTGTAATAATTACAATGAATGTGTTGAAAAGATACAGTTAACTCTAAAATTATTTACTAATTTAGGATTTATAGTCAATATTAGTAAGTGTAGTCTCACCCCCTCACACCAGTGCAAATAACTATATTATAAAACTTATTATATTTATAGATTATAATTAAACATATTATATATAAAACTAGTTTTCAATACAGAAAACATGTCTATTTCTATAACAAGAGAAAAAAGAGAAAATTGCCTTCGCTTGATCAAAAAATTAAATAGGAAACCATTATTTTCTATAAAATTTTTAGTTCAGGTGTTAGGAACACTAGTATCTGTTTGTCCAGCAATTAAATATGGTATATTATATACAAAACTGCTTGAGCGACATAAATACTTATCACTATAATAATAACTATGAGGCACAAATTTCACTACCTAACCATTGCAAACAGGATTTGAAATGATGGGCTGAAAAAGTTAAATATTCTACAAGCCCAACAAGGCAGAGTGATTTTGTTTTAGAAATACACATTGATGCTTCCAACGCTGGTTGGGGTGCTTCATGTGCTGGACAGACAGCTAGTGGACCCTGGACAGAACAAGAATCAAAATTATATATCAATACTTTAGTATTAAAAGCTGTTTTCTTCGGGCTAAAGAGTTTCACAAAGAATCTAAAAAATATTGAAATATTGTTACGAATAGATAATACTACTGCAATAGCTTATATAAACAGGCTAGGTGGTATACAATACCCCCACTTGTATGATATTCCTAGGCAAATTTCGCAATGGTGTTAAGATAGTAACCTCTGGATTTTTGCATCATATATTAACACTAAAGATAATGTCACTGCTGATTTTCAATCAAGGAAGAATATTGGACACACTGAGTGGGAGCTAGTATGTATTATAGGAAAATAGTGCAGACCTTTGGTACACCTGAAATAGATTTGTTTGCCTCTCGAACAAATGCTAAGTGCAAAAAGTATGTGTCGTTGCACCTAGACCTTAATGCAATCAATGTAGATGATTTTACATTATATTGGTCCCAATTTTTCTTCTACGATTTTCCACCATTTTCACTAGTATTAAAAACTTTAGAAAAAATAATTTTAGATAAGGTGGAAGCCATAGTTGTTGTACCTTACTGGTCAACGCAGCCCTGGTTCCCACTGTTTAAAAAATTGTTGGTACAATAAAAATTACTTACCCTGTGTAATTACAGATCACCGCACTCTCTTCACAAGAATCTACCTTTGATGGCAGGTCTGCTCTCCGCCAGAAATTTTTAAGCACAGGCATTGGTGAGGAAGCCACCAACATTATGATGAATTCGGTATCAGTAAATACACTTAGGCAGTACTTACCTTACCTCAGGAACTGGCCTATATACTGTTCATCTAACAATATTAGTACAAATACTGCTAATATTTCACAAATTATAACTTATCTCACAGTAAAGTTTGATGAAGGTATGTCTTATGGAAGCCTTAACTCCATAAGATCAGCCTTGTCGTTATTGATAGGTTCTCATATTGGAATAAATGATCAAATATAAAGATTATTTAAAGGGTTCTATAGGTTGAGACCAAATAATCCCAAATATCAATTCACTTGTAATGTATCAGAAGTGTTCAATCACCTTGAGCTTCATCAGATGGATACAAAGGATGTAAAATTCCAAGCAAAGAAAACAGCAATGCTATTTGCTCTAGCAACAGGACAAAGAGCACAAACCTTAGCATCAGTGGAAATTGATAAAATAAAAATAGAGGATGACAAAATTTGTTACTAATTACAATCTTCAAATTGCTAAAGACATCAGGCCCCCACAGACAGCAGCCATTGCTTGTATTACCTTTTTTTGATTTAAAACCTAATGTATATCCCGCTAGAGCAGTGATTAATTATTTGAAGTTAACTGAACCAATAAGAGGAAACACAAAAAAATTATTTATTTCATTTAAGAAACCCTATAGAGGGGTATCAGTACGTACAATCAGCAGATGGATAAAAGACATTTTAAAAGAATGTGGTATAGATGTGAACATTTTTTCTGTTCATAGCACAAGGCATGCTTCTACTTCAGCAGCATTCCATAAGGGTGTATCAATAGATATTATAAGAAAATCAGCTGTTGGACTGAAAATTCAATTTATTTTGCTAGATTCTATAATCGTCCTATTTTGAACAATAAGGACACAATTTATGCTAATGCTGTTTTTAGAAATATTAATATTGATGACTAATTGTAATTATAATAATTATTAATAAGAAAACTTCTTAACCTTTATTGTTACAATTTTATTATAATTAAAGTCTGATTCTGTTCTGAGACTTTGAATATCTAACATATAGTATTATTTCCATCGTCGAGGAGAGACAACAAGGCTATAATTGAACAATCAAACGTGCTTACCTGTAAGCGAAGTTCTATTGAGATTATACCTTGTTGTCTCTCCGAACCATGGAACCCACCCATCCCCTATGAGTCCAGGCTCAGTCCCGAATAGAATCAGACTTATGCTTTAAACTAAAATGAGTTGACAGATTGAGGCGCCAATGAGGTGCAACTAGAGGATGCGTTCAGAAATTTTAAAATTACTTTTAACTTATGTAACGCCACCGAGATAAGAAGCGATACTAACATATACATTCCATGGTCTTCGGAGAGACAACAAGGTATAATCTCAATCGAACTTCGCTTACAGGTAAGCTCGTTTGATTGTTCAATTGTAAGGCACACATATGAGTACTATGATTGAAACACTTAAGTGATGTTTCTTAAAAATATTAAAAAAATTGATATAAAATTGATATTTATAATGAATAAATTCTTGTGTTTATGTTCTGCTGTAAAAACATACATATTGGGGAATATCGCACCCTAAAAACTGGTACGGTTCTCGCGTTATTTCTTTATATCGTAACGAATACATTTTGAGCACAGTTTTAGAGTATTGGTTGGAAGGGGCGGATCAAGAATCTAAAAAATATTTATAAGGGTGACCATTTACCCTGTAAGAAGGGGTGAGTGGCTTTAATAAAGAAAATAGGGAGAGGGAGTCAGTGCAATACTCTTTTAAGGTATGATATTATAAAATCCAGATTTTATACATTTAATTATACATAGCATCGCGAGTAAAGGATTAATTCAATTGTTTGATAAGATCATGTTTAAAATTTAAGTTTAAAATTTATCAAAATATATAATCACTATAGCTATATGTTATATATGTTGTATGTATATATGTTAAGCTCTGTGATAGTCCTTTGAACAGAGTCGTCAAATTTAAGTACTTAGGCCACTGGGTAACGGAGGACTTAGAGGATGACTTGGATATAGAAAGGGAACGTAGGGCGTTGGCTGTTCGCTGTAATATGCTGGCCCGCAGGTTTGCACGATGTGCTAAAGAAGTTAAAGTTACGCTTTTTAAAGCTTATTGTCAGTGCTTTTACACATGCAACTTGTGGGTCAGATACACGCAGCGGACATACAATGTCCTGCGTGTACAATACAATAATGCGTTCAGGGTGCTGTTAGGATTGCCGCGTTATTGTAGTGCCTCTGCCATGTTCGTCGAGGCACACACGGATGGCTTTCATGCCATAATACGTAAAAAGGTCCGCTTCATTAATGAATCGACTACGTACCTCTACTAACAGCATCCTGAATACACTTGCTGATAGGTGGGATTCTGCCATGATGAAGCACTGGTTTAGCCTACATATAAAATTGAATAAATAAGATATTTGTAAAGTAGGAGCGATATTTAATTTGTTAAGTTTAAAAAAAAAGTTAAATACTAACATTAGTTCTAAGTAGTTATTGTTCTACTAACATCTTTATGGACAAAGTCTGAAAATAAATTATTATTATTCTTATTATAATGGGGTATCTATATAGTTTTCTCATCTGGTTGGGATGTATAAATATATAATTATAAACGAAAATGAAAGGATAAATATACATAAATATCAATAAAATAAAATAAATACAAAAATACATAAATAAATAAAAGCCCAACCAGATGGAAGCCCTCGGCAGGGGAGACCAAACGGCCAAGGGTTAGGAAGAAAGGGAAAGAAACCGGCGGACGATGCGGGCAGTATCAAGGAGCACCGCCTTCTGCATTTGAGCCCGGAGCGGTCCGTCACGGAGTCCCAGTCGCCTCAGATGACCAGAGAGGCTAACTGGGATTAGCCCATTCACAGAGACGACTACAGGAATAATTTCGGCCGGCAGACCACCCCACATGTCCGTCACCTCGTGAGCCAGGTCCAGATATTTTGATTGCTTATCTGTTTCGGCTCTCACGAGGTTCTCGTCATACGGGATGGTAATATCGACCAAAAATATCCTTGACTGTGCCCGGTCCATCAGCACAATATCAGGCTTATTCGCAAGAATAGTCCTGTCTGTGATGATGGCCCGGTCCCAGTAGAGTCTGGCGCGGTCATTTTCGAGCACGGCTTCCGGCAAGTACTTGTAATACGGCAATTTCCGGTCCACGAGACCGTATTTCAGAGCGAGCTCCTGGTGTAGAATTCTGGCTACCAGGTTGTGCCTGTGCAAGTACTCAGAGTTAGAAAGCGCTGAACAACCGAAGATGACATGCCTAAGTGACTCCCCGGGATGGCGACAAGCTCGACAGACGTCGACGGTGCCATCCTTTAGGATTTATCTCCGATAGTTGTTGGTCTTAATAACCTGATCCTGTATTGCACAGACAAAACCCTCGGTTTCCCCGAAGAGGTCACCGAAACGTAGCCAGTTGAGGGAGGCGACTGTATCTACGAAGGGCTCATGTAGAGCCTTGTAGTACCTTCCGTGGAGCTCCTTCTCCTTCCATACGGTCTCCCGGCCGGAATTGCTAAGCACTGCTGGGTCTTGGCATTGCTCGTTGGCTAAGGATAGAGGGGTAAGCCCTTTATCACTAGAAATGACGTCATTATAGAATGGATCATCCGATCTCGCCAAGAAGTACTGACGGAGACTGCACACTTCGCGATTATGCATGGTGAGCGCGCTCAGAAAGCCACGCCCACCATACTTCCGCGGCAAGTACAGCCTCATTACCGACGATCTCGGATGATGCATCCTATGGGACGTCATGGTAGTGCGGACTTTTCTATCCAGGGCGTTAAGCTCAGTCTGAGTCCACCTGAGTATGCCAAAGGTATACATGAGGACAGGCATGACCCAGCCGTTATATGCGTGTGTCTTATTCACACCGGACAAAAGGCTGTTAAGCACTTTGGTCAAGCGTGCATAAAACACGTCGCAAACTGACTGTTTCATACCAGCCTCATCGATACCAATGTTCTGTGACATACCCAGGTATCGGTATGTTTCAGCCTCGGAAAAGGTCCTTAAGTTGACGGGCATAGACAAGTCTATGCCCTCAGAGTTAGCAACCCTTCCCCTTTCAACATGGAGGACCGCACACTTATCCGTCCCCAGCTCCATTCCAATGGAACTGCTAAATTCACAAGTGATGTTTAGCAGTTCCTTAAGATGGGAGCGACTGGAGGCGAATAACTTGAGGTCATCCATATAGAAAAGGTGGGTCACTTTTGTCCCTCCTTTCCGTAGCTGAAATCCCCTCCCGGAGCCGTCCAGTAAGGTACTGAGAGGGTTAAGAGAGAGGCAGAACCAGATTGGACTCAGACAATCGCCCTGGAAGATACCCCTTCTTATCCTTATGTGGTTCTCCGCAGCCGTCATCCGCTCGCCCAGATGACAAAGGATCGTACTCCACTGCCCCATACACTGCTCGAGGAAGTCTCTAACTGTACAGTCAATCTTGTACAGCTCGAGGACCCTCTTTAGCCATGTATGGGGCACCGAATCGAACGCCTTTCTGTAGTCTATCCAGGCGGCAGAGAAGTTCCGACGGTTGCTTTTCACCACTTTGCCTATGACCGCGTCAATGAGGAGTGGTTCCTTAGTTCCACGACCACCGCCCCGACATCCATTTTGAGCGCGTGACATCACCTGGTTTAGCTCCAGGTGACGAGTGATTCTCGCGCTCAAAATGGATGTCAGTGTCTTATATATGGTGGGTAGACACGTGATGGGGCGGTATTTGCTCGGGTCTGTGGTATCCTGATCTTTAGGAACCAAGTGAGTGATCCCAGTAGTGAAGAGGCTCGGGAGTGACTTCTGGTCGAGAGCCTCTTGAAACTGTCGGGCGAGCACAGCGTGACACACTACGAACCCCTTCAGCCAGTAATGATGCAGCCCGTCGAGCCCCGGACTTTTCCAGTTCGGGGCCCTACGGACCGCCTCAGCCACGTCTTCTGGCGTTATGGTGATGGGGTCCATAGGCGTAACACTCGCACCCTGGCTCGCCACAACTTCCATCCAAGGGCCCTCACTCTGGTTTACGGGCGCTGACCACAGGCCCCGCCAGAATGCGATAATGTCAGCCTGATCCGGTCCTTGGCCCGCTCCACATACCTTTGGTCGCTCCAATAATTTATAGAGCCTCTTCTGATCACTCTGGAAGAGACGATTCTGGTTGAACCGCCTTGACCCCTCGGAAAATCGTCGAATCCGCTTCCCCCAAGCAGCGATCTTTTGCTTCAGGTCGTCTATGCGCTCCGTTAGTTTCTGCGTGATATCCGGCTGGGACAAACTGATATTTGTCCCAGCAAACGCCATCCTAACGGTGCGCATAATCATCGGTCTATTATTACCCGACCTGAAGCTTGTCAGTCTGCCGATAAGGGCCCTTGCCTTTGCGATACGGTCCTCGATTCTTTTCCTCCAGGCTGGGATGGCGTTACTTTGTGTAGTAGCGCATCCAGCCATGGGAAGTTTGGCGCCAATAATACGGCAAACTGCCACTGCGGCGCCAAAGAGAATCGAGTCCGTCTCGCAAAGGTCCCGGCTGGCTTCCAAATAGGTCACCAGCATTGGGTTAAGAGCCCTCACGACAGCCCGATTTCGCTTGCTTAAGGGTATGCGGGGAAGTCGTGGTCGATTTTCGAGAGGGGTGCTGCGCGTTTCCAAAATCGCCTCTTCCAATATACTCCTCATTTGCTCTAGTTCGTGGGAGACTATTTCATCGTCGTTCGAATCAACCACAACTGGAAGATCCATGGCGACTTCCACGTGTGGATGCTGGTCTGTCGAATGTGGAGCTGCATCTCCCTCCATAGCCGATTCATTCGACGACGGAATAGCCTCACGTCGTAGTCGTTCGAGTTCGGCATCATCAAATATTTTCGAGCGCATGATGTACCGAACTCGGTCTGCCAGGTTTTGTTCCGTGACGGGGATAGACGGCTCCAGCTCAGCAAAAAAGCAATGCATCCGAGACCTATACGCTATTCCCACAGTTTCTTCCCCTTTCGCCCTATAGTACGCCCGCAATGCGTTTTCGTTCATGGATTTTGTCCAACGCATGCGACGTGCTCCACCAGCGGCGGTTGCCGCTTGCTGGGTCCGAGAAGACCCAGCCGACACCAAGCCTTCTGGTGGGGATGATGGATGCGAGGGGCTGCTAGGTGATCGTGCAGCTCCTCGCGCTCGGCTGGCGACCCGCATGCTGCCGCGTCCAGCGCCAGCTCCAGACGCGCCCCGGCGACCCCCAGGCAGCGGCCCTATGCGCGTTCCTTTTTGTGTTTCTTCCATCATCCATTTTATGGGCGCCAAATAACGGGAGACGCCCAAGCCCGGCACCGTTTCGTGGTTGGGTCATATGCACAAACGGACCTTTGCATCTACAATTTTGCCTAGGCACGGCGCTCACACCTCTTGGCAGGATGCTGACTGACTGCGCCGACGTCGCAGTTTTGTCACATAACTGTTACGTCAGCGGGCGATGGGGTCGTCACTTCCCTACGCCTTTTTATTCTTATTATTATTATTATTATTATAGCGTGGGGAGTAGAAATGTAAGATTATTTTTGTTAATTAGTTTCTTTCTATTATTGTAAGTAATTATATGCCGTGTAATGGAGTATCGTAAGAGGTAACAGAGGGAAACTAAAATCAGATACAGTAATAATATAAACTCCAAATAATTAAAAAAAAACAGCGGTTGCTTACCCGCCCGCCTACGTTCAGCAATCTATGCGGGAGGTCAATGTTTAGCAGCAGAGTTTTACCGAATAACGAATGTGATTTCTTTAATAATGTATTCAAGTTCATCGAACTATTGTGCCTTACTTTTTAAAAATTAAAATTAAAAACTGAACTAAGAAGCGACATTTTGTTTTCATTTCAAGCTGTTCTGGAATTTGAAAGTAATGTAGTAAGTCCAGAGCTGCATTGATTAACTTATTAGTGTTTTGTATTTTTAGTAAAATAAAAAAAATACGTGTGGCACTCTGTGACTGCCGCGGTAAAGCTATTGCATAGCATTTTTTTATCAACTTACGCAATTATAATTATTTATTTATTTTATTTATGCAGTTAAGTCTTTGATATTAAATCAAGTTACACTTTTTGAGCGTGGTGACCGATAAGAAAACAATTTTTTTTCTCTTATTGAATAAATGAGAAGTTAATTTTGTTCAAAATATTTTTAATATCTTACAATACATGTAGGTTATTCAGGAAAAAAACGACGCACCCTTAACTCCAAAACTATGCTAGAGTCAATGAGTTAGTAATTGTATCAAGGGTATGTATATTTCATGTTCGAAATTGAGTTCAAAAATATTATATCTAAGAAAAACATTTAAAAAACAATACGTACTAGTAGTAGATAGTACAAGACTTCGTAAATAAACAGACGTATATCCTTAATGTATTACAAATGCTAAGCAGCGGTCGAAGCTCGTCCAGGCTCTTGTTGAAACATCCAGATAGTAGTAAAAAGCCCCGTTAGCTGGCACTGCACTGTGCACTTGTTCAAAGTAAACTCGATTTGCCCAACAATCGCTACTTTGATACTGAAAGCACGTATCTCTTCTATATTGTTAGCGAATATTTTCAGCCCGTTTCGTTTTTATTTATTTTTTTATTTATTCAGGCTGTTTTTAGTCCACCCAGTAAAATAAGGTATACAGTGCTAAAATGTTATAACAACTAAAGTTCTCTCTTCCTCTTTTGCCGGCCTTATCCCATCTATTTGAGGTTGGCTTGACTAGGCAACTAAAAAATGACAACTAAAACTGAATTAAATTATTTAATGAATTTGAATCAAATAAAGATTCGTGGCGAGAGCTTCCTGCCTATGTAGGGAAATTCTTCCGCCTCGGTTTTGAACCACGGCATTACCCGAAAGCATCTTTTCTCTATAAATGTTATAGAAATATATTATTAGCCTATCGTCTAATAATACAATTTATAAAACATGGTCCCTTTTTTAATATTTTGATGTATTATTCAGCTGTGATTTAAAAAAAATATAAAAAATATGAATGACTTACAGAAAGCCATATCGTAAGGAGCTCGCAGGTATTTATTTTGGACTATAAGTTTGTTAGAGTCATATGCATGTACTCAGATAATATAAAACCGAAATTGAGCACAGAATGAACTTTTATAGTATGTTAAATGAAATTTTATAGTATGTTGCAAGCTGGGTCACTATAGTAGTAGTTCTCCTAATTCCTCAAACACATACTTCCCTACTATATAACGAAACTTGATTATATTATGCTTATGACTTTTTAAGCATTGTGCTTCACCTTTCACTTGAAGTCCTAGAAATTTCATTATTCTTAATATTCATAAATATGTGGGTACATAAAGTTTTTCATAAATATTGATTGAATTTATAATTTTAATGCTAATGAATATTAATTTCACTGTATTTTAAATCACATTTTCATGTAGTATGGTCTCACTTTAAATGGAGTATGTATTGTATGTAGTATCAACAACTTTAGAACTCATTATAATAGAGCATGATCCCAGGGCCCAAAAACGTTAATTAATTTCTCAGCAATAATATATGTGGGATAAAGTAGTGTTCGTATATCCTTTGAGTGTATGCGTACCTGATAGCCTGGGCCAATGGCCAATTTCCAATATGTACTGTTCCCAGCTCCTTCCACTTAACCGCATCCAGCGCAGGGCGGCTCGAATCGTCGACGACCGAGTGCTTTCCGATCGGCTCGATTCATTGGCGTTGCGAAGAGATGTTGCATCTGTTTGCATTTTCTTTCGCGTATACCACGGGGAGAGCTCTGAGGAATTGTTCGGATTAATCCCATATTTGATGTGGTGCATTTATATAACAGGAATAAAACTCGGCAGGTTTAAAATCGCAAGGAAGATCCTGCTCCTCCGGAGTTCACCGCTCTTCTCCCGGCGCTGCCGCCATGTTACCCTCTCTGCCCACACACTGCTCTACTCGCGAGTAAATCATCGACGACTTTCTTTGTGACAAGATTCAATGGCATGAACAAACCATCCATCTATCACAGCCTACAAAAGTCCGCCTCTGAACATATACCTTCCCCAAAAATGAATTCAAAGGGAGGAATGCGGCTTTGGAGTAGTGAATATACTTCAACATGATCATAATTAACTACTTATATAATCATAAACCGATATATAAATATAATTGAAGAGTCTGTCTGTAATATCGTAATAACTAGGATCCCAAGAAGATGGCAGCACCCATACATCTTGTCTATTGAAATTAGGATGTTTTTTAATTTCAATAGCCTCGCGTATCATCCTTGGTAGGAATCGGTGTGAGGAATTGTGATTTATCAAACCTGATGTTATGGTGACGACGATCTTGACCATGTTCATAGACTGCAGACTTCCCGGAGCGTCGGTGCCTTACGTCAGCTATATGTTCTTTCACGCGGGTTATTTGGATCTTTTTGTTTGACCTATGTACAAGAAACCACATTCACAATCTAACTTGTACACTCCTGTATCTTGTAGAGGAATATTACACTTGACGGATGGTAAAAATTGACTAATCTTCTTCGGCGGCTTGTAGTATGTTTTAATGGGAGCTCGCTTCAAGATGTAGCCAACCTTGTCTGTGACTCCGCTGACATACGGTAGTACAGCAGGCACACGCTCGACTGTGGCCGGCTTCATCCGGTCACTATGACGTATGCGCGAGACCCGAAGCTCTTCTTGCAAGCTCGTCTTGCAATACTTGCTTGACGTGCTGAAGCTCGGCGGCCAGATGTTTTCTGTCACAGATCCGTCGTGCTCTCTGAAACAAAGATTTACCCACGGTAGCTCACTATGAAGGATGATGGTGAGATTCATCATTTAAATTTTGGTTTGTATGGGTCTTTTTCCTAAACACAGTGTGACCAATAGTGTTACCAGGATTTCGGATGACTAAAACATCCAGGAAAGCTAAAAATTATTTGCCTCCAACTCCATTGTGAATTGTATTTTTTAGAGTTAAGGTGGCCTAAAATGCAGTTACTTTGTCACATGGTAAAATTTGTAAGAAAGTGTAGGAAAGTGTCGTACGTACCGCTTGTAGAATCTTGGATTTACAGGAGCAGTAAGAAGGGCTTTCTCCTCAGAGTCCTCCATGAATATGTCGGCGACTATGGGAGATACAGATAAGCCCATCGTTACACCATCTACTTGCTTATAAAACTCTTCCTTCCACAATAGGCAGCTGCAGGTGTGAAACAGTGCAGTCACATTAAGCACCCGAATCGTCGGGAATAAAAAATAAAAAATAAGATAAAATAAGTAAATTAAACGCAATAGAATCTGCAGTGTGGCTCTACCACGCATGAACTACATACTATCGACCACGGGAGGTTATTTGCATTAGCATGCATAGACAAGACATAATTTTGTATGTCTATCAATTTGTCTGTCTGTGTCTGTCTGCTGGTCTGTCCTGGCTAATCTTTGGAATGACAGAAAGTATTGTAATAAAATTTCGTGATTGAAATCGTGTCACACCTTTTTTAATATCACACCATTACTAACGTTTATCGTGTAAAAATTGTAAATGAATATAATGAAGCGCGAGCGCAGAAAACTATTATGTTTTGTTGGGAAATTTTATCAGCTTTAAGACTTTAATACAAAAATTACCAGCAATTTTAAAAATAACAAGAGCTCTGCAAGGCAAGACTGCTTTTTGGACAAGTTGTTTTTAATTTTATTATTTTACTTTGCTGATAAGCAATAAGTTAACTATTTCAATGTCCTCTAGACCAAATTTTGGTCTTGGTGACAGACTTATGGTGCCATTGAAAGAATTATGGTGACTGAGTGTATGCAAAGCTAGGATTCACTCTTTAATCCCTCACTTTCATAGCCCGATGGGACGGCAATCGGCGAACTTTTAATAACTGATTTTTTACCCTATACCGGATTTAAACTCGTAACTTTGTAAAGTATCAGGATTAGCAGTCGCATAAACGATCAATAGACCAATGAGGCAGTATAAACACTATTTAACAAAACAAATTTAATACTATTTTACAAAACAGCTAACCGCGCCTAACTACTTTTTTCATTTAATTTCTTATAAAGTTAATAATTGTGTATTCCAAGTAATACGATGGAAGTTAATTTAGTGTATTTTGGGTTAGATTTTTAGAAAACATCTTTTTATTGAAGTAAAATATATCATAATTTTGTATGTTTATGGGCAGCCAAAGATAGTTAATGGCTAAGTTTGCTGCTTAGCTGTTATTTAGTACAGTAAGGCAAGTAAAAATTTGTGCTTAACCCTCTGCTACTGCGGTGCCTTTCTTGTAATTATTCTACTGAGGAGTAGCCTGTCGGACGTATACTTTAGGTAAGAATTTTTCAAATTTTATTGTTAGTTATTGAAAATAAAACTGAATTTAGCAAAGTTTACATTATATTTCTTAAAAAATCCTGAAAAAGCAGCAAGAGGTTTAGTTTCTAAGCGCTCCTGCCTGTCCTCAATATTGTCCAGCCTCAGGCAATTCAAAAGTGTGTTGAATCTATATTTAGACATGACACATCTAAATATTTCATGACCTGTTCCATCAGTCGCAAACAGTTTGAATGAGCATCGTTACATTTGAATGTTGAGGAATAGTATAATAATCCAAGTAAAGATCGTATTTCTACAGCACTTGTATCTCTCAGCTCGTGTTTCGAATAATTAGAGAACTGGCGGCGGTAAACTTCGAGTTTTTTATTTGTACAGGAAACTATTGTTTCTATTATATTTTCATCAAAAAGCTTCAGCCAGAGTGCTCCGTAACCGGGAAATCTCGTATGATCAGGGTTTTGTCTAGGTAACCGCTCGTTTGCTTCTTGCAACCACAGTTGCAAAAACAGAATCCTTAACTTTGCTCTTTGCAACTGTGGTTGCAAAGCGACGAAGTTCTTTTAATTTAATTAAGACTGTATTATAAAAGCACAGAGTCCAAGTATTACGTATTAAAACCAAAAACAAATATATAAATCATAGATTTGGATCAAAATTACCAACCCCTTGGACGAAAAATATCGAAACCTTGTTAGTTTAAGTTTAGTAAGTGAAGAAACGCTTGAGTGAATTTAACGAGGTGATAAAATATGTCGTGAGTATTGAATTTTATTGATTTTTGCTAGTACTTATATACTAAATTAATGTCTTATTAGTGTTTTCCTGTATTAAAGTAATATTTATGCAAATACTGTGTGAACAATGTGAAAAAGTGGACTTTTAAAAATACTCAGAATGACGCGAATCTAAACATAATTTCTATAGCTTACATTATCGTAATTATGTTGTATTCTTTAAATACGAAATAGTTGTAGTGGTATTTAAATATAATGATTCAATTTAAGTAATAAAGTTTTATAAATTGTTCATCATATTCTAAGTTTTTATGTAATAACAGCCTAGATTGTAACTAACATATAGCCATCGATTGCGCCATCCGTGAATTTTTCATCAGGTTTCACTTAATATTTTTACTATGTATTTAAATATAAATCGTTTTATAATAAAGATAAATATATCAAGTAAATCGTAACGTTTAAGGATATAATAAATAATCATACCCTTATTGATCTTATTTTTTCGATAAACCCGATGTTTTACAAAAAGTCGCTAAAATGGCTTGTACTTGTGATTTCAACACCTCTTAAATATTATTGTAATCATATTTTGATAGAATAACATACGTATTTTCTTTTCTTATTTCAATGACTATTCACATAATTTAAAATATTTGAAGTGCTCCTCTCGAGTAAGTCATAAATTAAGTTTTATTGACGGCGGGTCGAACGTGATAAACACAGTCCCGACCTACTGGCAAAGTAAGCTACCCTTTTTTTGTTCGCAAGCAATCGAGCGGGTAAAGACACAATGTTACGAGCTAGTGTTCGCGATGTCCTTAAAAAGTCAGTAACTGACCAAACAAAACCATTTTTACCTCGATAACAATTGCGGTTCGAGTCAGGCAACGATTTGTCCCTTCATTCGATGTTTCAATTTCTATTTCTTCGACTTCTGAAATCTCACTCTCAACATGTTCTTTTTTTTCAATTGTAAAATTTTGATCAGCTACTTCGTCGTCTACATCACTAAACTCGTGCTCATTATCTTCTAACCACTGTTCAAGTGCTTGTTCAAGTAATTTTCCTGTAAGATTTCTCTTCCTCGAATTACTGGTACTCGCCATCTATATAGATAGAAACAAAAACATAGGTCATTAAAATTATATAGAAACATATTGCTAAGGTGATGAACGACAGATACTTTAAACATAACTATTTTACTGATGTGACGTATGTAAGACAGTAGAGTATTATAAATATTTTATTGACAATACGTATGACAGATCCATCACTTATTACTGACCTTACGTCCTGTAGACACCTGATAGCTCCAACTAGCCACGTGCGCACACTGCGGCTGCCATCGCCGCACTAACGCGTAGGTGGCGCTCTCAGAGGAAGGTACTGAGCGAAACAGAAGATTATGTCGCGAAATGACGGAATGAGACAGATATATAAATTTTGCGGTGTCTGATGTACGTTACGTCAGTAGCAGAGGGTTAAATAGCTTTGTGTATGTAATTCTGCAACTACAACATTTTAACAGTAGTAGAGCCACGCGGCAGCTTTAGATTACCATCATCAGGTAGAAGCTCTTCATCTGCGTTTCGTCTGGTGATTGCAGGTGGCCGGATGTCCATTCCCCGCTTCCCCCCTCATCAACATGTTAGCGGAATTAAATAAGACACAACCCTAGGTTTGTACCAGAACTCCCGATAATTGAGATTCGGTCAGGACAAAAACTGCTCGGAATAAGCTGAGCAACAAGACCAAGGTGACCACTGTCATGTTATCCATGAATTATTGCATCATCAGGGGATTTCACTCGAACCTAAACGGCTACGCGTAGACAGCGACGACGAATATTGGTAATGTTGACACAGACCAACCTATTGACCCCGTCCAAGTGGCTACAAATTCCCTGCTACAGCAGATCCTATCCACAGAGATCGTAATCCTTAGCGATTTTTATGCCCACCACGCCGAATGGCTCGGTTTACGTTTAACCGATCTTGAAAGACGATCTGCATATGACTTTGTCTTGACATATGGTCTAACATAACTGGTCACTTCACCAACGCAGATGTCAGATGTAGAGGAACATGCACTCTTCCTGTTTGGCCTTCTGCTGAGCTCTTATCCGGACGGATATTAGGTCACCATCAACGCCCCTCTTGGTTGCTGATTTTGTGTCACATGTGGTACTTACGGCTATGGAACTTTTTATTTCATCGTATTTGGTGCCCATTGGAGGCAGATTTTAACCATGGTTTGGTCGCTCCTGCAAAGTAGTATCACGATAAAAGCAGGAATGTTGTCGGGCCTGCATCGAGGGTATAAACACCAATACTCTTACAAAGAAGTATAATTCCGTCTGCAGGTCCTTCAAAAGAGTCATTGCAGTTTCGTGTTCACTTGGAAGGGAAGGATAAATTGGTTTTTAAAAAGTTTGGCGTGCTCAGTAGAGGGGGACAATATTTCATGCCAGCACACCGCTTGCAACTTTACAAGGTGCAAGTTCGGTCTCACACGGAATACTGTGCTCATCTCTGGACTTGACTGTAACTAGTGCAGAGCGGCACGAATCATCAGTGACCGAGTTTTTTCTATATACGATTGATACGACTTAAGGACCTTCAAGAAAAGAGCTTACTCCTTTCTAAATGACCAGCAACGGAACCTTCTATTTCCCTGATGTTGCAGTTGTTTATGGGCGGTGGTAGTCACTTGCATGCTCGTTTGTCTTCTGTACTATAAAAAAAGAAACCAAAATGATTGCAAAACAGAAAGGTAGAGAATTTTAAACTTTATATCATGACATCAAAACATGAAATTAGACTATATGTGGCTTGTCTATCGCTTAGTCACGGCACGTACGGTGGTGTTTGTCATAGGCCTCCTCTCATTTCTATTAGGATTGCCCTAAGCAAGGAAGTCTCGTAAATTAAAAATGTGAGCTCATAACCCCTAAACTACCCCAGCTCTAATCATTTTATTATTAAACACAATTGTTAAAATACTATAATATAGTGTACCATGAAGCAGGATATATTATAAAAGTTTAGGTTTCAGACAAATTAGTAAAACGCTTAGGCAAAAGTTCACATACATACTCGTTACTTTTAGGCTACTGTCACCTAAACCTAAAATAGAATTCACTTGTTCCGTTGGGTATACTACTTTGTAATGCCTGATTTGTTTTGACAGACTTGTGCAGGTTGTTTGATTTAAAATTCAGTTCATTGTTTATGCAAATCAACGGCGGCAAAATACAGAACTGTAACAGGAACAAAATAATAAGCTACATTATAATATATATGCATGTTAAATTTATTTATTGATTGTATTTTCTTTATTTTAATTTTAAAAAAGGATAGAAACAGCGATCGTAATTACAAATAAACATGACTGGGTGAGTTATTATTTAAAATTACAATTTAATGTGATTCGAATACATTTCATTATACATGGTAGTACTTGTACTTAAACCTACAACAGCACATGATGCTACTCAATTCGGGAAAGTATTTTTGTCCCTGCACTACTATGCAATGAATGGATATAAACTGTCTCTAAAGTAATATTGTGAATAAACACATAGCATATATTACTTAGGGTATCCTGCCACAGACTTTTAAGATTATTGTATTTTGATGCCCTTTAGTCTATTACCACAGTTAGCAAACTACAGTTACTAACTTATATCATTAAAATTTTAGACCACCGCAATAAATTAATATAATAATACATTTTTAGTTGCGTAGTGATGTTGAATGATGCGACGACGCTATAAGAATAGGGTCGCTATTACTCCAAATCTCCCATAAATTAGCAGTAAAGCCCATGTCCAACAGTAAATTTTTTACGGAGATAGGGATTTATTAATCTTTTTTTACATGTGAACTTTTTTTAAACAATTATATAATTTAAAACGATTTATGTTGAAAATAAATTTATCATTATATATATATATATATATATATATATATATATATATATATATATATATATATAAATTATTTATATAATCCTTCAACATATTATATCTCTTCCTATTACTAAGTCTATCAATAAAAAATTTACAGTTAAAGCTACAGCCTATATACGTCCCACCCCTAGGCACAGGCCTCCCGCTCATTTCTGATAGGATTTTAGGGCAAGGGATAGTCCACCGCGGTGCCCCAATGCGTATTGGAAAATATATGAAATATCTTCGAATTTTTTTTTTTATTTTTCAGACATGCAGGTTTCCTCAAGATGTTTTCCTTCACCGCCGAGCACCTGGTAAATCAGTACCTAAAATTTTAATTAACAATTTCATTAGTACCGGCGGGGCTTGAACCCGGTTTGCTCGCGTACTGTGAAATTTACAGCGAGCGCTAACCATCTCAGCTACAACGGCTCTATCTATAAATCTATAGTCTTTCTATACTTACATATAAATAAAATTTATGTCTGTCCGTAATATTAAAATAACTGCCTTTTAAAGAGCTAAGAGGGTAATTTGCATGCCAAAAAGACATGAATAATCAACTATTTTCAATGATTTTATGTCTATGTTATGTTTGGCATGGTCAGATTTCTATAAGGGGGGCAAATGAAATTGGTAGTTGCTTACGACAATTTCTACTTAATGAGAAACAAAGAGGCATCCATAACATATGATTTTACTCCAACAGTTGTTGCGGACAAAACAAAAACAGATTTATATATGCTTTATGTCTTTATGCTGCACGGAAGCTTCAATTGAATATATTACATGAATTCTTTGAATCCGGCCACGACCAGAGTTTTCGATTCATGTCACCATTGAACGTGAATCAAAACACAGAGTTGTATACATGCCTAAACACAATCATTATGAACTCGAAAGTATAAAGGAGTTAATAGAAAATAATAAACTGGTTAGAAAATGAGGAGAGCCAAAAAATATCATGGACTCAAATCATAGAAGTAAATGCCTCATATTCAAATCTCATTGGTAAGGCCAGTTACCAAGCCTAAGTCCTGGCTATGAGCCTGAACTCCAAACGTTATACACTAAGCCTATTTCAATAAGCTATGTTTTATATGATGATCTTATGAGCTTCCGTAAGACGGGAGATATTCCAAGTTACTATCGTGGTTTTTACGAGTTCTTAACTTATGACAGTAACTGTTCTGGTAGCAATAACGACAGTGAGGAAGATCGTTATGATTAATAATCATCATCATCGTCATTATCATCATTACAGCCCTTCACAAGTCCACTTCTGAATATAAGCCTCCCCCAAGTAATGCCACAAAGCACGGTCCTGAGCCACCTGCATCCATCGACTTCCTGCATGTCTTACCAGGTCGTCACTCCATCTAGTGGGGGGTCGCCCTACACTACGCCTACCGGTAAGAGGCTGCCACTCGAGAACCTTTTTTCCTCATCGATTATCAGTTAATAATCACCCACTTTTATTTTATTTTTTAAACATTAATTTATAAGAAACTGATTTTTGTGATAAATGTGAATTTGAAGCTGTTTTATTAATAAAAAATTATGTAATAGATAATAGTAATAATTTCTTTCTCGTAATAATAATTTAGATATCAAGTGATCATAAGGCTGACTAATACCAAATAAAATCAAGGTACAACGAGAGTAAATTAAGAAAAAACTGGTATTTTTTAATTTTGTTTTGATTTTTGAGGAGTGAGAACCTAGTTTTGTTTGCTATTCAACGATTTGGAAGACATTCGTTACAAAGCTAATTTTCGGAAACTTATATTGAATAAATCTAATGTTGAATACTATATCATAGTTTTATTGGGATACTCAACTAAAAGTCCTTATCAGAAAAAAAGTTTTACAATATTTCCTAGAATAAGACGATATTAAAGTATTATCATGTTAACTTGCAGCTTAAAAACCCGTAGAATAAAATGATAAGTAAAGAGTGCAATATTTGACTATGGTCAGGCTGTACGGAGAATAAAATGATAATCGACATTGTACAACTTACACGATGATTGATTTTGACTAACTTCTTATTTTTTAAATAATATCTCTATTATACTAATTAGGCGTGTTCCACTTAAATATTTCGAACACACAAAAATAACTTTTTTTTCAAAGCTAACAATCATCAGTCTACGTACAGTATTTAAGGAGTAAACAATGAAAACTTGTTTTTTATTTTTCCTAAAAAGTTGCAATTATGTGATTATCATTTTATTCTCCGGGGACGGCGCTATGTATATTATACGTACATAGCTACCTTAAAATGTTAATATTATGTTTTAACGTAAGTAAATATTTAAATTTACAACAAAATATTTAAAAATACATAAGAAAGTACCTAATTAAGACTTAGAACTGAAAAAAGAGATTGAATTTATCGTTTAAAAACAGTAAGCATTTCTACCGTTGAAAGAATATTCAGATTTTTTTGTAATAAAAACTGCCTTAGCATGAAATAAAATGCCTAGTAATAGAGATTTATAGACATTGTGTGCAGTTAAGCTCAGATTGAAAATTGTACGTTTGTATTATAACTCAAAATATCCGTTGTTAGCATCCAAACATAAATAAAACTGAATGATATGTATAATTCACTGTGAGCTTTCATATAAGCCTATAAAATGTAAATGAAATATCGCGACATTTCTACCTCCTCTAGAAAATGGGTTAGGTTAAATTTACGTCATTCGCTTGCAAAAATGTAATTTAAGAGTGAATTTTTTTTTGTGTAAATATGTACATTACTTTGTGAATAATCTGTTAATGTTCTCCAGACCAAATTTCGGTCACGGCGACAAACGATCTGCGCAAAACAGGATTGTAATGCACGAGTTTGTACTTAAGTGCCTGTACTAGTGTACTCTTTATATTCTCTTACTCTCATAGACCAATGGGATGGCAAGCCGGTATAACCTGAGAGATATTAAGCAATTAGACGATCAGGACCAACGACTTTATGTGCTTTAGGAGGCACGGAAGTAAAACCGCCAAACTCTTGACTCTAGACTATGCTACTGATTTGCATTTATATTTGCATTTATTTACTTCTTTCCAGCAATTTTACTAAAGCTATCTATTCCTTACTGTCGAACGCTACTGTAATATTTAAAGAAGACTAGATTACGTAGTTGTTATGAATTCTAAGATTTTATTAGCAAGTAACATTTTAACTGAAAATCCATATTATATGCTAAGTAGCGGTCAAGTGGTCTCTGCACTCGTATCGTACAAGTATGTTCGTGGTAAGATAAACTCGACGGCACCGACTACGATGCAACTGTCTGTCGCGAATCCAATTTCCCTAACAATTGGTAGTTTGAGACTACTTTTCAGTCCGTTTGTACAGAGCTATAGCAGACAAATTAAATAATGTTTTTCTTATTACTGTTTCAGTTATCGTTTAAGCTCTATTATTGTAAAGCAACGGTAGCCAAATTTGCAGTGAAGGTTCAGAATACGTAAAATAGGCAAATAGTAAAGAAAAATTAATTTAAAAATTCTCAACATTCTGTCGCACATTTATAATAACCTACGCATAATGTTGCGACTTAACGCCTAGAGCATTGGGTTATAAAACACATATATACTATATAGCCTTTACACGAGTAGGTCATAAATTTAAAAGTAATGAGAACCAATTGGAAAGTAAGGTTGTCTAGTGACTCGTATTGGTAAGCGAAATTTTTAAGCGGCTACCCACTAGATGAAGTGGGTGGTGAATTATTGTGCGGAATTTCTTGCAGAAGGTTATTAGGTTATTCCTTGCGAAAGGCAGTGAATTTGTTTGAAGTTTTTTAATTTGTAGTATTTAAGCATTTAAATTTACGCGATTAATTTACAATCACAAAGAAGTGTGCAGGATACGCTAGGCTTTTGAATTCACAAAACATCCTTATTTCAATAGAGAATATATCTGGGTTTAACCATTTGTTTTGATACCAAAATTAAATCAAAACCTAAGCAAACTACTGCAAGATTTTAAGACACTATGAGCTCGTTCCTGTAAATTTGATCAAAAATTAATAATTAAAAGTTGAAATTTATTAATTATTGTGGCATCAGTAAAACACCCGAAAAGCCAAGAGTTAAAAATATTAAATTTGACGCAATAAAATTTATCATTATCATAAGTCTTTATCAAGATGACAGCTGAAAATTATTTTCATTCAATTATAATCACATTTTATTATACTTAAATCAATAATTCATGAACTTAATAAAATTAATAGAACAAACAAACAATGAGAATTATATATATCTTATATTTTCCAGTTTTGTATACGAAATGTAAATTACGGAGTGCCTTATTATCCTACGAGGTAAGCTCATTTGCCTCAGCGTCGCTTTGTCAAACGACAAATAAAAAATATGCTTTCGAATGAAACTGTTCACACACCTTATTATAATTTGTAAAAAGGGGGTAATATACCGCCTTTGTTTTTAATATATTTTATGAATATCATTGGTTGCACGAAAAAAAGGAATCGGGTACTCTCACATTTTGTTCGGTCAGTCATTGCTTACCAGCATCTTTCCGTCCTATATCCACGCACTCCTTCCTCACGCACTGAAGGGGGTAGGAGGTCTAGAATGTGGTGCCACTTTTTCGGCCAATAAAAAGCGCGCCCCGCCGAGATGGAAGTGGTAGAAGTAGCCTGCCAATATATGGACGCGCACTGCTGTCGCTCGGACCTTCTTGCACCGTAGTTCACCGACTCCGCTAGTTGTGATCGCACCTCTGTATCAATCGCACCACGGAAGAACCGCTAAAAGTAACCGCCTCGTATAGTGCTAGTTGTCATCACGCTCCGCCATCTCCCCATGCACCAAGAGCAGGACCAAGACCAGGAGCGTCGTTAACGATGTACCAGAGGAACTCCACCCCGGTAAGTGCGTCTTTCCTTTTTTATTTGGACTTGAGCAGTTTTGTTTTCCCCGTCACATTTTTCTCCACTTCCAGCTCAAGTAGAACTCAAGACACTGGTGAAGTAGTTGTTTTTGGAAGAGCGAGTGCAAGCAAAATCAAGGCCCGACCCGGGGAATCGAACCTAAGAACCTCTATCGCCGAAAATATCTCAAATTATTAGCGCGCCACCTTTGGATCTGGTTTATTGCCCCACCAATCATGATTGGTGGATTCATCTCTAATAGACCACAAAATAAATTAAAATGTGGGATTTGTAACTACAAATTTTGTACAAATATGCAGCTCGATTTGAAACCGAAAATGGTAATGAGTTCGGCGAAAAGTGATCAGAAAAACCTGGTACGCGGGGGTAACCCACGAAGAGACCACGTGGTAGGGCTATAAGGTATTCTCTTACGATAGCTTAGGCTCTCGATAGAGGCTGATTAATTTAAGTAGATAAGTTTGAAAGACCAACGGGTAATTGCGTGTTCGTGACAATGCAAGCTCATCTGAAGACGTACTTCCGATGCGAAGCGGCAAACCGCTCTTCACTTCAAAAGCTGCGTTGTGGTGATGCCGGCCTAATTAATAAGCGTGTAGAAGGGTCTTGTTCGCGTTATCACACGATCTTCGTAGGTACCAGCTCTGTAGGTTCTTATAACGTTTCATTACATACATTCGGGAGAAAACGACGTGAACCAGGAAATCTGCGGCACGTGGTTTGCTAGCGGTACGTTGCGATATGCGGATTAAGTGATGATGATATTTCAAGAATTCATCACCGTACTATGCGCGTACTTGTAGACGGCATAAGCGATTCGAGCAACTTCTCGAGTTTCTCGAGATGACAATGAATGCGCCTACTGTCGACCAACGTTACGTCTTACTTACTATACATGAAATTATTAATGTATATTATCGTCTGCTGTATAGTAGCGGTACAAAAGATTCTATCACCACATTTGGTAAAAGGCGACTACGAAAATTTCATTTAAAAATCACTCATCACAAGAATCCATTAGCAAATTCAAGCTCAGTTAAGCTAAGTGGATGTTATGGCCTTTAGATTTCCACATCTCTCCTCGATTAAGAATCAAAACGCAGATGATTTATCTTCGCTGAGGACTAATATGTAATACCTGGTTACAGGTAAAAAGGGAATCTTGAAATACACCAGTATTATGCTCCTGTTTCGCTTATATGGTGATATTCTCTTCCAGTCTGGTCCCTGCCCGTCAAACCAACTCACTAGTATGTGATATATATATATATATATATATATATATATATATATATATATATATATATATATATATATATATAATAGTGTATGACTAGTATAAGAAGTAAAATAATTTCTACATAATTACTTTAATACAGTACTCAAGCGCAGTAAGGTAAATCGCATATTTCGTGGTATTTTTACTAAAACTCGAAAGGATCAGAAATCAAGCATTTATTTACCTTTTTAGTAACCTTTTCAAGATTTGCCTATTTTTATCAGAACCATAAAAGTTTATACTCTTGAATTAAGCCATAGGTTTGTTTACAAGATCTTGATTTGTATTCTAAATTAATTTAATGCGAAAAAAAAATTTGAGGCACCTTATTTTGATTTAAGAATCCATTTATTAAATATGGATATTTGTTTCTTGATTCCAATTACAAAATGCAAAGGAAAAAGGTACGGCGAATTGTGCTCATTATTCTTCAATCAAATTTATTATAATGTTACGAGCTTGAGGTTCGTGACAATTAAAAATTGCCGATAAAATTACCTAAATTAACACTTTAATTTACTTTACACAAATTAAAACTTAAAACACTAATAATTAAACACACTAATTCACTTTATTCCGCTCCGAAGCTTCGCTTATCTCGCAAAAATCCAATACTGCCCCGATCGCATCTTGCAGCGCCTATATATACAAATTAGCAATGAAGCATCTGGAATATTCAAGTAAATGCGCGCAAAGCGACGAGTGTTCGAGTGTAGATTTTCTAGAAACTTAGTTCTTCGGTTTGAGACTAGATGGCGCTGTCGATTGAAAGATTTGTGATGTCATTTTCTGCAAAGCTCCCCACGCTCTCGTTCCTGACACTAGATGGCGCTAGTGTATGACGTTGACTTATTCACGCAACAATAATATTGTATTACTAATCATCGCCATTCGTGTAGACCTGAAAGTTAATTTTATTTTTAATAATGCAATTAATTAATTAACAAGATGTTGTTGACCAATTTGGATTTTATTTTACAAAACCTACAGCGAGAGCAAATTTTCCTGAAATATTATTTTTGCACTATTTTTTTATATAGGAGATGGGGCAAACGAGATTACGGCTCACCTGATAGTAAATGATTACCACAGCCCATGGGCAACTGCAACACCAGGGAAATTGCAGATGCTTTGCTGCCTTTTAAAAAGGAGTAGGCTCTTTTCTTGAAGGTCCCTAAGTCGTATCGGCACGGAAAAATCTCTGGTGGTAGTCGATTCCACAAAGAAGTTGTGCGAGGAAGAAAACTTCTTTTAAATCGCAGGGTGGTGGACCGCCAGTCATCCAGATGGTATAGATGATATCGTGAGTTTTGTGGCGATGTGCGATGGTGAAATTGTGCGGCTGGAGTAAGTCCGAATAATTCATCAGAGCACTCCCCATGGTAGATGCGATAAAGTACGCAAAGAGATGAAACACCTCTTTGCAGTGCCAGTGAGTCAAGCCAATCGGAAAGAGCTCGATCGCCGATTCGTACAGCTTTGCGCTGGATGCGATCAAATGGAAGGAGATAGCTCTGGGGAGCCCCGGCCCCGAGATGGGAACAGTATTCCATGTGCGGCCGAACCTGCGCCTTGTAAAGTTGCAGGCGGTGAGCCGGCATGAAATACTGCCCCACGCTGCTGAGCACGCCAAACTTTTTAGAGGCCAATTTGGCTTTCTCTTCCGAGTGACCACGAAACTGCACGTCACTCGATATGCCGACGCCGATGATTCCAATACTAGCTGAGGCAACAAGGGGAGTGCCTTGAAACTGAGAAGATACGATGAAGTGGGTTTTTTTAGCGGTAAACGCGCAAACTTGTGTCTTCTGGGGATTAAACTGGACTAGATTTAGTCGCCTCCAGTCCGAGACTTTGCTCGACAAAGTTTCGACTTCAGACACAAGTTTGTCCCGGTACTCTGCGGCGTTTTCACGAGAAATATTGGCACGGCCTGTGTATAAAGCATCACTAGTGCTGTCATCCGCATATCAATGGATGTTTCCAGTTTGCAACATGTCATTGATATGCAGAAGAAACAGCGTTGTTGATAGCACGCAGCCTTGTGTTCCACCAGCGTTAATGGGCTTTTAATCGGAGCATGCACCGTCTACTATGACCTTGATGCCCAGATCAGCAAGAAAACTGGTGATCCAATTGCACAATTTTTCGAGAAGCCCATAGGAAGGAAGCTTCGTAAGAAGCGCTTTGTGCCAAAAGCGATCGAAGGCCTTCGCTATGTCCAAACTAACGGCCAACCCCTCCCCCTTGGACTCTACTGCCTCCACCCATTTATGAGTTAGGTAACCCAGAAGATCACCAGCCAAGTGACCGCGACAGAAACCGTTTTGGCGGTCACTAATCAACTGGTGATCTTCAATGTGCCGCATAGCTGGCTGTTAATAATGGATTCCATTATTTTAGAGAATAAGGTGATGGCGATAGGCCTATAGTTGGACGGATCAGAGCGGTTACCTTTTTTAGGGATCAGGTGCACGAGGGCTATCAGTATGTTATGTAGGTATGTGAAATTTTTTGGGGATTGATTGCGTAAAATCTTGTCTAGGGGCCTGCGCTTATAGACGACACGGCATGGCACTGTGTGTCAATGGACTTTTTTCGAGGAAAAAAGATCTTAGTACTGATATCCTTTTATTTCAACACGAATAGACTGTAACGTCTCGCGTGATGCCATGGCACGTCACAGCGTTCCATGAGATGCGGTGGCATACCACTGAATTATGTGAAAAGCATAACTATAACTTAAATTTTGTTAAAGAAATGTATGAAACATGATGTGCCGTCTGTGAAGACCGGCTCTAAATGGACTATTTTTTTGGAAGTGTGTGGCTGTAACTATTGGCAAAAATTTCCCAGCTATCAAAAAATACTTTATTACAGTTTATAGATGAGCAATCAATTGCTAGGTTAAGACTTCTTAATATATATATATATATATATATATATATATATATATATATATATATATATTTAGACTTCTAAATGGGCCACAGAATCGGACAACAGTGGCCGAAAAAGTGACGCACACGATGAAGACTGACGACAGAAACACGAAAAAAAAAAAGAACGCAAAGGTGGATTCGACCCCTACTTAAGTAGGCGTGACACTTTGGATTCTGTAGGCAAGAAATTTATTCTCGATAAACATTTATTTAAAAAACTTACAAGAATATCTATGAACGACTTCGAATCCCTTATAAATACAATTGGACCAAACATTCAAAGGCAATATATAAACATGAGGAATGCTATACTAAGCAAATGCAAATATCTCGTCGCGCAGAAAGTGATGCGCAGAGTACTCCACGTCCAATAGAAAAGGAGAAGTGATGCAAATATATAGTGAAACGAAACAACAATATAGATGGCATTGTAGTATTTTCGATTGCGAGGCGATCGTTCGGCCACACGCCGGCTACAAATGAAGATGTTTTGACATATAAAAATATGTCATTATAATTGTCGGGCTACTAAACTACTAAAAATATTGCATGGTATGATCGGTATTGCTAGCAATGTTGCTAGCCACAGTATTGTAGCCACTGCCAGAAAATATAGCCTGTTTAAACGAACCGTAAGAAGCATCCATTCTGATTATCAATATAAGCACTTCGTACTTACGAAATAAAATCATACCTACCTGTTATATCTATACCTGTTATACCTAGGTAATCAATTTTATTTATTTAAATACTCGTATTCGTTAAGTTCATACAATAGTAGTACAAACAAAATGTGGCTTTATCTAAAGTAAAATATTGTGTAAACTCACATAATGTAGTTTATGAATTATCATCCATAAATGTTAACTATGTACTAAAGATTGTAAAGGTTACTATAAAGAAAATCGGAACCTACGCGTTATTGATATTAAAGGAATGGATATAAAAAGCTACGTAAAATTGTGAACACTCTGTATTTTGCGTGTATACCACGCATAATAAGGTGCTCATAGAACCTTATTTCAATATATTATAAAACGGGACAGCGATTCGTACCAAAAAAATCTCGTTTCCTATTTCCAAGTAAAATAATATGCAAGAGTTTTACATAATTAGTATATATGTAAATATTTAATATCAATATTGTTATGAGCTTACGGTTCGTGAAAATAAAAACTGCCGATTGAATTACTAAAATTGACAATTTAACTACCCAACACCAATTAAAACTTAAAACAAACTTATAATTAATCACACTTAACACTTTAGTTCGCAGGTATATCGCTTCGAAGTCTTCGCTTCTTTCGCAAATTCAATACAGATTCGTGTCGCGGTCAATACCAGTCTTGTATAGGGCCTTTTCCACTGAAACATCTAGAATGTTCGAGTAGAATGTCGAAAGATCTAGCATCGAATTTTCTAGAAAACTCTCCTAGTTCTGCTTCTCCATACAAGATAATGCTAGTGAATTTTTAAAAAAGATCTTGACGCTCTTATTTATGCTACTTTATAATAGATGGCGCTAATAATAACCCGCCATGTACCAGGCATTAATTATGGCGCGTAACTGCCTGCCTAAATGACTGCCTCGTTGGCCTAGAGGTTGTAGTTGTAGTAGTGCGACTGCTGATAATGAGGTCCTGGGTTCAAATCCCGGTTCGGGCCAAAAAAAAATATTGAGTTTTTCTGTCAAGAAATTCTCAGTAGCTGCCCGGAGTCAGGAAGTTGGTGGTGTCTTACCCCCGTGCCTCGGAAAGCACGTAAATCCGTTGGTCCTGCGCTTGATCTTTCTCCGGTCGTGTCAGTTTACCGTCCCATCGGATTATGAGAGTGAGGGAATAGAGAGTGCACCTGTGCTTGCACATACACTTGGGCACTATAATCCTTTCCTGCGCCGTTGGCTAGCCTTCGTTGAGGCAGGCCGCCGTAGCCGAAATTCGGTCTGGAGGACATTATTATTATGGCGCGTAACATTTACAACAAGCGTTTTGCCTCTGAGCTAACACGACTCTTACAAATTACATACATATTTAAGTAAAAAATACATAAATTGATATGAAATACATTTTTGTGTCCGATTGATTTTCTTTAGATTCAACAGTTTGGTCAAGATTTACTTCTTACCTCATATATACCAATGAAACTTACGTCCTAATTTAATTCGTGTTTTCTTGTATAAATATATATATATACATATTGTATTTGATGCATCCTTTTTACTATTAAGATTAATTTACATAGTTCTGTATGGATTGTTAACCATTTTGTGATTTACAAAAATAGAATTGCCCTATACCTTAATAAATTTACTACTTGCTTGGGTTTATACTGAACTTTTAAGTTTTCATAGTGAATACGCTTGGAACAGAAGACACAATCATTCCAGTTACGATATAATAGCAGTTTGCACAGTAAACACATGGGATGAGAATGATGCGCGATGTATGTATGCATAGAGCACTAAATTGTACCATTTTACAATAAATCCTTGTTTTATAGGATAGGGTGACAAACGAGCACGCAGTCCACCTGATGGTAAGTAGTTGCTGCAGCCCATAGGCATCTACATCTATCCTCGATTACGAATCAAAATGCAGATGCGTTGTCACCCGTGAGGACTAAGATGGAATGCCTCGTTTCCAGTAAAAAGGGTCTCCGGTTCTCTACACTCACCATACGAAACACCGCAGCGTTAACACTAGAGTACACGCGCGGGCTACATATGTAACCCAGCGTGTAATATTGTCGTATATCATTTTAACTTGCCGCACATAGCGCAATCGTCTAGGTGTATTCCTCAAGTATTACCCCACGCTATCGCCAGCGTGCCGACTCTCGTGGCTCAAGGATGTCCACAAAAATCGTCTTTGAATTTGGTGGGAAAGTGTTTAGTGTGCAAGTGGTGAAATTGAGGTAAATATGACACATTTCTTGCAGTATTACTACAAAATGTACAGTTAACTAATTTTTAAGTGTTTGTTGTTGGTATTTGTAGATTTTTCATGTAGCTTTATACTGTTTTGTTCACTTTTTTAGGTGACGAGTAACTCGATCAGATTATGCGACTAAATACAAAGATGGCTGCTGGAGGATAATGAATACGACGACATTTGGAGCGGGTATTGTTATTGTCTACCCTCTACAATGATGACAAAATTGA
Organism: Parnassius apollo; assembly: GCA_907164705.1. Lineage (NCBI taxonomy): Eukaryota > Metazoa > Arthropoda > Insecta > Lepidoptera > Papilionidae > Parnassius > Parnassius apollo. The sequence continues at coordinate 10,354,164 of CAJQZP010000585.1, forward strand.
TGCTGCGACTGGCGATGCTAGAAAACCTGAAATCATCACATTTTATAATCACGTAAATACGGCGTTGATATTTTTAATAAAGTGTGTAGACAATATGACGTTTCTCGCAACAGTAACCGATGGCCTCTCACGATATTATACAATTTTTTAAACATGGCGGGCATAAATAGTTTGGTGATATATCAGATGAACAACCATCAAATGGAATTGATCCGTCGTCAATACCTCCTAGATGTTGAATTTGATCTTGCACGACCTTCTATTGAGCGTCGTATATCCCAACAAAATATACCCAGAGGTATTAAACTGAAAGGCAGACTACTTCTAAGATTAGCAGAACAACCCCTACAACAAAATATGCCTTTGGATCGATGTGCTTTTTACAGCAGGGCTCGTGACCGTAGCACGCGCTAACAATGCAGCAAATGTATGAGGCGTATTTGTGACGAACATCAGGCAGTCGTGTATCCTGAATGTAAGCCAATAGACTTATTTTTTACCCGTTACTTTGATTATAGACTCAATTAGGCCAAATGAATGCCTTAAATGATAAATATTATGTTCTTAAATGAAAATAAGACTTAGAGATATCAACCCTTCCAAATATTTGTTGATTTCTAAGAGGTTTACGTTTAAGTTTCAATTTATATTAAATAATCAAAATTTTGTTGATTTTATAAACCAATTTGATAAAAATAAAGATGTTTAGTAACTATATGCTGTGTTTTACTCATTGTTTTGTCTTATTCAGAGAAATAATTGATCCGCAACTGGTCTACACATGTAGCCCGCGCGTGCGCTCAAGGAGTATTTAATGGCGCGTGCACTCTAGTGTTAAGCTAATATTTCACGCTGGTATTCTGTGAGAGCGTGGTCCTTCCCCGGTCGAGCAGACCCATTCGTGCTACAACTATACTACTAAACTGCAGTACGGCTCTACCACGTATAAAGATCCTGTAATTAACTTAGTTATTCCTTTACATATAATATATTGTGGGTTACATGTAGTAAACAAACCAATTACTTACATTTGTATTCGTGTGGTTGAATCTGTATGGAGTTTTGGAACATCTACGTATATGCAAATACTGGGAAACCTGGCAACTTTGCCAGTTTTGGAAGGACTTAATAGTTTAGGATCACTTTTTCAACATGAAAGGCACCCGCAGACTGGACCTCAACGTTAAATATGACACTATATTTTTTATATATTTGGTATTTATAAGTGATTCAAAAAATACTAACATTAAATACACAAAATACTCAAAAATAGAAAAAAGGGGGAAGTTGACCTCACTTTGTGGCTATCAAATAATTGTACCGGGTTCGGATGTTTGTCTTTGTGCAATTTATGTTTGTAAACTGCCTCCACGATACAGGAGATAATGTGTGGGTAACGTCATAAAAAATAAGCAAGAAATAAAAGTCTATTTTATGCAGTTTCTCAATTCGTACTTGAAATTCCTTCTATATATTTCAATGTTATAGGTATAAATATAATAAGAAGAACAACTTCATTAGAGGCAACATGGAGTTTGAGTGTTTATCCACTGTAGGACCATAGTAACCACCATAGTCCATCAATTCATTAAGTTGAAATAGCAATGAGCCGGCCTTATAGCTAGAAGTACCAACAACCGACGACGATAACTAAAACAATATGCCTCGCAATAGGATACTTTATATACCTACTTAATGACGAAAAATTATGAAAACGTTTAAATATTTTTAGAAATCTGCAAATTGCTATACTTATGAATAAAAAGAGATAATCAATATATTTTATCATTCATTTAAAATATGAATAATGCCTATCCAGTTTAAGTATTTAAATAATATGATTTAAATAATTTTCGCGGTCTTTATTTCTCGAGACATTTTGGACACAGTTTTAAAGCCGGATTGAGTGGTAAGTTTTGGATACTTAAGAACTTTCATCTTTTTCTTATTTGAAAATGAAAAGTAAGATTTATTTTCCTAATGCTTTTATAACTTATTAAAAATTTATTTCGTTATTAAAAATTAACTTTGTATTATTCCTTTGAATAATTTATAACGGATGTTTTTTGATGAAGACGAATAAACGGCAGAAAAATATAATTGATTGAATACTAGTCCTAAAAATTTAATATGAGAAAGTCTTTGTATTGTAACAACCTGTTTATTGATGCTGAGTTAGTGACGACCGTTTAAAGCTAGTACAGAGTTCAAAACTTGCCATTTCAGTATTATTTAAGACGGTGATAAGTAAAAATCATATTACACTACTGGGCAAGCAAAACTTTTAGAAGTTAGCGTGATTGGTGGTCACATCACTCACTTTCTATATGTCGATGATATATTTATTATAAAAAATGCACGGAAGGAACTTAGCACTAACTTATTGCGATCAATTTCGTAAATAATTGTTCGCATGTTTATGATTACCGAGAAAAATAAGACTTTAGTTAAAAAGTAAAGGTGGTTTCACAGAACTAAAAAGGTATTTACTTTTTAATTTAAAAGATAAAAGTCTTTGTTCGTTTTGAGTTGTCTAAATAGTTACGTTAAAATTGACACCATTATCAGTGTATTTTTTTATCAGATTATATGAAACCACCCCTAAAGCATATAAGCTATTTAAAAAGAATCGGATCTCCTTAAAAATTGCAATTGGTTCACAAAGGTTGTTATCGCGTAACATACATACAAAAAAAGAAAAGTAACATAGAGTCGAAAACTAAGAACCTTAATTTTTTTTCAACTAGGCTCATAAAGCACCGAATCAATTTTCCAAATGGAAAACGAATTTATTGTTTCCTAACAACGAAAATTAATTTGACACGGAACGGAATAGTATAGAAAAGTTTTGACCACCAACTTTTATTCCATTAACGTGATTATATTTAAAATAAAGTTTATGGAATATAAAGGTTACTTTAATTAATTTAAATATCATTAATATCTAGATATTTTAAAGATAATGTCTATAAAATAGATTTATATCTGTTCTGCAAACTCAGGAGATCGCAGTACAGTCAGAATATTTTTGTCCAAACGGGTGAATCAAATATACCATTACATCATAATAATGTCCTCCAGACCGAGTTTCGGCCACGGCAGCCTGCCTCATCGGAGGCTAGCCATCGGCGCAGGACAAGATTATAGTGCCCAAGTGTATGCGCAAGCACAGGTGCACTCTCTATTCCCTCACTCTCGTAATCTGATGGGATGGTAAACCGACACGACTGGGAGAGTGATCAGGCGCAGTACCAACGGCTTTACGTGCTTTCCGAGGCACGGGGGTGAGACACCGCCAACTTCCTGACTCCGGGCAGCTACTGAGAATTTCTTAACAGAAAAACTCACCACCAGCACCTTCCTGAAAACAACTTGATAAATAATGAAAGAGCGGATGTGACTGTCAACCCGACTGCCTAGCGTGTCAACTATTACAAAATCTCATTAATTTGGCAAATATTACTATATTGTAATACTGAGAGAAAAAGTTGTGATTCCGGTGAATTGCTTGAATTGCTTATTTGTTTACCTACTTAATAACTTGCTTGCAAATCTTAATAGACACTGCATACTTGAGTACTAAGCAGGAGGTCTTACAATAAATTATTTATCCAAACTTATAATAGTCATATACTGACCCGCCAAGTCAAGTGTCACAACTATGGCAAATATCCCTCCTATGGGACGATCTTTGCGGGAGGCATATTATTCACCTGTAGACTATGGATATGCTGTAATAACGAAGACAAATATTTCATGTATAGTATCATAAAGTTGTATATATATACTATAATTTTTATCTCCAGTATTATTTTACGTAATAGAATTTGTAACAAAGATATCTACAGCAGTACTAGAGTAAACAACAAAACCCAAAGCTGACGGGCTGGCTATTTAACTTGAAGACCGACTTTCGCCCCGGCGTGACAACCTGATTAGCTATGCATGAAGTAGAAGGTAGATGGCAAGTAGCTTAGGGCCGTGCTTTGCGGCAGAGTTGTCAGATATTTAACTTGACATGCACTGTAATATAGTATCATAAAGTTGTATTAGTATCATAGATATGTGTGTGACCACCGAGGGCCCTTTCCAGGAATTCGCGAAATAAATTCCTAAAATTTTAGTAGTAGATCTAAAACAATTGTAGAACTAAGCCTGAAATTTGTGAATATAAAAGCTACAGGTATTAAAGTGTAGTCCCTCAGTTCACACAGTCTACAGTCTATCAGCAATATATCAGAAACTTTCTTAAAACTAAAGTTAATGCGATGACAGGTATTTAATACAGATTTTCGAAAGCTTATTTTACGAAGTAACAATACATAAAGTGTTATAGATAAAATAAACAAGTATCTAAACTGTCGTCCCTCAGTACACACAATTTTTTTATAAGTTTATGAAAATTTCTCAATTAGATTATTTAAATCGTACTTTTTTCCAGTTAAGGTCTTAAATCTTAAATCTTAAGTCTTAAATCTTCTTAAAGTCTTAAAGACTTTTGAAGAAATAAAGCTAAATATTGTCGCGATTTCAAACTACTGTTAAAACTCGTCCGTCATACTACACGTACCCAGACATTATCGTGTGATATCTGGAATATAACATGTAGTGTTATTACATTTTAGTGAAATGTTTCTACTAAATAATAGAAAACTTTGAATATAAATTGATAGCCTATTAACTAAGATAATAACATATTTTTGTTATATTGAGGAGTTACGAAGTTATATTAATTCTTCGGAAATACACTCGTTAGGGTGACCGAACAATTATTTTTGTAAAAAAATAGTAAATATAGGATTATTACTAAATAGTTTGTTATTTAAATTTGTCATAATAAATAAATTTTAAGTTTTCCGAAGCTTAATGATGGTGTTATACATTTTTTAATTATTAAAAAAAAAACAAATATAAAATCAAAACCACTTTCACTTGGGCTCTGAAACGAATAAAAAATTAAAATATTTTTAAGTGGTAGTTCCAAGCTGCAGCTATATTATGGTTGTAGTGCAAATGGGTCTGCTTGAGCGGGGTAGGATCACGCTCTCACAGAACACTAGCGTGAAATAGCAGCTTAATGCTGCTGTGTTTCGTATGGTGAGTGTAGAGAACGGAGACCATTTTTAATGGAGATGGGGCATTCCATCTCAGTCCTCAGTTGTGACAACGCATCTGCATTTTGATTCTTATCTGAGGATAAATGTAGATGTCTATGGACTACAGCATCCACTTCCCATCAAGTGGGCTGTGTACTCGTTTATCATCCTTATAACATAAAAATATATTTTAAACACCGTTAGAAAATACTAGACGATTCGAGCCACTCTGAGCTGGATGAGGTCAAGTGAAAGGAGCTGGCACTGGGGAGCCCCAGCCCAGAGATGGGAACAGTATTTTATGTGTGGCTGAACTTGCGCCTTGTAAAGTTGCAGGCGGTGTGCCGGCAGGAAATACTGTCCCGCTTTGCTGAGCATGCCATGCTTTTTGGAGGCCAATTTGGCCTTCTCTTCCAAGTGACCACAAATCCGATACTGGCTGAGGCAATAAGGCACTCCGCCTTGAAACTAAGGAGATACGATGAAGGGGTTGTTCTTAGCAGTTAACGCGCTAACTTGTGTTTTCTGAGGGTGGAACTGGACTAGATTTAGTCGACCCCAATCCGAGATGTTGTTCAGCAAGGATTCTACTTCAGGCATAAGTTTGTCCTCGGTACTCGGAGACGTTCTTCCGAGAAATATTGATACGGCCGGTGTACAGAGTATCACTAGTGCTGTCATCTGCATTGCAATGAATGCTGCAGGTTTGTAAAATATCATTGATATGCAGAAGAAACAGCGTTGGTGATAGTAGAACACCAGCATTTATAGGTTTGTATTCGGAGCTTGCACCGTTTACAACGACCTTGATGCTCCGATCTGCAAGAAAGCTGGTTATCCAATTACAAATTTGCTCGGGAAGCCGGAAGGGAGCTTCGAAAAAACGCTTTGTGCCAAACCCGATCGAAGGTCACAATGTCCAAACTAGCGGCCAATGCCTCGCCCTTGAACTCTACTGCCGCCGCCCATCTATAAGTCATGTATACCAAAAGATCACCAGCTGATCGACCACTACGAAATTCGTACTGGCGATCACTAATCAGCTGGTGATTCTCAAGGTACCTCATGCGCTGGCAGTTTACAATGGATTCCATTGTTTTGGAGAACAAAGAGGTGATGGCAATGGGCCTGTAGTTGAATGAGAGTAGGAGTACCGGAAAAGTCGCGCTAAGACCGATGGCAACTCTGGAGCACTTCGACGGAATTCTGATGTCCGTCAAGACGAGAGGTCAGCAGAAGGTCCAACAGGGAAGGTGCATACTCCTCCACATCTGGAATCCGCAAAGGCAAAGTAACCAGTTGTGTTAGATCATATGCCAAGGTAAAATTATAAACAGATCTTGCCGCGTGATCGGTTGAACGTGCACTAAGCCATTTGGCGTAGTAGGCGTTAAAATAGCCGAGGATCACGATCTTTGCGGAGGGGATCGGCTGTAGCAACGAATCTTTAGCCATTTGGACGTGGTCGAAGGTTTAAGGTTTGGAGCTCGTGAGAATTTCCTGACTGAAGAACGGAATAACTAATTTTGTCACATCCTGAGAATCTCACCCGGAACTACATGTTCTGTATTCCCGCATACGACCACTAGTCCAGCGAGGCTTTGAACACCATTTGTTTATGTACACATAGTGTGTACACGGCCTTGTTGTATTTACTTAGCGATGTATTAAATTGAGCCGATTACCATTGAAAATAAGTTGGAACAAAGATAGTTTTACATTTTTTGATTTTATATTGTTGAAAGATAGGCTTGCCTTATATTTATGTTGTTTGCACTGAGGAGCAACGCTGGTAATTCTCATAATCAAATAAATATTTTATTATTCTATACCAAATCGTAATTTTTAATTGTATGCTTTTGCAAACCGTAATCGAAATTGTGTCTTTTTTATAGGATAAGAGTGACAGACGAGCACACAGCCCACCTGATGGTTAGTGGATACAGTGGCCCATGGACATCTACATTTAACTTGGATTAAGAATCAAAATGCAGATGCGTTCTTACTTTTGAGGACTAAGATGGAATGCCTCGATTCCAGTAAAACGGGTCTCCGGTTCTCTACACTCACCATATGAAACACATCAGAATTATTCTGCTATTTTACGCTGGTATTCTGTGAGACCGTGGTTCTTCCCCGGTCAAGCCGACCATTCATACTACAACCATAACAACCATAATATAGTTGAAGCGTGGCCCTACTACGTTTAATATTATATGAATATAGTAATAATATTATAATAATGTCTATCGAATTGTACAAAGTATATGCTAATAATTTTAAATCCTATTTTTTTCATTGCGTGGTCATCTTAATGGTTTTTTTAATAAAATTAATGTGATCATTTTAGTTAATAGGCTATCAATATACATTCTAAGTTTTCTGTTATTCAGTAGAAATCTTTCACTAAAAGCTTTTACTACACCTTATATTCCTCACAAACAATGTAATATGTCTGGAGACATGTAGAATGAGAGACCAGATTTAACAGTCGCTACCTTTATAATGCGCCAACATTTGGTCCCATTTTTTCAAAATCCTTTAAGAATTCTACTAAAACCTTAACTGTAGAAAAGTACAATTTAAATAATGTAATTCAGAAATTTTCACAAATTTGTAAAAGAAATGTATGAACTGAGGTACCACAGTTTAGATACACGTTTATTTTATCTTTAACGCTTTATATCTTGTTACTTCATAAAATAAGCTTTAGAAAATATTTACTAAATACCTATCATTGCATTCACTACATTTTAAGATACTTTCTGATATTTTGCCGATAGACTGTGTGAACTAAGGAACCACATTTTGATGGCTGTAACTTTTTATATATTATTTTATAAATTCAAGGATTCATTCCACAATTGTTTTAGGCCTATTACTAAGTCAATTCAAATAATTAATTTCGCGAATTCTCAGTATGGTGGTGCTCATATATATAGGTATATATGACAATAACAATAATGATGGTTGTAAATTTTTTCCATAAAAAATAATGCTTTGGTACTTGTTTACCCCGTCATTAAAGCCTCTTATTTTAATAGTAAGCACTGTGGTGAGAAAAATTCATGAATTCATTACCATGAAATACAACATATTACCTCTGGATTTCTGCCAACAAATTACGCTGTTGGAGATGTGCTACGAATCGATTCACTTAATCGTTTTATTTAATAGCTCTATTTTATATAATAATAGTGTATATTTTCATTCTATTTTACACGGCAGTAAGAATAACAGACGAATGTACTATGCAACTGATTGTATGAGCCCACCTTGGTCGCATTACTCATTGACGAGACGTACGGTGAACGATTCAGATATGCAGGGAGGTTTTAAAACGTAATGGTTGATTGGGTTAGATAAAGAATAAGTTATTTTTGTATAGTAGTAATATGTATTTAGTCCAAACAATCACCGATACATTCTATAAGTTAGAGTCATCTTTTAGAGAGGTTATTGTATAATTTCGATAAAAGAGAACGAATCATCAGGTTATAATTTGCATCTGCCTGTAAATACTAGGTATATCATTAACGTTTAGAGTTCAATGAAAATTCAAATTCGAAGAATTCTTATAAGGTTAAAATTCTTATAAGTTCAATTCTTGAAATAATACTAGTTTTTACGGAATTTATCGCGTATATTTAACTTTTTAAATACCCGACGTTTCGAACGCTTTACAGCAATCATGGTCACGGGCGGGACTGAGATGTTCAACGTCCATATGTCATAGTTAACCGCGGTTACCATAGATTAAAATTTAACTTTTGTTCCGAGCTATACAGTATGAACTTATGGTATCTTGAAGTCTTGCAGTTGTATGCTTGGGTTGGGATTTAATTTTATTTATTATAGGATCCCAAGCAGATGGTCCCAGCCATCCTCTCTATTGAAATTAGGATGTTTTTTGATTTCAATAGCCTCACAAATCATCCTTGGAAGGAATCGGTGTTCTTTAGCGAGGATTTGCGGTCTATCAATTCTGATGTAGTGACGGGGGCGATCCTGTACGTGTTCACAGACTGCAGACTTCTCGGAGCGTCGATTCTTCACATCAGCTATATGATCTTTAACGCGGGTTTTTATTGATCTTTTAGTTTGTCCTATGTAGGAGAGACCACATTCACAATCAAGCTTGATTGAATTGAAGATGCAGGAGTGTACAAGCTTGATTATGAATGTTAGTTAGTAATAAGCATTGGTTAGTAAAATAGGAAATGAAATTATTAATGTATACGTTTGATAACATTTAGATTGTGAAAATCATATTACTAGATACTCAATTTATTTAACACACTCTCTTGTGTATGTTTCGGTAAGCTTTATGTAGTATGGTTATACACGTTTTTCGGTTCAAAATTAGTAAAAAAATTATAAAGCACTTGCTGATAACCAATTGAGCTGAAACTTAGCATGCTTATGTAAATGTAACGATAATGCAATAATATGGTACCTAAAATCGAGCTGATCTGTTGATAAGCACGGATGCTGGCCGTAGTTACGCATATAAAAGATGGTTTTTAAATGGATTTTATAACTTAATAACTTTATTATTGCTCTATGTTTGTTCAAATTTAGAGATTAGGTCTCTACACTCTTTACGCCTTTTTACTGTTAAATTCCTTTAAAATACTGAAACGCTGGAATTCTAAAATACAAATTTGAAAATATTATTCATACTATTTCAAAAATGTTTCCCAAAACATTCCAGAAATTTAATTTAAGTTATTTTCTTGCACGCTTATACCTAATTTTAGGAATTTGATAAGCATGATATTTTAACTGCTACCGAAATTACATAAGAAGTAGCAGTTTAGTTTTCAAATAAATTGGAAAATATGTTCTAAAGATAATTTTATTACTGACCGTCCCGGCACACGGTGTTTGCCCACAAAGACCTAAAGGCATTTTCCCTTGCCCGGTAGGTGGCACGATAAGTTTCATTTTGAATTCACTCCGGATTTTTGATACATATAAATTTAATTAATGACTACAGCGCCATCTATCAGGTGCAGATTTATGAGTTTCTATTTTAGCACAAATAAAAATACATTGAATTATTATATTATATAGAATGTGTGTCGTATTGGTGAATTAAATATACCAGAATTTGTTAAAAAAAAAACATGACTTTTGCACCATCTATCAGATGCTAGCGTAGATATGAACATCCGTCTCGATAAAACATTTGTCGTGTTTTGTGGTGTACAACAAAGTATCCTATACCTTTAAACGAGTAATTCTTGCATATATATATATATATATATATATATATATATATATATATATATATATATATCGAATTAATCGGAATCTCGGAAACGGTTCCATCAATTTTCATTAAATTTTGTGCGCAGGGAGTTTCGGGGGCAATAAATCGATCTAGCTAGGATTTATTTTTAGAAAATATCTTTTTTGTCCGTGTTTTTAGGCAATGAAAAACTGCTACAATATCGTTATAATAAGAAGATAAATTTTGACAGTTTATTAATGATTACAAATAGCTTAATTGGTATATTGGGCGGTCACAAAATCGTAATACTTTTTTTTTATTTTATTTTTTCAAGTTCCTTTCTTTTTTTGAGAAAATCTATTTTTTCGAGCCCTTTTTTTAGTATTTTTTAAAAACACGAATATTTTAATTAAACTACTTGCACTCATGATTTTTCATTCAAATAACCAGTACAGTTTTTTTATTATGTCGCTACGATCAAAAAATATTATTCGTATTTCATAAATATCTAATTTGTATCTAAATATAATTTCCAAAACACACGAATTAAAAAAAAAACAAAGCGAAAAATACCGAGCAAAGCTTGGTCAACCGGGTACTATACAAGTATACAACAAACGCTAGCCCCCTTTAGATGAAGTAACAGCGCTGTAAAACAAAGAGACGGTGGCTTACCCTGGCGTCCGTTCTATTAATCAGGTCCTAAGAGATGTTTAACGGTCAGCTTAAAGTAGACTATAAAAGACAATAATGAAAGGCAAGTTCCAGTGCTTGAATTATATCGCAATGGTTACATTAATATTAGTTGCTAGTTTTATTAGAAACGATTGAATTTATTATCTATATCCGACGTGGTAGAGCCACGCTCCAGCTATATTATTGTTGTAGCACGAATGAGTCGGCTCGACCGGGGTAGGACCACGCTCTCACTGAGTACCAGCGTGAAATAGTAGTTTAATGCTGCTACGTGTTTCGTATGCTTAATTCTTATAGTGAGTGTAGTACATCGGAGACCCTTTTTACTAGAAACGATGTATTCCATTTTAGATCTCAAGGATGGCAACGCATCAGAATTTTGATTTTTAATTGAAGGTAAATATAGATGTTTATGGGTCACAGCATTCACTTATCATCAGGTGGTCCGTGTGTACGTTTGTCGCCCTCATTCTTAAAAAATCTCAATCATTTCACACGTTATCACCCGTAGATTAAAAACTCTTGATTGTTATCTAAGTTATCACAATAATAAGAAAAGCTCTTTTAAGAATATTTATGATCTTACATATTATATTGTGTAGAGATTTTTATCAAACTCACAACAACCGTATCGTATAAACTATACGTACTAAACATTTTAAGTAAGTTTGAGGAAGTTCCATCGAACGCGTTTATTTTTTATATATGATTTATGTATATTTACTGTTTTTTATAATTATATAGATTATACTTTAGAGCTGGAGCCACATTAATTTGAAAACAAATTTCATTCCTAAGGCTGGGAAATAGGAGTTATGGTTTTAATGTAATTATTAATATGACATTCTTGTTTTATAGTATAAGAATAAAATATCTAATAATGTAATAATATAAAATATCTGTCAGAACAAAATAGCGACTAAATACCGACTTCAGAAAATAAAATATATAAAAAACATCAAATAGCTGCTCCGTATTGTACAGCGGATTTCTATTTATTGCATACATAAAAATTGACATGGGTTGGTTTAATTATAAATGATATAATTAAAGATACCTACTCTTTATTATTTTATTTAAGCATATATGTTTGTTATAAACAGTTAAAATATAAAGGAAATCAACGAGTCTAATTTTCGATTTGTATTCGTAGTGTTATTGTTTATGGTCCATTAAGCTGCCCGAATGCATTGTCGCGTCGAATAATTAAATCATATTCCGTATTTCATGGGGAAATAACGATAAACAATTTCGTGGAATAGTTTACAAAATTATTTTACATTTTAAATTACAACATCATACAAAATTCGTGTACCTCGTGATATTCCACTAAGAAGATTTTTAGGCACGTGTATCAGAGGCACATTCAATGTGTATATTTGCTAAAGATTTTCATGAGCTACAATGCCTACTTACCTTATCAGTGTGAATATATTATATTATAGCGTGTCACTCTATTGTTTTAAAAATACTTCAAAAGAGACCTGATTACAATCCGTTTATAATAATCCTCAAGATGAAATTGATAGTTTCAATTTTTTTATTTTAAATGATTTAGGCCTAAGTATTTATTTAATAAAATCTACTTAGCTAAAATAGGACGCTTCCCTTAAATGACATTTCTCTCCTGTCATACACTGTTCGCCTTAGAAATTAGAATGACCGGCTTCAAAAATTCTGTCTATTGTAAATAAAATCTATTAACATAAATGATGACTAAACTCTTGACTGAAAATAAACAAGAGTCACTCGTACTTCTGAGAATTGTTGTATGTTAAAAATACTTTTTGTTTTTTAGGTTTTTATTAGGATTATCTTAATTATTAACCATTACTCTGCTTTATCCGTCTGCTACTTGCTAACCACTAAATCGCTTAACATAGTTATTAATTGATTATTATAACATTATGTATAAAAGTTTAAAAGATGACCATAATTTAGTAACCGTTATTAACTGATCCTTGAATAAAAGTTTTTTTATAAAATTAGATTAAATTAGAATTAAATTAAATTAGAAACTTCTGTTTGCAGATAAAACTATGAAGTAAAGAAAGATGAAAATAAGTATGATATGAAATAATTAAGAACAATAACTTACACTCTCACATCTTGTTATTACTGTATAACTAAAATAGAATATAAATATTATTAATAAAAATAAATAAAAGTAATCATTCAAGAATCTCTATAGCAAAGTGTTTTGTTTTGTATTTTTGTTTTCGCTCAAATATGGCGCCGGAAATAGGAATAGTCGTGACACCTCTCTCACTGTATTGTTTCATATGTTGATCCATAATCCAATTTAAGCAACGTTCTTTCAAGGAAAATGTTTATTGCAATTTTAAGTGTATATGTACCGACTTAACATTATTATTTTAAAATACTAAATTGTATTATTGAAATCTGCCAACACGCACCGCTTAGCTTGTTACTACTACAGTGAATATTTTTACACCGCAAATACACGCATAACACTCATTTGATTTTTTTTTCGTCATATTAGTACTTTTACAATGATAATACTTTTAGAAGGCTTATGCTTTAAAATTCTATGGTTTTGGGTGTTATATTGTATATTACTAAGTAAATAATGTCTTGAATATTATCTATTATGTACATTTTAAGATATAATATACTAAGATTTACTCTTGATAGGCGTAAAGTGATAAGAAAAACAGCAAGCTGTGCCTTTAATATGTATTCACAAACTATTTATATTAAAAATAGTTATTGGATTCTTTCCTAATATTATCAGACATAGTATGATCTGTAATAGAGTTATCGTAGAACCCAATGAAGTTCATAGTATAAATTATTGGAGAAGAATATCGAATAATTCCATCATGATGATGTATTAAGTTATTTTTTTATTTCGAATGTAAATTTTCTAGCGAAGATAGGTCACTTAGATTGAAATTAGCATTAGCAGCTAAAATAGAATTCTGAATTTTGCAGTTGTATGCTTGGGTTGGGATTTAATTTTATTAATTATTGGATCCCAAGCAGATAGTACCCAGCGATCTTTCCTATTGAATTTAGGTTGCACCACTACTTCCAATATCACTACTCCCAACACCACTATTCTAGGTGGTGCTGGGATTAGTGGTGACGGGATTAGTGCACGCAATTGAGGGAGGGCTGGTAGTGCTCTTCAGACTAGGTAAGACACATCATTTTGTTTTTATTGAGCGGATGGTTGCAACGTAAGTATTAATACCATTATTATAATGTTTTTACACAAAGTAACGCCTGATTCTATTATTAAATGTAGTGTTATTATGAAAAGATTTAATTTCACTTCTGATGTAGGAAGGTAGTTACTAATAATGTGTTACGTAGGGTTACTACGTTAGAGGCTTTCGGAATAGAATAGAATTATTTTTTATTCAAAAAGACTATGACCACTAGTTAGAAGGAAACCTCTGTCCTCTGAAGAACCGGAAAGAAATCCAGCAGGACATTTCTTTTAAATAAAATTAATTACAAGTACAAAATACACGGATCACAGATAATCAACTATTAATTGTACTGAAACTAATTTAATAGCTGAGAATAAATAATTAATTCGTTTCCAAGAACTAATTATCCAAACAGTTGAGGATGAGCTAGTAGCTCAAGCTAGTACAACAAGTGCACCGAGCCAAGCCAGAGCCAAAACTGCTCTCATGACCGCCGCTCCGTCCGTTTTCTACAAGCGAAACAAGTAGCTACACGAACGCCACTGCACTGGTGATTGCTGGACGTGTTGTTCACAAAAATTCTGACTAGCTACAGAGGCGCTGCTGCACGTGCAACGGCGCAGGCGCCGTCATATATTTATTTCTTATATTTACGCGAACACACATTTAACACGGGTTTTAATTTATCGAGCGTTAAAGAACATATAGCTGATGTGAAGAAGCGACGCTCCGGGAAATCTGCAGTCTGTGCACACGTACAGGATCAAATCTGATGTATTGACGGGGGCGGTCAATACATCAGATTTGATAGAACACAAATTCTCGCTAAAGAACACCGATTTCTTCGAAGGATGATTCGCGAGGCTATTGAAATCAAAAAAAACATCTAATTTTAATAGAGAACATGGCTGTGTACTACCATCTGCTTAGGATCCTATAATTAATAAAATTAAGTCCCAACCCAAGCATACAACTGCAAGACTTCAAGATACTATAAGTTCATACTGTGTAGATCGGAACAAAAATTAATAATTTTAATCTGTGGTAACCGCGGTTAACTATGACATTTGGACGTTGAACATCTCAGTCCCCCCCAGTGACCATGGGGCTGTAAAATGCTCGTTATGTCAGTTATTTAAAGAAGATAATATACGCGACAAAATTCGTTAAAACAAGTATTAATTAAAAGTACTTTTGAGGTTGAAAATATAAGAAGAACACTACGATCATTCTATACATACAACCAATTATTGAAAGTACTGTTATATAAAAAGTTAACGAAGTTAAATATTTTTTTGTTTTAGATGACATTTCAAAGAAATAAATTCAAAAAATGTCAGGTTATATTTTAACAATGTGTTTTTTTTACCTCAAGACCTTTTCTTTGTGTCGCAATCAACATCGATTGATACAATTGAATCGGAACAATCAAATCGCTATTGTGTTTCAATACACAGTTTAAAGACATCGTTTTCGGAGGATAGCTTTTATATTTCTCTCAACTTTGAAATCAATTTAGTGAGTTTAATACAATAAATTCCAAAAATATTTTATTATATTTCATTCATAATAAATTGTGTGAAGAAGTTACATTTTTGTTACGTTTTACTCTATGAAGAAGAATATTGGTTTATTTATCCTATATTGTAATTGCCTGAAACTAATTGTTCAAAAGGTTGTCAACTCTCGGAATAATGAAAAAGAAAATAATTGTGTGTGCCACTTTAGGACTAATACCGAATTCAGTAATGTTTTGGGGTACATATTATCTTAAGAAAATTAGGGAGACAAGATTTACGGTCAGAATTTCAGCGAAGAAAGTTAGAATAATGGCAAATTATAATCATATAAAATCTATAAAGGGTTATTATGATTCTGGAGCAACGCCTGAGATATATTTGGTTTTGACGTATGTACCAACAAAATGCAAACATTAGCCTAATTACATCAATGAAAATATTTGAATGTTATGTAGTTAATGAGTAGACCAAATTATCCAAATTATCTCAGCATCTGCGTTATTAATCCATTCATTAATTCATTACAGTCTATCAAAATCCATCGTGAACATAGACTTCGTCATACATTTCCTCAATAAGGGGATGCATTAGGAAGGATAAGATAATTAAACTATGTAAGCTTAGGTTTGAAGAGTAAGATATTTTGAAAACTTTTAATTAATCAAAATATCAACAAGTGGTGGTGTCAAATATTAATATAATATATCGATGTTCAGCAGTGGACATTTACGCTATTGGTAATTTATTACAGGAATACTATGTAGCGAGTTAGTGTAATTTATTTAACACAATAGTCATTCAATACGATAAACTATTGACGTACTTTTGCGTAGGTTTTTGCAAAACTTTTAACCTATTGTGACAAAGCTGATCACATCCTATTAAGGAGAAATTTTGGCAGTGAGTACGTTAATTTATATGGGTAAGTTCTAAAGTTTTCAAATAATGCTCCCATCATTTCTTGAAATGGCAAAGGTTTGGACACATATTAGAAAACTTTGGAAGCAAATTTTAATATAATATACGCTGAATCTTTTTTTAAAATACTTGTAGATAAATGATATGAATTGACAAAAGTGATAAGTATCTTGAATATTGTTATTAACCATTGGACTATGGTAACTCAGAAACTAAAATAATTAGGCAGTATGCAAACAAGCCCTGCTTAATCCCCACCAGCATAATGGCTGATCAGACACGTTCTTGGCGGTGAAGAAAAAAATTTGGAAGAAACTGCTTGTCTGGGAAATAGTATACGTAAACTATGCAAAAATACGTGGCAGATTAATTGCACCATACCATTCTCAGAAATGAAAATAGGCTTGTGTCCAGGAGTTCGACGTATATATACAACCTTAAATTTTTACTTAATTGATGACCCACACTTACTTACGTACTTAGCATTTCGGGTCTTAGATTTAAATCAAAAAGGTGCCAAACAGAAAGACACAAATAGTATGTGTCTCTAATATTGCACTCTGAACCCATTAACTAATTTTTGTCTCGACACAATCACTTTTCCCACTTTTGTAGTAGGGAGTAATCGGGTGTTCTCTGACTGATATAACTCAGAGAGTCGTATCTTATAATTAATTCAAATGTTTCGAATGCCATTAAAATGTCACATTTGTACCAGGGTCTCAAGACTTCAACTGTGGGTATAAATAATTTAGGCTCAGTTTAACCGCGCCTTGTACAGGCGGTATACAATACTAACGAAACGAATGTTGGCATTGATGGCTTAAAAATTAGCGACGAAACAACGTTTATTATTTAATTTTTAATCCGTATATTCTAGATTAAACACTAATCCGGATCTTTGGACTAAGTCGAATTCAAATAAATCTTAAGAATGATGTGTTTTACTACGCCTAGTAAAGAGGATTTTTCTGAACAGCCATCACAATATTTGGCCGTTAAATTGCTGCTACCGCACTACCAAATGATTTTGTATATAGTGTATTTTATATTCTAATCTGGTCTATTAAATTTTTTCATATTGTTATCACATGTAAAATTTTAATAGACCTAAAAATGAAGATATCCGAAGTAGTATCGGAGTAACCGATATATCCCAAAGGTTAGTTGGCTGAAGTGACAATGGGCCGACCATATAACTCGAATAATCGACAACCGATGGGGAAGAAAGGTTGTCGAAAGGAGGCGAAGTGTAGGCCGTCACCCAATAGATAGAGTAATGACCTGATAAGACATACAGGAAGTCGATGGATACAGGTGGCTCTGGAACTGCTGAACTACTTGTTGGCATTTCTTGTTAGAGGCTAGAGGTTAGAGGCTCTATATTCAGCAGTGGACTTGTGAAGGGCTGTTATGTATGAAAAAAAATATGAATAAAATCTGCCGAAATACTATCGTCAAATTTGAGATTTGAATCCCTTGATTCGTTACTCTAATTTCGAGCTCAAGGTTAGATATACTGCTGATAAAACGAAGCCAGCGCATCATCGAATGTTGGGTTAAATTGGAATTGACTTTGTTCGAGAATTGCATAAGAATCGAGAAATCTGTACTTTTAACTCGATTGAATAGTTTCTTGAAGAACTTTATCGAAATTAAATATAAAGTTAACAAATGCATCGAGAACAGCTATCGCAACAGCAATTGCGATTGCAACAGAATAAAATCGAAATGACCGGACGTACGGCGGAGCATGACACAGCTACGAATTTAAGTGGCATGTCCACAGTGTAGTACCCGCAAGTGTAGTTCTCAAAATTATAATATTCAGAATTAGATAATATACTGTTGATCTAAGTTTCTCCTAACCATGATTTACACCATTATTATTACAGCCTTTTACAAGTGCAGATATTGTGATTTCTTTATTGACATTAAGCCAATTTGTCATTTCGGTAAATAAAATATATTTTTTTAATAAATTGACTACAGTGCTAGTAATTGGATTCTAGCATAGCTGAGAAATATCATGTCTTCAAATAATGATATTATGTGAAAACGACTTTAATTAGTCAAGTTGTTCAGTTCAGTTCAAGAAGTTGTAGACGCGTGAACAGCTAGAACCTTTCAAACTTTAGGGTTTCCGTTCCGACTATTCTTTTAATTTAAACACTGAACCATGGTCCCTTTGTCCTTCGGTATTAGATGACGAGAGATCAAGCTGAAGCACAGCTTAGTGAAGGGAATTCTTACGTGAAAACCCGAGAAATTGAAAGTACGTAAAGCGTTGATTGCACCATTATAATAATGCATCTAGCTTAGCGTTCGGTAAAGTAAAAAGTAAAGTTACAGCCTATATACGTCCCACTGCTGGGCACAGGCCTCCCCTCATTTCTGAGAGGGTTTTAGGGTAAGGAAATGTCCGCCGCGCTGCCCCAATGCGTGTTGGCGAACTTCACATGTCTTCGAAATATTTTTTTTTCTTATTCCTCAGACATGCAGGTTTCCTCACAATGTTTTCCTTCATCGCCGAGCACGTGGTGAATCAGCACTTAAAATTGCAATTAACAATTTCATTGGTGCCGGCGGGGATCGAACCTGGGTTACTCGCATTCTGTTATACTTACAGCGAGCGTTAACCATCTGAGCTACCACGGCTCAGCGTTCCGAAATATGTGACACTTTCTGCGTTTTTGTTAGCGTTCGGTAAAGTGTAGAAATTAAGCTGTTGGGTTCCGGATACAATATAGTGGAAACGCCGACAGTAACTCATGGACTCATTGCTCTATCGCTGCATAACTACAACCTGAATGGGCAATCTAGTACGAGTGATAACAAGTGGGTGGGTAATATTAGACACTGAAGTTGTATAAAGCAAAAGCATATATTTAAAAAAATTAAAGGGACTAACAAACTAACAGTTTACCTTACGGTAAGGGGCTACTGCAGTACTGGGCACCTGCAACAAATTTCAAATGAAGAACTGGTTATCACTTCTGAGGACAAAGATTTAATGCCTCATAAGTCATAACCTGTGAATCACCACTTACAAAAAAATTAATTAAACATGCAGGCTATCCCTGGAACTTCATGCTAATTTCAATACCAAAGCGCTTCAAATGCCACTTATTTCGGAAAACCACGTTTTTTCTATTTTTTAAGAAAGAATATGAAAATAATATGAAGAAAAATTGAATATTTCACGAAAAAATCAAACAATTTTGATGTGATTTACAGCAATCGAAACAATTTTTTAGTCTAACGAAAAATCTTATTAGAAAAAAATGATTTTACGGGATGTTTTCAAGTTATTTTGAAAATACACTTTTTCAATATTTATTTCGACCACGATATTTCTCAAACGAATCAACCGATTTTGATGCGGTTTGCGGCAATTGACATCGATTATTGCGTAAAATAACTGAATCCATTATAGAATTGATCATAAGAAGGGTTTCGAAGTAGTTCAAAGAAAAATACTTGTTGAAAATTAAAAAAAATCGAATTTTTGATGTTTTCTCAGAATCTACCACGACGAATGGCCTAAATTCACAACACACACACACACACACACACACACACACACACACACACACACACACATGCACACACACATACACACACACACACACACACACACACACACACACACACACACACACACACACACGCTCGCGCGCGTGTTTACGCATAAAATATGACGAAGTAAATAATGCTATATCGAAATTATTAAATTTGTTTAATGTTAATAATTTGCATTTAAATTGCACTAAAACTAAATATAAGAAATTCATAACTCCAAATGTCAACACCTAACTAAATATTTAGATTTAAATGGGGAGGAGTCGAGTCTTGCCGATACCACCATTTTTCTTGGAATCACAATAGACAAGAAGATAATTCTGCAGCACAGCATATCCTGTAAAAAAGGTTAGAAGTCGTAACAGCTATAGTACGTTTCTAGGGCAGGCGGAAAAAAGTACATTGACCTCAAGTATTATGTTAGCATCGAAACAAAACGACAGTTGTTGCTTTCATACATTTCTTTTTAGATTACCTATCGTTATGCGCTAAGCGTGTTTCATGGTACGGTGTAGGGTAAAGGAAGCGGTCATTCAGAGATAATAAACCTGTGTCGACGCGATTTGCGATAGGTCTCACGCCATGCGTATTTGAGAATGCGAGTGGAGCAGAACTCATTCCTCATTCTGCCTTGGGATGCGCTCGGGTTTAGATAGTTTGAGATTTAAAATTTTCGGTTATAGTAGTTTTATTAAGTTTGTGTTGTTAGTTGTGTTATTAAGTTTGTATTAAAGTTTTTGGTATTGTTTTGTGACGTTTTTTATATTATCACCAGTGTGAAATCGGATCCATCGACATGAAAATCTCATAAAGACTTTACGTTACTACGAAAGAAGCGGAAAGTGTCACATATTTCGGAAACCGAAAATATAATGATTGTAAAAAAGAAACGTGGTCTAGTGACGTATATCCATCCAAAACGGATATGAAAAAGAAGACTGCCGATATTTTAGGTTATAATCAATGTGACGGACTCTTCTACGTCTTCATCATCATAAAATGATTCTGAAATTGATACAGATGAATAGTCTGTCAAGTGTCTCTGAAAATCTATTATGAGAAGTTTTATGTATGCTTCAAGGTTGGCTGCTTAAAAATGCTTAGCATTAAAAGTTCGTCTTCTTACCTGACTGCCAAGAAATGATTATGTTTTATACAACTACCTACCTAGCTACTTATTAAACTACTTACCTACTATTAACGTGATAATGAAAATTGTAATAACTCATGATTTAAATAAATATATATAATAAATTTAAATTAATATTAATTTGTTTTTTATTTTTATTCATTTAGGTACAGGATAATCTTCTTTCTTTATAATATAATAATAGATATGGGGCCTGTAAATTTTCAGAAAATTTATATATTAACTTTGGTCTCTCAATACATTTATGAATATGTAATGTACGTACACAAAAAAGAAGTTTTACAAAAATAATCTGTTATTAAAGATATTCGTTCTGTAAATACTAGAACCAGATACAAGCTGGAAAGCTAGCACTAGACTACACCGAGTCAGTAATGAATTTTTGGGGAGATGTATACGGTTTTTCAACAAGATGCCAGAAAATATATAAAACTTGATCTGCACAAAGTTTAAAAAATTTATTTAACTAAGTTTGTATATGAAGGTTACTATATGTAATGAAAAATATTAAGAAATTTATGAGTGATATATAGCCCCTGGGAAATGTTTAATAATGAGGGATGTCTGTATGAGGTGATTTATATTTTGGTACTACATACTTACCTAGTCATAATTAATTACGTCTATTAAACACTAATTTTAACTTTGAAACCTGAAATTTTGCAAATACAAGCAGGTTTTGTTTGGTTTACGAATAACGTAAAGTCGACACAGGCCAATAGCGTATATGTGAATGGTCTCATCTATCTTTCCCGCTCTAATATACGCGTTCATTATGATCTTTCCCTTTTGCTCTGTCAATCTAAAAACTGACGTTACTCAGTTTATACTAAATCTATGGTGGTCATAACATCTTTGGTGCATTCAAAATTGTAAAATTCATTAGTGTGTTACCAATATAAAAACAACAATAAAACAATCAATAACAATAGAAATCATATTTAAGTACGATGTATTAATTTCAATGCTAGTACAGCAGTTGTTCATGCGCGGCGGTAGTCACTTCCCATCAGGTGAGCCGCATACCGTTTGTCAGCTCTCATATATAATTTGAAATAAATTCATAATATTAAATTGATAGACCCTTATGCCAAAGAGTATAATAATATTGCAACGTTTGTTTTATAACATTCTTGCGATTACTTATGAATGCAAATAATAACCCTCATAAACTTTAATCTTTTAATAAGCATGTACGCTCTACCGGAAATAACTGACCTCTTATGCATGTTGAAATTACTGTTTGTTTATAGAAATAGCGTATTTCTATAAGCAACCAGTAATTTTTTAGCATTCGTAGTAATGTATTTGAACTGTCAAAATGGTCCAGCTTATTAGAAATTTTCATGTTAACGTTCTAAACTGTGTTGACACCACAAACACGTATATAACTCAGGCACATTTGAGGGTATAAGTCGCCTACAGAGCATTATAATTTTAGATAAAAATGTGTAACTGATAATTTGCCAATGGAAATTTTTCTACATGGAAATATTAAAATTGCACTTGCACTTGAACATTAGTAATCCAATGCAGCTTGGCAAACATTTATTAACAAATATTTATGAGTATGAGACAAGAAGTACTATATGATATACTGTTCATAACAACTATATCATATAATATAGTCTACTATTTTTCTAGTTATATTAAAGTTCATAATAATATAACACCAGAACAAATATTCACTTTATGAAATAACAAGCGTCCACAATACCCTGTTGTTTCAGTTGTTCATAGGTAGTAACTGTCATTTTCGATGGCATTAAAGACTTAACATAGTTCACATACGCAAAACAAAGTGGTAGATTATACTCTTCGGTCCTATGAACAATTTGCCGAAGGGTATGTATGTATGTGGTCTATGGTACTAAAGCCTTTTAGGAATCCGGCTTGTTAGGGAGGCTGGATGTCATTGAGTCTGCGTGCGCGATGATTCGTAATGACTTTCGAAAACAGCACTTCGACGCGGCTCAGAAGGGAAATCGGTCTGTAGTTCTTCAAGACAGCGTTGTCGCCTTTCTTGAAGAATAAGACCACCGCATTTCTGCTCCACGCCTGCGGAGTAATGCCACCATGGAGCACGGAAGTGAAGAGCTTCTGAAACACTTCAAATACTGGTTTTCCACCCGCTGTAATTCCATCCTAGCCCGGGATTTTGGCCGTTTTTAAGGTGTTGAAGAGCCATTCTAATTTCACTTAGGCTGACGTCCGGAAGATCCACGGAATAGTGTTGGATAAGACTTGCTCTTGGATACATACTTGCGTGTGGCTCCAACGATGGCGTGTACAGCTGCCCGTAGAACCCCTCAATCCCACTTAAAATCTCAGGCGTCCCGGAAGTAATACTACCACGTTAGGTTTTCAGCTACGATAGTTTTCTCTTTTTTCTAGCAGGCAGATCACTGGCAAATAATGGATGTTTTTTTTTGTATGTGGTCTTGTTCCGAAGTATTGCAAAAACAGTAAATAGTAAGAGTTTTTCTGCGTTGGGGTAAACACTTTTAACTTGCGTAGTTAATTGTTTTCAAAATTAATCGAGAATTGTCAACTTGGTATCTAATCTACGAAAAAGATATTAAAACGGGCGAAGAAAATTATTGCACATTATTTAAATTTAATCATTTTATATAAAATAGGTGCTAAAATTAAAAATTCCCTCACAATATCGTCAATGATTGATGATAATGAAAACTTTATGCATCGTTAGACACGGTACGTTAGGAGCACTGCATACTGAAATGCTCTGGTTTCGAGAGCAGTTGATTTAATGAAGCTTAAGCTTGCAAATATTTATCTGGGTAAATATAAGACACTAAAACCATATTTTACAGAATGATGCGGAATTCCATCACCGGTTCGTAACAGCTACTCATCACGAGTCTTTGGTTACATGTTGTAACAGTTATTTTATCTGTATCCCGTGGTTACTTCCCATTACCCTACAAAACATCTTAGGCAGTCCAGTTATTCGCGTATTCTCAGAAATTTTATAATTTAAATTATAAAATTTCTGAGAATACGCGAATATATAATTTAATTTTATAATGAAAAAAATGTACTTAGCGTTTCAGTAATTAACTTGTCAACTTGCCTATATAACTATATACTTCTATATAACTATATTAACTATTTAAAAAGTTTTACTTCAACTATCGGTGTTACATAGCGTAGACTAAGAGCAATAACTATAGCTTAAAAGTGACCTAAATATGCAGATTTAACAATTTAGGTTACTGGAATTTCCACCAAAGCTGTTCCAAGTCTAGTCCAAATACACCAATAGGATGACTTCATTTAAATAGCCTCGTCTATCACAGTTTTGCTGGTTATGTTACATAGCGTAGACTAAGAGCAATAAATATAGCTTAAAAGTGACCTAAATATGCAGATTTAACAATTTAGGTTACTGGAATTTCCACCAAAGCTGTTCCAAGTCTAGTCCAAATACACCAATAGGATGACTTCATATAATAGCCTCGTTTAGCACAGTTTTTCTGGTTATCCAATCACCATATTTCACCACAAACTTTACATTCCAATATAAGTTATAACAACTCAATGGAAAATGGAAAATCAGTCTTTACGTCTAAGGTACTTTACTATAAGGATCAATGAATCAGAGGTGTTTCACAAGTTAAAATGTGTGAGCGTAAGAGTAGGCACAAACTTAACCTATAAAATAAGCAAGATTCAAACTTATATACATGTATATGTATAAAACCTTTTCTCTTTGGGACAAATTGTTATCCGCAATTGCTGTAGTAATTTTTTTGACATTAAATATTCTTCCCTACTCTATTTGACTATAAAAGCGTGGGTTGGCGATCAAAGTTAATCATTTAGTGAACGCGGTAGTAAATTTAACTCCAGTAAACAACTGAAAGGATCTACAACATCTAAAAGTAGCAAATAATATTAACGACTATGGTTTTCGTACACTTACCGAAAATACATCCATTTCTGATCCCAATCGGCGCTTTCGGCAATTTCGCTTTCCGCCACGGCCGCGTACTTGATTGACACTATGTCTATTCTGCGGTGTATTTTTCTCCATACATTTCGCAAACTTCGACAAACAAAAGCCTTTCATGTGTGGCCCGTGATCTGCTCAGGCCTCTCTTTGCTTCTCGTTGTTTAATTAGTCGTTGTAAGTTCTTAGGGTACAAAGCAACGAATAGTACGTTTGATTTATTAGCCAAGGAAATAACATCTTTTATAATTAATGGCGTGGCAAATAAAACTACTCAGTCCCCCAGACCTTTGCACTACGCTTCTCTTGTCCTTACGTAATATCTGCGTGCGAATATTAGGCGAGAGTCGCCCAATAAAATACAATCATTCGTGTCACTAGATTTATAAATATTGAGTATGCCCCAAATACACTACACCACAACTGTGTGCGTTAACTTAGTGACATTTGGGTAGTTGATTCCATCTTTAATACTGGTTTACTACATCATATAAAAATAATTTACTACGTAATTAGAGTCCTAAAACTGAAGCGACTTTCCATTTGAGATTTAATTAGATTTATAGTTTTTAAAAATATACAGATGAGATAATTATTAGATTTAAAACTATAATTCAGCTATATATGTTTCTCCCGTAATAGGGATTTTGTGCAGTGCCCAAATGCCGTAAAATGTTCTGATTTTTTATTTTCATCATATATTATATATATCATTTTCATTTAAAAAAATACTATATTATATTCTATTAAGATAGGTATCACGTGGGAGGGTATAAGAATATAATTTCGGATTTTTATAAATTATATACCACTGCGTTCGAAACATCAATTTTGACAAAAGGATTTAAATCTCCGCATTGCGCCACCCTGAACGGATTGAGGATTATCGGTTTGGTAGTCAATAAATTTTAGCGTTTATGTAAATAGGCTCCCTAATAAACGAAAAACAAATTTGCCTAAACAAAAATACGTATTATGAATAATATCAGTAATTGAACTGTTGTATAGATAGCCAGTATAATTACAGGCTTTGAGAAAAGACGTCATATTCCTAAGAGTTGATAACGAGTCTGTCATTTTCTTATTTGAAGAAAGCTGCAAGTGTCCATAAATTGCAATAGCCATTTTAAAATCAGTCAAATTAGACCATTAATCATTAAAATTGTTCGAAATATGATTATAAATAAAATTTTGAAGTTCCCTATTATTCCTGTGTACGGAAAAAAATTTACTCGAGGTCATTGGTAAAAAATTAGTATTTCGCGATTTTTAGCAAAATGGTAAGTTTTATCGTAAAAATCCTTTAGACAAAAATTGCACATAAAAAATTATCTACAAAAAATTTATCAATACTTTTTCCTACGAGCTACCGTTTCTGAGATATTACGACTCAATAAGGTGTAAACGTCAAAATGTGCACGAATACGTCACGTTTGTATATCTATAGTTTTAATATGTTAAAATATTTTTCTATCGATCATTGTAAATTACACTTAAAATAAAACATGTACCAGAAGAAGATAAAGAAGAGGAATAAGAATACTTTGAATCGGACGAATAAGCTTCATTACTTTTTTTTAATTGATATCGCTTTAATTTTTTCCAATCTTTGCTAATTTTCATTATTTTTCAATACAGTGGATCCCCGGTAATCCGGCCCTTGTCTAATCCGGCGCCCCTGTAATCCGACATGGTCTAATATTTATTATTGAATAGTTTTTGAAAATCTTCGCTAATGCATGATTGAACAAGTTATAACTTGTACGCACCACCACTGTTGGGCTTAAAAGAGGAGAAGGCGCTACGCGCTACGTAAACAGCTGCTCCGTATAATATGTAAATCCATTAATTTTAGTGAAATTACGAGTGCAAAGTGTTAAAAGAACAACAACTCATGTGCATAAGTATTATCTTTTGTGATCCAAACATTAAATGAGTAACAAAGTGAAATAAACTTGAAACGGTGTAAATATCGTAAAATTTTATAATACCGCCGCGCTGAACTCAAAATTAGTGACAATAATTAAAAGAAATAGTGCATAACATAGCCATAACAGCTTCCATAAATTTGTGAAAAACCGCTTAAATTCAAGCATATCCTCCGAATAGTATTAATTACAATATTTACTTGCACTTAGCGACATCTAGGACCGAGTAAACTAACTATCTACAATTGTTTGTTTTTCTAATGTTTGTTAAATTAACGTTCACTTAGCACCATCTAGGAATGAGTGAAAAAGTTATCAACGATTGCATTATATGTAGAAAAGCAAGAAGGCGTATCGATTGACTACTGGCCCCTGGAGGGCGTTATTTGGAATATTTTAATACTTTTTATACTACAATTCAGGAAAAAATACCTCCAATCCCATTGTGCACTGGATGCCACAAGAAGCTGCCAAACAGAGGATTTCTCACCTGCTTACACTGTAATAGTACATACGACCTGGAATATGGCAACGTATCCAGTAAGCGCTTTTAGAACACAATGACTTCTGAATATAGAAAACGGTGGAAGTTGGAAGTGTTGGTGGTGTCCAGCCTGCTATTGTAAAACACAAAAAACTGGAAACATAGGTGCACCAATAGAATCTACAAATAACAATAGCGATGAAGAGTTGCAAATCACCTGAAACAAGTAGCATAACCCTTAAAAAATGTAATTTCTCAAAATAACTACACGTTAAGCTCTGAGGACATATCATTATTAGGTGATACCATCTGTCCAGAAAATGCGCAACCTCACGAGCGAACTGAATTAACCCTGCAAAGTGTTACCAATGTGTTAACCCGAAGCCTTCATTAAAATAATAAAAAAATTATAGCGCAGCTACAGAATACAATACAAACAGAAGTTCATAAAGGAATACAATTATTAAGAGCAGAATTTAAACAAGATTTATGTACTTTAAACGAACAAAATAAAAAGAGAATAATAGAAATACAAAAGCTTAATAAAATTGATTAAATACAAAAGGAGAATGATT